>CM076580.1:22594707-23045104 GCA_034641835.2 Pinus albicaulis
GGACAGCGGCACGAAAACGCGAAAGCGTTCACGATAATGAAAACGGTTAAACACCTAAACACTTTAAAAGGGGTAACTGAACGTATTATTAGATTTTATTTTATTTTATTTTAACTTCTTCTACTCCATTCTCCAGACTCCATGGCGAGGATCTTGTACGAGAGTTTGAGATGAAGGACTTGGGCATCCTTCATTATTTCGTGGGATTGGAGATTTGGCAGCGCAGCGGAGGACTGTTTGTTTCTCAGGGAAAGTATGCCCGGGAGATTCTGGAGAGGTTCAACATGCAAGGCTGCAAGTCTGTTGACACTCCTCTTCCTGGTGGTTGGAGGAAGGAGGATGCTACTTCAGCGGAGGTAGTGGATGCCACTGTCTATCGACAGTTGGTGGGGTCGCTTATGTATCTGGTCAATACACGACCCGATATATACTATGCAGTTAACCAGCTTTTGCAAGCTATGGTTAAGCCTACCAAGCTCTTTTGGAAGGCAGGAAAGCATGTATTGTGCTATATCAGAGGCACATCGGGATATGGTCTATGGTTACGAAGGAGGATGGAGCGGCGTCAAGCCACCGCGGGCGCAAGGTGGAGCTTCCAACCCACCGTAAGAGCACCTCTCTGAGGAGTTTCGCATTGGGTCGGCACAGCTTGCGCGCAGGGCGAGGATCCTTCGTGGGCACCCAACAAAGAGAGTGTTTAGCACATGGCAGCTAGCTTGGCTGCATGCTAGGCTATTTGGATGAGGAAGATCCTCGTAGGATTGTTCGGGTTGCATTTGGAGCCTACAGTGATTTACTGTGATAACCAGAGTTGCATTAAACTCTCGGCTAATCCAGTATTTCATGATAGGTCCAAACACATCGACATCAGGTACCATCATATCAGAGATTGTGTTCAGCGGAGAATCATGTTGCTTTCATATGTTCCCACGGAGGATCAGGATGCCGACATCCTGACGAAGGCGCTCACCAGGAGCAAGTTCGAATTCCACAGAGGCAGGATAGGGGTTGCAGATAATCCATATCTTGCTGAGACGGAGTTTTGAGAATGCAGCAAGATGATGGAGCTTAGTGAAATGAAGTCGCCTTCACTAAGTGGGCCCGCAGGCAAAATTCTGGCGCAAAGTCTATTTTTTTTTTTTTTTTCAATCTAGGATAATCGGTAACTGGTGAGAGTTATCCTGAACAAGGCCCAGGATCAAATCCTATTGGCTGCCACTATAAACCTAGGCTAGGTGCAACAACCTGCAAGCCACACAATAGTAATTAACTTATGCCTCAACAGGAGCCGAGACGTCCACTATGGGGTCGCCTACTCTTCTAGCCAAGACACAACAGGCCATATACTCAATGAGATTTGAACCTCCATCTCGTGGGTTTCACCCAGCGAAACTTACCGTTAAACCACATGTTTAGACTATGTCTATTTTTAGACATATGGAGCATGGTTCGGGGATTCCAGTTTGAGATTCTTGGAGCATTGGTCATGTTGGTAAAAATAGATGAGACTCTATTTTTTAGGTCAAAGAGGCCGAAGTCTATTTTTAGACTGCCTCTCCTAAAAATAGGGAAGTCAAATATTATTTACCCTTAATAATATTTGGACTCTAAACAGCAGTTTACTCTCTTGGAGCACTTCAGTTCGAGCTACAGAAGTGGATCATGCATCCTACGGTGAGGAATTACGCTATTCTCAAGGGTTTGATGGCATCATGCATGGTTGACTTCAGTTAGGACTTCAGTGGCAGAAGTTTGGTGGAGTTAATGAGACAGCTAGTGGAGTTGTGTTCTGTTTATTTTAGTTGAACTAGTTGAGATTAGTTTAACTAGCTAATCAATTAGTTATGAGTGGAGTGAATTAAATATTATTTAATTAATTAATTAGTAACTCATTATTCAACTCAAGAACACATCAGTTCACTACAGTGCATGATCAGTTCAGTAGAGACCAGTGAAAGAAGTAGATGAAAGGGTGGAGTTAGCTATCAGTGGCGACATCAGTTGTGCATGGGTTTTGCACCACACTTGGAGGATTTGTCCATGACAATTGCGCAGTCAAGCCAAGGAGATTCGAACCTTGGATCTCTATATAGACAGGCCTAGATTGTGCAATAGAGGCAAGGCAATTGGCGGTGAGTTTTGAACCAGTAACCTGTTCAAAACTGAGCTAGATTGTGGGTAACTTTATGAGAAAGTACTGAGTACTTGTGAGGAGTATTGTACTAAGTTTGTTACTTGATTTCTCCATTATAATATACACAATAGCTGCGGGGTTTTCAGCTATAAGCTTTCCCCATACATACTGTGTTAATGTGTATGATGATTTGATGCGTTATCGCTTGATTTTATTTCCGCATGTTTGATGATCTGAGTGGAAGAGATTATGTGTTGCATATAAATTCGAATTGTATGTGATCGGGATAGTCTCGGTGCATAATTAATCATTATTCAGCAAATTTCTACATTTGCATGATCTTTTGAAACCTTAAGAAAAATGTAAATCATTATAATTTTATTAAGTAGGGAAAGGTTATCCACAAAAAGTAAAGACTTTTCCAAGCTTTGGCATTCAAAAAACTCTGAAAATTGTCATCCATTGATTCTTAAGGATAAAATAATTTCACCCCATCCATTAAGGTTGTGATTTTTTAGAATCTAATTCTAAGAAATTAAATGTCCAAATTAAAAGATAAGAGGTCTCATCACGAGCCTGCTTACCATGATCATAAGAAGTAATAAAACTGACATTACCAACACTGCATACCAAAACAGGGTAATGGCTTATAATTGTAAGACAATGGGTCTCATCACGAGCCAGCTTGTTCAGTTTGATTACAACTAGTGAATGGCATTGTTATCAACTGGTTACCAAACCAGAACAATGGCTTTTAATTTAAAAAAATAAATAAAAAGAAGAAAAACGTAAGATACAATGTCTTATGAATTTATTTTTAAAGAATTATGGTCTTAGTTGGATGGGACAATGGATGGTTAATGGTTAAAAGGTAACCCTGTCGAGACTATGAACGTTTGCAGGCAGTAGAGGCAATGCCTATGACAATAAGATAGAGTAACAAAAACTAAAATTGGAGGATCTCTACTTTATTATTATCAACAACTGACATTAATAAACCTAAAAATGTTTTTATTTTCGAGGAATTAGAAAGAAATTGTAAGTGATTTCTTATTCTTTTTCAGAGTTAGATTTTATTTAAAATTTCTCTAAGATAGTTTTCATTATCTTTAAAACTTTTTACTTACTAAGAAATATAGTATTCATTTTATTTTTCAGAGATAACTCTTTCTTCCAGTGAATCGCCAATTGTTGCATGGTACAACAACCCTCCCCATTTCAAAATTTTAGGATAAATTTCATTTAGAAATAGGTCCCCTTTCTTTTCAAATAGGAATAAAAGACTTAGAGGAAATCCGATCATTTTGAATAAAATAATAAGAAGTTCATTGATTAGAAAAGCATATATCGCATATCACAAAACACAAGTGCATATAGACAAATGAAACATTGAAAATCTCCGATTTGATGAAATATAAAGTCTTTTATCACATCAACATAATACATAAAAGTATTCATATTTAACGAAGTCTGATGTGATAAAGTAATCGCAATCGCAAATCGGAAAATATCTTAATGTTTTACATTTGTTTTGAAAAACTATGATGCGATGTGATGCATCGCAAATCACATTTCGGAGAAGCAATGTTACATGGACTTGTTTTATGAACTCCGATGTGATGGACCCCATCGCAAATCGCAAATTGCAAAACGAAAAAGCAAACTTTTCATTTGGATGTCAATTGCAAAACTATGATGCGATGCAATTTAGCGCAATCGCATTTCGGAAGAACAAAAATCATATTCACTCATGTTAAAAAACTCTGATGCGATGGACCCCACCATAATCGCAATTGCAAATCAGTGAATATCATTTGCAACTTATTTCCTTTAGAAAGAGCAGATGCGATATAACATAATCGCAATCGCAAATTCACAGACATCATGAAATGTTATTTGTTCTCCCTTTTGAAAAACCTCGATGCTATCAATATTTAGTCTTTATTTTTATTTTTACCGCGCATATGTTATTTATTCATCACAATCAAAAAATTCAAAAGGGAAGTTTTATATTCTCATTTCAAAATCGCCGATCTCCGATTGTACGTCATTATTAAATAAAAAAATCAAATGAATGATTGTGATTGATTCTATTTCGAATGCGTGAGTGTGACTCTTATAGAGGGCATTTGAGTTTTAACACTAAGTTAATAAATTGAAAATAACGAATAAATATTTTCATATAGCTGTTCTCCTCATTGCATTTCACCACGTTTGAAAACCTTTCTCCTTTGCAGAACCACAGAACACCCAATCCTTTCATTCGCTGAGCAAGTGAGACATTACCAGACGACAAAATGTCTAAGAGATCTAAGAAAGCAAAGGCTATTGCCGCTGCAAATCTCACTGCTATTCCCATAGTACCAAAATATTAACCAGCGAAAATTAAGCTGGTTACAGACACATCATGCCAGGGACTTGGAAAAATGACTTGGGAAGATGTATATAACCTGATTGACAGAGAAGAACCTAATGTTATTGAGGTGAAGGCAACAGTTCCTGATGAAGATGACTCAGATTCTGATTCTGAGAATCCCCTTAAAGTGCTTGCAAATTCATTCCTTCATAGAATTGCAGCTCGAGAAAACATATTATGATGTAATTCAGTGGGTAATAGACAATGTCACCATCCAAAACAGGACATTTGTTTCATTGATTGAATAATATTTGGCTCGTAGCAGCATTTATTAAAGGAACACCGCATCTCGGTTAAAAAAAGGGGTTCACACAACAAACTTTATTAAATATTTTTCTGCAAGCAATGAAACTTAGTCTGAGCCAATCAAAGAATGGAGAAGAGCTCTAGAGAAGCACAAGAACGAGGCATCAGGTATGTACTCTGTGGAATCCCTTTCGCCTCCATATTGTTACGCCGCTGCAATGATGTGCAGGCTATTTGGAAATGATAATTCAGCTAGATTTTCGATACAAATGGTACCTTTAATCCATTCCACTGTAAATTCTGAAATCATGGACTAGGCAGTCATCCTTTCAGATAAGATAGCCAATAGAATCCTCGAGTATAGAAAGGATGCCAAAATATAGAAACATAAATCATTTATTCGTGCTCATATTTTAGGTGCCCTGTGTTTTAACTCTAATTTCTGTCTTGCTGGAAATGGACCCCCAAAGACTCGTCTTATTCATTGCACATAAGTTTCATGGAAGGCATTTTAAAAACCATGTTTATATAATTTGTCACTATTTATCCCTACTATCAAACCATTTTTTGAATCTGAATTTCTACCGTCTTCCGAAAAGTTAAGACTAATATATCCGTATCAGTGACTGTTTGTTGTGGAAGAGAAATTTACTCATGTCGCAGTATTTTGGGAGCATGGGCGGGAGCCCTGGGGCCGCACTGGTATGTCTCCAAATTGTTAAGACAAGAAATTCCCCACCATTAACAAGAGAAGGCATGCTTGCTGTCTCTCAAGAATAACAAGAAACTAATGTGGCCTACTTTTCCATTTCACTATGGGCATTATACACTTAATAACTTCACACATGCTGAGAAGGAGGTCATCAAGATAAGGGATCTTAAGCTCTCTACAGTGCCAGGAAGGCAGTATGACCCGAAAAAAGTTGCATTTGATTTCACAACTTTAGTTTCAATCGCCCGATTTGAGCATGAGCCCGATGAGTTTGATGATTTATTTGTTTCTATTTATAAATTTCCCCAAGTTTATGACTTGGCTAAATCTCCAAATTTTAATTTATGATGAAGGAATAAATCTGTTGCTATTTATAAGTCAGAGACTGCTGAAAGCTCCTCTTGACCAGTTAAGAATTATTCTGCAAGAATCTGAGAATATAGAAACAGAGCAGAAGGAAAAAGAAGATGCAACCAACAAAGCAGGAAAAGAAGCATCTACCAGCAAGGGAAATATACAGACTGAAAATGTAAGAACAAATGGCAAGCCTAATGTGCAAAAGGAGAATACTAGCAGCAAAATAGATGAACTTATTGGGAAAGGAACTACAGTTCAAACAGGGAAGGAAAGTACAGGTATTGAGACCAATGTGCATATTGAGAAAGAAAATATAGGCAGTGAAACTATATTTCAGATAGAAAATGAAGATATTGGTAATAAGCCAAATAATCAACTTGAAAGAGAAAAGACCACTGAGAATGTGGTGGATTCTGCTGAAATTATTGTTTCTTCCCATTTGCTCAGTCAATATGAGCAATTTGCTCAGCAAATAGGATTACAAACTAATCCTCAAGTTGAAATGTTGAAAGACCAAGATATGGAAATCATTCCTGAGCATCCTACAGAAGAAATTGTGTTGAAAATAGAAGAGATTCCTCCTCTAGATATATTTTATAGTCCTAAGCATAGGGCCGTTGTCAGGAAGAAGTGGAAGAGAAGAAGAACAGATCAAGAATCACTTTCAACATCACAAGTTGAACTGATGAACATTGTCTGGAAAAATACTGAGGTGAATCCTTCAGAGGATCTCACCAAACTATCACAATATGCAGGTTACTATAGTGAAACCACTATAGACAAAGATTCAGAAGTCACCCAAATGATGATACAAAAGGAAGTACAGATAGCTATGCTGGAGGAAAAAGCAACAGAAAATCAGCAAAATATTATGTAGTTGGAACAGCAGTTGCAAGATGAAAAGCTCAGATCTAAACAGTTGGAAGAGCAACTTGGCATTGAAAATAAAAAGATTGATCAACAAGCTTTGAATAAGAAACAACAGTTAAGTCAAGAAGTGGAAAAATTACAAACTCTATTGCAAAATGAGAAAATTGCTAAAGTTGACCAAGAGAAAATATTCCAAGCAAGATTGGAAAAATTTAGGGATTATCCTAAATTAGATCAATTTAAAACTGAAGCTCTTGAAACAAACAAACTACTGTCTCAGCAGTTGAATGAACTATGTCAAAATATGGCACAAATTGAGCCCTTATGTGAAATAACAACATCTCTTATAGATGAAGGAGTCAGCCTCAGGCTCGAATTTGATGATGCAGATGAACAAATTTCTAAATTTCTTTCATGGCAAGACTTAGAGCAGGGAAAGAATGCAAAGCTTCCCAGGATTGAAGAAAGACACAAAAAAAATTTGTTTACTGAATGGGAAAATCAGTTGATAAAAGGAGAAAGAGCCACATCAAGAGCCAAAAATGTGATGAATAGCATAACACAGTTGGTTAATGATAGCTTATATGCCACCAATTTAATTTCAGATTGTATCCTAGGTAAATTACCAAAGGTAAAAGAGAATGATTCTAAGTGGAAGCAAGAACTAATCAATAAGAATCAGCAAATCAGAAAACTTCAAGGAATTTCATGGGATATCATGTGGACATATCTAATCAAGCCACACAGTCAGCAAATGGAAATTATATGCCTTTCCAATGCCATTAGTTGCATCATTCAAGAGTTTTCTGATGTCACGTATATTGGTCAGTTACATTCAAGGCTAAGTCATCCAGCGGAGGTCAAAGATATGCTCAAAATTTGCCACCTTGGCACACTTAATGCAGGAGAAAATCAATGAATCTATTCCATTTTAATATCGCAAGTCTATTTTCTGGATTTTCGATGATATATTGTAGCAATAGTCTTAGTTATTTTGTTTTATTAAATTCTTATTTAAACCCCTTTCATGCATTTAGAAAGGGGTCATGAATTTGTAATATTTTTGGACTTGGATGTTACATTTTTTTACTCCATTGACTATTATATTTTTATAAAGGATCACATCTGGTGGTTTATGGCAAATTACCTCTGAGAATTTCATTTCTGTACCTTAGAGTTGTTTTACATTGAAGCGCTGGATCCGAATATTGAATTGCATCAGGAAAAGTATCAAGATGAATCTAGTATTTCTTTCGATTTACTATTATTTTTCTTATGTTATGATATATTCTCTTTAAATTTTCTATCATTTATATGTACTTGTTTTATAAATATTTCTTTATACATATCATTTCTGAGTGTATAGAAATATTTCACCTTTCACAGTGTATACAAATGATATATAAAATGATGAATGCAATGTGTTATTATAATTCTGTTTAATTTCTTAAAAAAAGTTATTATTACATGATACTTCATATTTCAGTTAAATTATAATACATTTTCATGGTTATTGATTTGATTGAAACAATTCTTAAGTTGTATTCATATTTGACACCCGGGTTAGTTAGTATTAGAATTATTTATAAGTTATAAATTAAATTATATAGATTATTTCAGTCATTTAGTTTCATTATCCACTCATACAATCATTCGATCACCAACCCATTTAGTTATTAGGAAACTGGTCCTATAAATCCAGTCAGAGCCACCACACCAAACGGAAAAGGAGTTGTCCTAAGGTCCCGACTGGGTGGTTTTCCTCCAATGTTTGAAGCAATGATTTTCGAGGCTTCAACATTTTTGGCGCTAGAAGGAGGTCATAAGCTATGAATGGAAGATAAATCCAAATCTACAGGCCATTCTAAGAGCAATTCACCCTCATCACCTTCTTCAATTTCTTCTACATCTCAAATCACCAGGGAAGAATTTGATAGAGATATTCAAACACCCACTACTAATGTTTCAAATCAATCAGATAATCAACCTCCTGAGTCCCCTGAAATACAAGCTTTAGTTCATAAATTCCAAGGGTTCTCATTATCATTAGAAGTGTTTGAAATATCTGAAGGTAGTGTTACTTCACAAATTGTTTCTTCCAGACCCCTCACTAGGTCACAGAGTGAAAAAATTGGTATTCATCCAAAGGAATTTCCTTTACCTAGTAGAGTTAAAACAAGAAAAATCCCATCAAAATCAGAGAGTGATATTAGTTCTTCATCACAAATTAAATCATCTGTTTCCCAAACCCCAACTCAGAAAAGTACAGTTGTCACAACATCGGCTATTTAAACAACATCCGTCCAAACACCAATTGTCTCTTCTATTCCTTCAACAGTTATCACAACAATGGCACAAAGATCATGGACTAGACCAGGAGCTGTCAATATGCCTGCACCTTTACATGATTTACCAGATCATCCTGAAAAATGGCTACCAAAATTTAGTCCTGACCTTGGTATACAAGCGCAAGAACATATCAATAACTTTATGCTTGCTGTAAATTTAAATGTAGTAGAACATGAAGATGTTGTGGTCAGATTATTCCCCTATACTTTGCAAGGGGCAGCAGGATCTTGGTATTTTTCATTACCTTCAGAATCTATTACAAGTTGGGATATTTTCTCAGATCATTTCTTGACCAAATTTGGAGATGACAGATCCATAGCTACCCTAATCAATGATCTCTCCAATCTGAGGACAGAACCAAAGGAACCCATTAAATATTTTAACTCTCGATTCAACAAACTTTTGAATAAAATCCCTACAGATTCAAAACCTAGTGAGAAGGTTAGAAGTGAATGGTATATAAATGATTTTCCCTCAAACATAGAAATTTTTGAAGATAGAGTTGCGAAACCTACTTTAGCTGAGAATATGAAAGAAACTATTTCAGTTGAAAAATGGATTATTGCTCTAGATAAGAAAAATTCTATTGAGGAAAGAAAATCCAAGAAAGTCAGCTTTAAGGATGATTCAAAGAAGAAGACATCAAGAGATCCATATGACAAGGAAGGCTTACAAAAAGTTCTCAAAACCATGTCTAATGAAATGGTTGAGATTAAAAAGCAAGTGGTAGAGACTTCTACCAAAAGACCATTCAAAATTTCAAGAGAAATCAAGTTGAATCTAAACCTCCCAATTCAATCTCCAATGTAGAATCAGAAGAGGAAGTATCAGATGAAGAGGAAGAAAGAGAGGAAATAGTTGAATTACATGGAATGTGGGATTTCATTCTCCCTAATTCGGACAATGAACAAGAAGCCATGCCTGTAAGTACAAGGAGTAAATCTACAGCAGAACCTGCTCAATCTTCTCCTAAGAAGAAAAGTACAACTTCAATTACCAAAGACAAATCCCCTGTAAAGAAAGCTTCTCCCTTACCCACTAAAAATCAGCCATCAACTTCTAATACTCCTATATTGACATCTAAGACTTTGATGTTATCAGATCATATGGATGATAACATTGTTGAAGACATGAATAAAACCAGAGTGAACATTTCCTTACATGAACTTATCAAAATTAAACATCAAAAGAAACTGATATTGAACGAATTAAATGCAACACCTATTGCTCCTCTACCAAGCGGTCTAGTTGCTAAAGTAGCTAAAGGAACATGTAAGCTACCAGATAAAGTAGATGCCACTGATACTGTTCTTATTGGTGAAATATCAAATTCTCAAACACCTCCTTTTCTTTTGACTTATGAAATCTACAACAAGAATTTGCCTAATTGTTTGATAGATTCAGGAGCATCCTCTAATATAATGCCTACTTCAGTCTCTGCAAAATTGAATATTGAACCACAAAAGTCTGCAGTTCACATTTTTCAATTGGATCGCTCTAAAGTCCAAGTTGTAGGAGAAATCAATTTAGTTACTATTCGATTAGCTTCTAATCCTAGGATTGTCCAAAGAATTGATATTCTAGTTGCAGATATTCCTGAATTCTATGGATTAGTCTTAAGTAGGGATTGGTCTGCAAAGCTTAATGGTTATATCGCAACTGATTATTCACATATGTGGCTTCCCTATAAAGGGAAACCAAATCAAATCAAATTTGAGTGAGAAAAACACATGATGCATACTGCAACTGAATTTGAACAAGCAAATGAACCTGTAGCTTTTAATAACAATATCCTTGGAGGTTATTCTGCTGAATCATTCCTTGGGAATTTCACAGCACCACAATCACCCTTTTTTGTAAATACTTTTATTTTGCAAATTTTCACAATCTGATTCTTCTAGAATTATTAATATTTCTGATACATATGTAGATAAACCTGTAGAGAAATCTTTATTTTGGTCATTATATTTTGATGGATCAAAATCTAGCGATGGTGCAGGAGGACGATGCATTTTAATTGATCCAGATGGAGATAAAACTATGCTATCATGTAGACTAGAATCTGAGTGCACAAAAAATACTGCAGAATATGAAGCCTTGATCCAAGGGCTTTATAAAGCAATAGGGTTAAATGTCAAATACTTGAAAGTATATGGTGATTCTGAAATTGTCATAATACAAGTAAGAAATACCATCCATTGTCTTTCAGTTCATCTGAAACATTATCAAACCCTTGTGCAAGACCTTACCACTCAAATTTTAGCATTTAATATCTCTTCTATTCCTAGAATTCAAAATACATCAGCTGATTTGTTAGCTAATGTTGCAGCTAAACTCCTCCTATAGTCTTGATATATTTTCAGTCGAATTAATATTTTGACCATCTGTTCCTGATAATATCACAAACTGGAGAGTATTCTATCACGATCAAGATATATTGAATTTCTTGACTTCAGAGAAATCCTATGATGAACAAATTATTGATGAAAATGATCATGATCTTCAAAATACCTCAAAAAGTAATGAAAATCATATTCCTAAATCTATAGTTAAACTTGAGGACCTATATGATATAAAAGACAGATTCAAGAAAGTTACTAATGCTAAACTTCAAAGTTCTACTTTGAAGTTTGAATTAGTAAATCTTGGCTCTGAGTCTAAACCTCAAAATGTTAATCTAGGACTCGAGTTAACTCCAGAGGAAAGAACTGCTTTCATCAAACTTCTGAGTAGGTATAAAGATATTTTTGCTTGGAATTATGAAGGCTTGAAAACTTATGATACTTCTGTTATCCAACATACAATTCCAATGCTTTCTGATGTCAAACCTGTTCAACTGAAGTTAAGAAAAATTCATCCAAATCTTGAAAGTCAAATCAAGGTAGAACTCAATAAACTTTTAAAGGCCAAAATTTTTTTTCCTGTAAGGCATTCTAATTGGGTTTCCAACATGGTACCTATCAAGAAGAAGAATGGAGATATTAGAATCTACATTGATTTTAGAAATTTAAACAAGGCGTGTCAAAAGGACAATTTCCCATTACCAACGATGGAACAAATACTTCAAAAAGTAGTTGGTTCTGAATTCATGTCCTTTCTTGATGGTTTTTCAGGCTATAACCAAATATTGGTACATCCAGATGATAGGCTGAAAACCACTTTCAGAACCAAATGGGGAACCTATGCTTATCAGAAAATGCCTTTTGGTTTAATAAATGCAGGAGCTACTTTCCAGAGAGCCATGGATATAGCATTTAAGGGTCTGATTAATAGATCAATTGTTATTTATCTTGATGACATAACAATATTTTCAAATAAAGGAGCCAATCATCTACATGATTTAAAGCAGATATTTGAAAGATGTAGAAGGTTTGGTATTTCTTTAAATCTAAAGAAATCTTTCTTTTCTCTCAATGAAGGAAAACTATTAGGGTTTTTTGTGTCAAAAGATGGTATATATATTGACCCTGACAGAGTGAAAGAAATTTCTGATATTTCTTTACCTCATAACAAAAAATCCATGCAATCATTTCTAGGGCAAATCAATTTTGTAAAAAGATTAATTCCTGATTTTTATCAAATTGTTTTACCTATGTAGAATATGATTAAGAAAAATTCAGTATTCAAATGGGGGTATAAAGAAAAGGAAGCCTTTGATACAATAAAACAGGCAATCATTAATGCACCTGCATTGAATACTCCTGATTTTTCTAAATATTTTATTATGTATACCTTGGCTACTGAAACATCCTATGCTACTGTTTTAACACAACTCAATGATCAACAAATAGAAGGACCAATTTCTTTCTTTAGCTCAAATCTGCAAGGAGCTGAGCTTAATTATTCCGATGTAGAAAAACAAGCCTTCGCTGTGTTTAAATCAATTAGACATTTTAGACCTTTTCTCCTAAAAACACACACAAAAATTATTGTCCCATTCTCTGCAGTGAGAAAATTGTTAATTCAAAAGGAAGTAGGAGAAAAGGGAGCTAATTGAATAACAACTTTGCAAGAATATGATATTGATATTAAACCAGCCAAGATTGTTAGAGGACAAGGTTTTTGCAGATTGTTAGCAGGAGCTCACAATATACCAGAACATCAAGATTAAGCTAATATCGTTCAAGCAAATTAGATAAGTGTTATTGATTCTGAATCTCAATATGCTGATCTAATATTTTACTTGAAGAATGGGTATGCTCCTTCTAATCTCAGTTATAAGAACAAACATGCTCTAAGGTTAAAAGCTAAACATTATGAAATCATTGATAATGTGTTATTTAGAAGGAATTATGATTCAATTCTATTAATATGTCTTGAAAATACTGAAGGAAAAAAGGTATTGCAGGAACTACATGATGGACCAACAAGTGGACATTTTGGCGGTGATACCATGGCTCACAAAATAATCCATGCTGGATATTATTGGCCTACCCTTTTCAAACATACACATGATTATGTGAGGAAGTGCGAAATTTGTCAAACTACTAGTGGAAGACAAAGGAAGCGAGCTTTTCCTTTGCAACCAATAAACATTGAGCAACCATTTGAGCAATGGGGGCTTGATATTATTGGTGAAATAGTACCTCATTCTTCCAAACAACACAGATACATCCTTACAGCAATAGGTTACTTCACAAAGTGGGTAGAATAAATTCCTTTAAAGGTAGCCAATTCTGATGCAATTATTGATTTCATCGATCAATTCATCATTATCAGGTTTGGTGTACCTAACACTCTTGTCTTTGACATTGCATCTTACTTTTCTGGAAATAGTATAATGGAATTTGCAATCAAAAGAAGTTTTAAATTGAAATATTCAAAAAATTATTATCCACAAGGTAACGATTCGCTGAATCTACTAATAAAAATCTCATCAAAATCATTAAAAATACTATTGATGAGAATCAAAAGAATTGGCACAAGTCTTTAATTTTTGCACCATGGGCTGATCGTATTACTCATAAAGTTTCGAAAGAAACTTCACCTTTTAATATAGTTTATGGAAAATAAGTTGTGATACCATCAAATTTAGTTCTTCCATCATTAGCCCTAGTTCAATTTATTAAAGAAAATACTTCATCATCTATTCAGTTGAGATTTGATCAAATTATTAAATTAGAAGAAGATAGAGAAAAAGCAAAAAACAATCATGAAAAACATCAACAGCTTGTAAAATCTTCCTTTGATTCATGTTCCACTGGATCCAAAACTTTGTCGATTGGTGACCTTGTCCTGAAATGGGATAAAGCACATGAAGATAAAGGTAAGCATACCAAATTTCAAAAAATGTGGCTTGGACCATTTCAGATTGCTGAAAAGATAGGCTCATATACGTTCATTCTGCAAGACTTAACAGGAAAGAGAGAGTCTCTTCCTGTCAATGGGATTATTTTAAAGAAATTCTTTTCTTAAGGAGGTAACCCCTTGTTACTTGTACATATTCCTTTCTGCAATTTTTGTTTGTTTTGTGAATAAGGTTGTTAATAAGTCCTTAATTGACTTTTTACTATTTGAAAATATTTTCGAAAAATACTATAAATACTTATTTTATGTAAATAAGAATTTTTATAGAAATGATTACAATTTTGGATAATTCAAAATAAAATGTTAAACTTTGAAAATTTGTTCAAAACATTTGCATGATCTTTTGAAACCTTGAGAAAAATGTAAATCATTATAAGTTTATTAAGCAGGGAAAGGTTATCCATAAAAAGTAAAGACTTTTCCAAGCTTTGGCATTCAAAAAACTCTGAAAATTATCATCCATTGATTCTTAAGGATAAAATCATTTCACCCCATCCATTAAGGTTGCGATTTTTATAATGTAATTCTAAGAAATTATATGTCAAAATTAAAAGATAAGAGGTCTCATCATGAGCCTGCTTACCATGATCATAAGAAGTAATAAAACTGACATTACCAACACTGCATAACAAAACAGGCTAATGGCTTATAATTGTAAGACAAGGGTTCTCATCACGAGCCAACTTGTTCAGTTTGATTACAACTAGTGAATGGAATTGTTATCAACTGGCTACCAAACCAGAACAATGGATTTTAATTTAAAAAATAAATAAAAAGAAGAAAAACATAAGATACAATGTCTTATGAATTTATTTTTTAAAGAATTATGGTCTTAGTTGGATGGGACAATGAATGGTTAATGGTTAAAAGGTAACCCTGTCAAGACTATGAACGTTTGTAGGCAATAGAGGCAATGGCTATGAAAATAGAGTAAAACACAAAAGCTAAAATTGGAGGATCCCCCTACTTTATTATTATCAACCAATCAATGCTTAAGAAAAACTAAAAATGTTTTTATTTTTGAAGAATTAGAAAGAAATTGTAAGTGATTTTTATTCTTTTTCAGAGTTAGATTTTATTTAAAATTTCTCTAAGATAGTTTTCATTATCTTTAAAACTTTTTACTTACTAAGAAATATAGTATTCATTTTATTTTTTAGAGATAACTGTTTCTTCCAGTGAATCTCCAATTGTTTCATGGTACAACAACCCTCCCCATTTCAAAATTTTAGGATAAATTTCATTTAGAAATAGGTCCCCTTTCTTTTTAAATAGGAATAAAAGACTTAGAGGAAATCCGATCATTTTGAATAAAATAATAAGAAGTTCATTGATTAGAAAAGCATATATCACATATCACAAAACACAAGTGCATATAGAACATTGAAAATTTCCAATCTGATGAAATATAAAGTCTTTTATCGCATCAACATAATACATAAAAGTATTCATATTTAACAAAGTCTGATGTGATAGTAATCACAATCGCAAATCGGAAAATATCTTAAAGTTTTACATTTGTTTTGAAAAACTCTGATGCGATGCGATGCATCACAAATCTCATTTCAGAGAAGCAATGTTACATGGACTTGTTTTATGAACTACGATGCGATGGACCCCATCGCAAATCACAAATCGCAAAATCAAAAAGCAAACTTTCATTTGGTCAATTGCAAAACTCCGATGCGATGCGATTTAGCGCAATCACATTTCGGAAGAACAAACATCATATTCACTCATGTTACAAAACTCTAATGCGATGGACCCCACCATAATCACAATCGCAAATCGGTGAATATCATTCGCAACTCATTTCCTTTAGAAAGAGCCGATGCGATATAACATAATCACAATCACAAATCGGCGGACATCATGAAATGTTATTTGTTCTCCCTTTTGAAAAACCTTGATGCGATCAATATTTAGTCTTTATTTTTATTTTTACTGCGCATATGTTATTTATTCATCGCAATCGCAAAATTCAAAAGGGAAGTTTTATATTCTCATTTCAGAATCGTCGATCTCCGATTGTACGCCATTATTAAATAAAAAATAAAACGAATGATTGTGATTGATTCTATTTTGAATACGTGAGTGTGACTCTTATAGAGGGCATTTAAGTTTTAACACGAAATTAATAAATTGATAATAACAAATAAATCTTTTCATATAGTTTTTCTCCTCATTTCATTTTCACCACGTCTGAAAACCTTTCTCCTTTGAAAAACCACAGAACACCCAATCCTTTCGTTTGCCGAGCAAGTGAGACATTACCAGACGACAAATGTCTAAGAGATCTAAGAAAGCAAAGGCTGCTGCCGCTTCAAATCTCACTACTATTCCCATAGTACCAAAAGAAAAACCAGCGAAAATTAAGCTGGTTACAGACACATCATGCCAGGGAATTGGAAAAATGACTTGGGAAGATGTATATAACCTGATTGAAAGAGAAGACCCTAAGGTTACTGAGGTGAAGGAAACAGTTCCTGATGAATATGACTCAGATTCTGATTCTAAGACTCCCCTTAAAGTGCTTTCAAATTCATTCCTTCATAGAATTGCAGCTCGGGCAAACATATTCCCTTATTATGATGTAATTCAGTGGGTAATAGACAATGTCACCATCCAAAACAGGACATTTGTTTCAGCTACTGGAACAATATTTGGGTCTTTCAGAGCAGAGGACATAAAGGCAATGTACCATCTTCCAGATCCGCTAAAGGTCTACAACAAAGCTTTTATTAAGGATTTTGCTGCAAGCAATGAAACTCAGGCTGAGCCAATCAGAGAATGGAGGAAAGCTCCAGAGAAGCATAAAAATGAATCATCAGGTATGTACTCCGTGGAGTCCCTTTCACCTCCATATTTGTATGTCGCCGCAATGATGTGCAGGCTATTTGGAAATGATAATTCAGCTAGATTTTCAATACAAATGGTACCCTTAATCCATTCTGCTGTGAATTCTGAAATCATGGACTGGGCAGTTATCCTTTCAGATAATATAGCCAATAGAATCCTAGAGTATAGAAAGGATAAAAACACAGGAAACACAACCCCGTTTTACTTTTGTGCCTACATTTTAGGTGCCCTATGTTTTAACTCTGAATTTTCCATTCTTGGTTGGAAATGGACCCCAAAAGATTCCGTTCCTATTCATATTTACCATAAGCTCTTATGGAAGGTGCATTTTAAAAACCATGTTTATATAATTTCTCACTGTTTCCTCATCCCTGTCTATCAAACCATTTTTAACCAATTTCCTCCTCGGCTCTCTGAAAAAGCTAAGACTGATATATCCCAGATTGGTGACTGGTTTGGAGAAGAGAAATTTACCTATGTCAGAGTATTTGGGAGTATAGTGGAGCCCCATATTTTACCTCTGTATGTCCCAGACAAATTGTTAGCACAAGAAATCTCCTACCAGTTGACAGTAGAAGGCATGTCAAGGTCTCTCAAGAATAACAAGAAACTAATGTGGCATACTTTTCCATTTCACTGTGGGCATTATACACTTAATAACTTCACACATGCTAAGAAGGAGGTCATCAAAATAAGGGATCTTAAGCTCTCTACAGTCCCAGGCAGGCAGCATGACCCGAAAAAAATTTCATTTGATTTCACAACTTTAGTTTCATTCGCTCAATTTGAGCATGAGCCCGACGAATTTGATGATTTATTTGTTTCTATTGATAAATTTCCCCATGTTTATGACTTGGCTAAATCCAAATTTTAGACTGAGGATATGAATAAATTCATGCTATTTAGAAGTCAGAGACTGCTGAAAGCTCCTCTTGACTAGTTAAGAATTATTCTGCAAGAATCTGAGAATATAGAAACAGAGCAGAAGGAAAAATAAGATGCAACCAATAAAGTAGGAAAAGAAGCATCTACCAGCAAGGGAAATATAAAGACTGAAAATGTAAGCACAAGTGGCAAGCTTGATGTGAAAAAGGAGAATACTGGCAGCAAAACAGATGAACCTATTGGGAAAGGCACTACAGTTCAAACAGAGAAGGAAAGTACAGGTATTGAGACCAATGTGCATATTAAGAAAGAAAATACAAGCAGTGAAACTACAGTTCAGACAGAAAAGGAATATATTGGTAATAAGCCAAATAATCAACTTGAAAGAGAAAAGACCACTGAGAATGTGGTGGATTCTGCTGAAATTATTCTTTCTTCCCATTTGCTAAGTCAATATGAGCAATTCGCTCAGCAAATAGGATTACAAAGTAATCCTCAAGTTGAAATGCTGAAAGACCAAGATATGGAAATCATTCCTGAGCATCCTACAGAAGAAATTGTGTTGAAAATAGAAGAGATTCCTCCTCTAGATATCTTTTATAGTCCTAAGAATAGGGTTGTTGTCAGGAAGCAGAGGAAGAGAGGAAGAACATATCAAGAATCACTTTCAACATCACAAGTTGAACTGATGAACATTGTCTAGAAAAATACTGAGGTGAATCCTTCAGAGGATCTCACCAAAATGTCACAATATGCAGGTGCTTATAGTGCAGCCACTATAGACAAAGCTTCAGAAGTCACCCAAATGATGAAACAAAAAGAAGTACAGATAGCTATGCTGGAGGAACAAGAAACAAAAAATCAACAAACGATTATGGAGTTGGAATAGGAGTTGCAAGATGAAAAGCTCAGATCTAGACAGTGGGAAGAGAAACTTGGTATTGAAAAGAAAAAGATTGATCAACAAGCTTTGAATAAGCAACAACAGTTAAGTCAAGAAGTGGCAAAATTACAAACTCTATTGCAAAATGAGAAAATTGCTAAAGTTGACCAAGAGAAAATATTCCAAGCAAGATTGGACAAATTTAGGGATTATCCTAAATTAGATCAATTTAAAACTAAAGCTCTTGAAACAAACAAACTACTATCTCAGCAGTTGAATGAACTATGTCAAAAGATTGCACAAACTGAGCCCTTATGTGAAATAAAAACATCTCTTATAGATGAAGGAGTCAGCCTCAGGCTCGAATTTGATGATGCAGAAAAGAAAATTTGTAAATTTATTTCATGGCAAGACTCAGAGTAGGGAAAATATGCAAACCTTCCCAGGATTGAAGAAAGACACAAACAAATTCTGTTTATTGAATGGGAAAAACAGTTGATAAAAGGAGAAAGAGCGACATCAAGAGCCAAAACTATGATGAATAGTATAACAAAGTTGGTTAATGATAGCTTATATGCCACCAATTTAATTTCAGATTGTATCCCAGGTAAATTACCAAAGGTAAAAGAGACTGATTCTAAGTGGAAGCAAGAATTAATCAATAAGAATCAACAAATCAACAAACTTCAAGGAATTTCATGGGATATCATGTGGACATATCTAATCAAGCCACACAGTCAACAAATGGCAATTATATGCCTTTCCAATGCCATTAGTTGCATCATTCTAGAGTTTTCTGATGCCACGTATACTGGTCAGTTACATTCAAGGCTAAGTCATCCAACGGAGGTCAAAGATATGCTCAAAATTTGCCACCTTGGCACACTGAATGTAGGAGAAAATCAATGAATCTATTCCATTTTAATATCGCAAGTCTATTTTCTGGATTTCTGATGATAGATTGTAGCAATAGTTTTAGTTATTTTGTTTTATTAAAGTCTTATTTAAACCCCTTTCATGCATTTAGAAAGGGGTCCTAAATTTGTAATATTTTTGGACTTGGATGTTACATTTTTGTACTCCATTGACTATTATATTTTTATAAAGGATCACATCTGGTGGTTTATGGAAAATTACCTCTAAGAATTGCATTTCTGTACCTTAGAGTTGTTTTACATTGAAGCGCTGGATCCGAATATTGAATTGCATTAGGAAAAGTATCGAGATGAATATGGTATTTCTATCGATTTACTGTTAAATTTTCTTATGTTATGAGATATTCTCTTTAAATTTTCTATCATTTATATGTAATTGTTTTACAAATATTTCTTTATACATATCATTTCTGAGTGTATAGAAATATTTCATCTTTCACAGCGTATACAAATGATATATAAAATGATGAATGAAATGTGTTATTATAATTCTGTTTAATTTCTTAAACAGAGTTATTATTATTTGATACTGCATATTTCAGTTAAATTATAATACATTTTCATGGTTATTGATTTGATTGAAACAATCCTTAAGTTGTATTCATATTTGACACCCGAGTTAGTTAGTTTTAGAATTATTTATAAATTATAAATTAAATTAGATAGATTATTTCAGTCATTTAGTTTCATTACCCACTCATACAATAATTCCATCACCAACCCATTTAGTTATTAGGAAACTGGTCCTATAAATCCATTCGGAGCCACCACACCAAACGAAAAAGGAGTTTTTCTAAGGTCCCGACCGGGTGGCTTTCCCCCAATGTCTGAAGCAGCGATTTTCGAGGCTTCAACAGAAGCTTAGGCTCAAGATCTTCATCCTATTGAACAGATTGAATTTCACAAACAAGATGGTGAAATGCTTTATTCAACCATGACAAATAAATCCATGAGTGTACAGAAGTTGGAAAACACTCTTGAAATATATGAGATCGGTTGAAATTAGAAAAGGCATCCTCACAGGGTAAGGATAACAGGATCAAATCAATGGAAGATTTGATTATTGAAGTAGGATATGATCCTAAAAATGTAAAAGTTGCATATGAATTGATAAAGAAGAAAAATGCAGACATTGCTGCATTAAAGAAGCAACTTAAGCTACCTCCTACAGAACAACCAAATGCAAAGGAAGTATTAGAAGATGCAAGTAAAAAAGATGAGATGATAAATCTCATTCTTCAATTAACTGCTCAGATAAAAGAAATGGAAATTGAGATGGATAAACTGGTGCAAGATAGAAAAGCCAGAACAGAGGAAGTTCCTGTCACTGTTATTCCTGTAGTCACTACTGTTGTTCCTTCCACATTAGCAAAATCATTGGCCCCTTCATTGCCAATAGCTACAAAAATTCCTGTCACCTCAACAACTACTTCTGCAACAAAGTCATATACATCAACAACACAACCAACTGATGAAGCAAGTAAATTAATTAAAGAAATGCAGCACATGTCTATTCAAACAAATTAAATCAACAAACTTAAAGAACAACTGAAAATTCTGGAGGATGAAAAGAAACATGCTCAGATTATGCACAAGAATGAAGAACAGAAAGCAAATAGATTGATAGAGATTAAAGAAGTTATAGAAAGATATAAAACTGAAAGAACCAATGGCACAAGCCAAGCAGCAACTATGGGCCAATATCATTGAATCTGTCAATGATATTTGGCCATCAATCTAGGTTATTTATGAAAAAAAATATCTCATCAAAGCAGCAGGTGAAGCAGCAGGAGTTAAAAGAGATTGGAATTAGTGATAGGACATAAATCGTCCTATAAGTTAAGAAGGAAATTTCTAAAAAGAAGTTGATGATACAGCTAGAAGAGAAATGCTAGAACATGGAATTTGCCATAACCATGTTTATGATGAAGTTTGACTTTCTAAGGCAGAAAGGCTTTCCAAATCCTCTGGTAATTCATGACAAAATGATGAAACAAGAGGATTATGATAAGAAAATGAGAGAAGTGGCCAAGGATCAAGCTAACCTGCCTTCTTCACAAGGAATTCCAATAGGGAAAGTTCTCTACAAGAATTTTGAAAATATTTTTTACTTGCAACATGAGCTAAAACACCTATTTGTCAACAAGCCTACATTTTCAAAATATACAGAGGTAGATGAAATATTCAGGAGGATGGTGAAGATAGAATTACCAAATACAAAAGACTGGGAAAAGTTGATTGATTTTCTGTGAAGATAAAACAGTAGAAACAAAGTAGTCAAAGATAAAACAAAGCAGACAGTTTTACAATTACAGAACAATAGTCAAAATGTTAAAGAGTATCAAAGTCAGAGTATCAGTTTAAAGTCAGAGTTAAAGTCAAATCAGAAATTACAAAGCAGAGATAAATATTTCTAGCGTAAAGGACACTCCACTGCCTAAGAACAACCAATGTTGAGAAACTTCCTGAGAGAAAAAAGAAAAAATATCAAAGACAACAAACAATATATTCAATAAAAGCAAGGAAAGCTTGTATTAGCTAGATAATTGTCTCTATATTCTTGCATGAAGATATTTATTTTCCATGAATAATTCCTAAGTTTGTTTTAGGATATTTTGTAAAGAGTTTTTGTATAAATACTTCACATTTCAAAGTATTAAGTGTGGATGAATTGCTGAACATTTCTATAGTTGTACTATTTTGGAACCTGTTGAGGCCTCAGAAATCTGTGGCAACAACAAGGGGGATAACCACCCGGTCCAGACCTTAAAGCAGCTCATTTTCCGTTTGGAATGGTGGTTCCAACTGGTAAAACTAGGTCCAGTTACCTTTCCCCTATTGCTATTGGTTTAAGATGTGTCTTTAGTTTCCAATAGGCAGGGATATCAAGTCGATTCTTCTTACTGGTCAGGCAAGAGAATGGCCCTTAAACTGTTTTAATGGTCCATCCAAATCACCACTAAAATCTACCCTAAAGTTAACCTAACATAAACTAAGAGTTAATCTATCCATGCCTCACTAAGTTATTCTATACATAATATTTATTATTAATTCATAAATCTAATGTAATCCATCATTTGTATTAACTATATTAAATCTATGTTATTTTATTAAACTTATGTTAATATTAATATAAAATGTATATATTCAACTAAAACATAAACTAATTAGTAATTAAATCTAACAATGTCATTATTAGATTTAATAAGATTGGTCCTAAGAAATATTAATATCTTATTTAATATTAAATCTAGTTAAATCTTATTTTCTAATTCTATTAATAGTGAAGAGAAAAAATTAATTATCACTAACTTGTAAAAGTTAATTCTATAACTAATTTAAACAATATTTAAAAAGGACCAAACTAATATATACAACATATATAATTACAATTCCTATTATTGATCTATTAATGATATACAATTAAAGAATTAGATCAATATAAAGGTTTGATCAATTTTGAGGGTTTGATCAAACCTCACCTTAATGAGTGCGCCTCTTTAAAGAGGCCTGAATGCATAATTAATCCATAAATGCAAAACTAATTTAAAACAGAAATCCTATCTCGAGCTAGAATGGGATAACTATTTCCTAATTCGAGAGAAAATTAAGTAAAACAATGGGAATGAATGATATAATTCATCATGTGATCTTGTATTAATTAAAGGAAAAAGTTCACATTTAACTAAGACAAGTGAAAACAAAATAAACCCGTGAATGAATAATAAATAGTTATCAATCACCACATGAATACTTGAATGAATTAAAATTTTATTTAGATCTCATTTTGTCGTGCAAAGATAGCTTTAACAAGGCTTCAACAGTAAAATATTGATGACACAACAATAGTGCATAATATCAAAGAAACATAATATTGTTTAGAATTGAGATCAAAACCAAAAATGAAATTTTAATAGTAAAACAATAATCCTCCGTTCCGGTAATAGTACACAAGAACAAGAATTAATTAAAACCATATTAAAATTATATTACCACAGTCCTGAGAGCAGCTCTGACCCTTAATAAAAGTACCCGCAATAGTGCGAAGCCTCTTTATAACAGAGCTATAGATTCTCTACAATCTCTACAATCAAACTCTAAACGCTCTGCAATAATATAAAAGAGTATATCGATCAATTACAGAGAAATCCCCTGTACTGGATCCCAACCCCTGTAAAATGGATCGCCTCTCCTTCAAGTCTTTCCATAGAGTTACTCTCTGTCCAGTTTCCTTCCAGCCCCTTATTATATCTAAGACATGATTATTTATACCAATATTACAATATTTACAATCCCCCATATTTCTCAACGACAAAGAGATAAATAGTAAATCAAAACAGAATGATTGCTTCGTTTCGGTTCTGGACAAAATTAGATGACCATAGTTAATAACATTGCTCAATTTAGCTTCTGATTTGATGAAATTGTCTAAATTTTTCCGTATTGATAGGTGAAATTAAAGGACGTGGTATTCCTTGAACATCTGTTTCAACAGCTCTGAAACCCATTAAAACATTTGTTTTCCACTTGGAGGGGTTTCTTTGGGAACGTTGATTGGATATATTCATCATCGGCAACCATGGAAGCTTCTTAAAATAAGTTCTTCGAGTTGGATCACATATCAGATAGAGATTTCCTAGTTTGGTGCGCACAAATGGTGACTAATTTTAGCCTCGTTGTTTCAATCTCCTTTGTCTGTTCAACCAATCTTATTCTATGCAGAGGATTTGACTTTATTTGTTTTCCCACGCTGGCCACAGAACTTTATCGAGATGATAAAAGGAAAGCAGAGTGCCAAAATATGCGGATGAATAATTTATTGTGGAAGCCAATCTCATTTCTTTTTATCAGTGTAGATACCCGTAGGACAAGAAACAAACGGAAATGAGCACCGAGATGATTTTAGCATTTATCATGGGCAGCCAACACAGAAAATCGACAATATATCTCTCGTTGCATAAAATTATGGGGGTGACGTATTAAGATTTGTATCAAGTCAAATATAAATGGAAAATCTGAATAATGGGAAAATGTATTCGAATTTGGGATCGAATCCCATATTTTTTGTGTGTATATTAACTTTACGTCACCATAGTTAATTGAATATCAATGATCTTAAAATATCTCTTCTGGCTCAATGATAGTTTTCAATAGCTTAATTCTGTGGTCAATGTGGATACTTCAACGAAATTCTTGCCTTTAACTTTGACATGCCAGTGATAACTCTCATGGTCATGAAGCATAATGTGGCGATGTATCATTCATACCAGATGTGGGTGCGCATAAAAGTGTTGCATCATCCATTAACCGAAACGTGCTCTTTCACATAATTTTATGTCATTTTTATGTTTTATTATTTATGTTTAATGGTTTATCATATTCTCATGTTATTGTATGTCCTCATCGAATAAAATATGTTTCAATAAAATTTTCCCTTTTTCATCTTATGTTTGGAATATGATACATTGGTATTTGAAATTACAATCACATATAATGTTTTATTTTATTATATATTTCATTTATGATTTGTAATTCCTATGTGCGTTGACTTGACTTAAAATGTAAGTTTAAGAACCCATTAGCCTAAAATTTTTACATTTTTTAGTGTTAATAATTAAGTTATCAAATTCAGGTGTCAAGCTAAGTATGTAGATAAATAACCAATGCAACCTAATATGCAATATGATGTGGTGACCAAAAGTATGACATCATTTCATCATAACCCATTTTGTGATGTAGGTATCAAACCAAGTGGAGGAGACAACAACCAATATGACCAAAAGTGGAATGTGAAGTGATGTACCAAACTATCTAAAAGAAATGTTGACTAGTGAGATAAAGATCATAGAATTCAAAATTTACCAGCCTGTCAGTAAGAGAGGGGTTAAAAAATGAAGGGTCCCTATTGTTTTCTCAGAAAATTATGGGGGGGTTGTTGGCCAACAACAATGGCGACATACTGGGAAGAACCAGTTATCTCTGTAAAAAAATATGATAAAATTCAAAGGAAAAAAGGAATAGAAGTTAAATTAAATCAAATTGCTAGGATTCAAATTTTTGTTCGGAACTCTTAAGAAAAATAAAAATACTATCATTTTGTATATCTTGCAAATATTGATTATAAGAGAGATGATTACCAACAACTAATCAATAACAACTTAATCTTAAAGAACACAAGCATGTTGGTTTGTTTAGTGATAATAATGAACTCTTATAATCATAGGTAGAACTAATGCTGCCAGCAGGCGTCCATAGCCTCGGCAGGGTTACCTCTTAGCCCAAGATGTCAGTATCCCATCTATGTTTGAATATTCAAAGAAAATTTTTATTTTATTAAAAATCTGAGAACCATTGCCCTGGCTTGGTGACCAGATCATGACAATTCCATTCATAAGTTTTGATAGTCATGAACAAGCCGGCTCGTGACGAGACCTCTTGCCTTAGAGCGAAAAAGTGTGAGCCATTATCCTGGTGTGGTAACCAGATTGACAATGTCATAACCATCAGAACCCATGATCATGGTAGGATGGATCTCTGCAGAGACCCCCTATATTTTAGGTTCTTGTAACATTTAATTTATACTTTGATAATTGGCGATAATAGATGGGGAGACAAATTATCTACTTAAGACATTTGGGATGTCATGGAAGAGTTAAAAAACTAAACTTTTGATATTCCTTTGTGTTACTTAAGCTAAAGTCGAGTCTAAGATAAGTTGCCATAAAAATTAACTCTTATGTTATAGATTGAGATCGTCAAAATGTTAAGAAAAAAACAATCATAGTTTCAAATTAAAATATGGATGGAAGCAATTTGAAGATTAACCCAATATTCTTCCTTTAACCCTAGAATTCTATTAAAGATAGAGTTAATAATTTCCCATGAATGAAACCAAATTTGGATTGAAAAATTCCTCTCCCTGAAATTTGATAATCCTATTAAAATAATATGCATGAGGATTTTCAAAGGGATTGAAAATGATATATCATGAAATCAACTTCATGAAAAGGGGCGAAAATGAAAATTAAAGAACTAAGAATCAAAACAAACAAGCTCATAAAAACAAAAACATGGAATGAAAACAACTCAGACAAGATGATGATGTATTGACATAAAAGCATTAAGTTTGTGTTTACAAATATTCGTCAAGTTAAGTTATTGTCTATTTTTAAAGAGTCGTCATGTTCCTGATTTTATTAAAATCGAATAAAATCAAATAAATTATTTAAAAACAAATGCTAGCAAACCAGAAAAAATACCATCAAGAGAATAGATCATGAGAAAAATCTTTACAAGATAAAAAGTATAAAATGATGAATATGTTTAAAACTCAAGATTTTATCTTGTAAGATGTTTGTTAAGTGTTTCGTTTTATTTTTAAGGCATTGATGCAGTTTAAAGTTTTTATTTGAATGCTTTAATAAGAATTTTCAATCTTTTGACAATTTTGCTTAAAACTTATCTTGCAAGTCTTTAACGATCATGTTTTAAGAGTAAGACTAACAATTAGTTTCAAAAAGATTATAAATGAAGTAGGAAGCACAATTTGGAAGAGGAAAAGGAATTCCCTGTATGAGTCATGGTGATTTTCTTTTCTAAAATGCATTCATGAAAAGATGTAAGAAAAATAACAATGATAAGAAAAATAATAAATAATTAAAAGAGAAAACAAAAGAAAATAACTAGGAAAAAATGAAGATCAATATACATGCATACCTGAGAGAAATGCATACCAAATTACCTTGTGAATTTTAACATCTTCGTACGAAGAGTATTTAAAAACAGGCAAGACTAGTTACATTCACCTCTAAGTTTGCATATATTGACAATCAACAATTATTGAATCTAAATACTAAGCAATGATACAAGGATTCTTCATATGACAACATAAAAAGGAATCAACATATGAATTTTTGTCTTGTGAGTTCCTTTTATTTATTAACCATTATTTAAAACATAAATTCTAATCTTATTGCAATTATGTGTGTAGAAAGTGGAAATGAGCCCTATATTTGAGTTAACATCTTAGAATGTGGGGTTTATCATTCATCAAATGTAAAATTGTTCTACCAATGAAAACCCTAAAATAAAAAAGATGTCAACTGAATGTATGATAAGGTCTCATCTTTATTCATTAAAATACCATAATTTCATTATTTTGGAAAACAAACAGATTAAACAAAGCTAATTTTATTCCTACTCTAAACCTTTTGAAGGAAAATGACTAGGTATAGTCATATTTCCAATGCAACCAAGAAATCGTTTTATTACCTGCAAAAATGTACATTACATGTGTTATAAAAAGATAAATCTTAATTATCAAATTATATACAAAAATCCTAGAGTCGTTATGCATGTTAATTCCTAAGAATGAAAATAGAAGAAATTTAAAATCAGAAAATTTTATGCTAAAAGAATTTTCTAATTGAAAATAAAATCTATCGAAATATGTACAATCTAAAGGGTTAGAGATATTACCTTTAAGGATCCACCAAGGTTCTGCTTTTGAAAATTGTGCAATATGGGAAGTATTAGCATCAATTGTTTCTAAGATTTTACAAAAACTGTCATTTTCCCTTGTGAGATGTTGATCACCATAATGAATAGAAAAAAAGGAAAATCCTTAAAGGAATCTACTATGTGTACATCAGAATTAAGACAATTGACCAAGTCATGATTAATCGTAGGTGTAAGAGGGTTATTAGATGATTGCAACAGGCCTTTAACATAACAAGTATCGTGTTTAAGATTGTCATGATTAATATCGAAAACTTGTAATAGAGGTTGATGATCCAAATCAGAATGGAAGAATGCAGGTTTGTGCTTAGAAAATGAATCAAATGATCTAAACTCATGAATATCATGATTATTAAAGATCACATCCTTTTCAAATGATTTCCAATAATCTTGAATTCTGTGAAAAGGATGAGTGGAGGTGTATGATCTGATATCAATAAGTAATTGATCATTTAAGGACACCCCTTGAATTTTATGATGTAATTCATTCTTAAGATTTGAACTAGAAAATACTCCAATAGGTTGACACATACAATGATTAGGTTGCAAAGAATGATAACCAAAAATTAAGTTAAGTGAATTTTCTTTAAGATCATCATTTTCGATTCCCTGGATTAATGATGTGTCATCTGTTGTCAAAATAGAATCTAGCCCATTTTCAAAAGAAGAATTATTTTTATGTTTATTCATTAAAACTTGTTGTTGTGTAGAATTTAATTCTATTGAACATGACTCATTATCATAAACATTAGGAGGTACCATAGAAACACTTTCAGATGTAAAATTCTCTCCTAATGTTGATGGTTGAGAAAGATTATAATTTTCATTTAAAGGTTCAATAGGATCAATTGTAGAACCAAGATTTATTGTTGGATATTCCTCTTTATGTTCGCTATAAGTTCTTATATTATATTCTTGAAAAACAGAGGTGACTTTCTCAATTAAAACTTGCTTAGGGGGTAAATCGTCATGATGAAATCTGTAGCATAATGACATAAATCTATTAAAAAATTTGCTAACAGTTTCATTATCAAAGATTGTAAAGTTATCAAATTCTAAGCACAAATTCTTATAGCTGTAATTATGATGAGAAAAAAAAAATACCTACATAAAGTGATTCAAAGAGTGAATACACTTAGCTGGTAGGAACTTGTACCATTCTTGAATCCTTCCTTGAAGTGTAAGAGTGAATAACCTACAAATTCATTGTCTTTAGTGATGTTAAAGCATTTGCATTTACGTATAAATTGATCAACATGATATAAAGCATAAATGAACTTCCCACCGTCATATTGCAATTCGTATATTGATTCAAGTTGTCTCTTGAGTATATCTTTGGTAGGCTTGCGTGAGATAAAAGCGTGACCCAATGTAGGAATAAAAATAGGAGCCATGGCTAGTTAAAAATGTTAAAACGAGACTTCACAAGGATTAACTAGCTCAGGCCCTCCTTCTAGCACCAAAAAATTTGAGGCCTTAGAAATCTGTGGCAACGATAAGGGGGATAACCACCCGGTCCGAACCTTAAAGCAACTCATTTTCCATTTGGAATGGTGGTTCCAACTGGTCAAACTAGGTCAGGTTACCTTTTCCCTATTGCTATTGGTTTAAGATGTGTATTTAGTTTCCAATAGGAAAGGATATCAGGTCGATTCTTCTTACTGGTCAGGCAAGAGAATGATCCTTAAACTGTTTTAATGGTACATCCAAATCACCACTAAAATCTCCCCTAAAGTTAACCTAATATAAACTAAGAGTGAATCTATCCATGCCTCACTAAGTTATTCTATGTAATATTTATTATTAATTCATAAATATAATGTAATTTATCATTTGTATTAACTATATTAAATCTATGTTATTTTATTAAACTTATGTTAATATTAATATAAAATGTATATATTTAACTAAAACATAAACTAATTAGTAATTAAATCTAACAATGTCATTATTAGATTTAATAAGATTGAATCTAAGAAATATTAATATGTTATCTAATATTAAATCTATTTAAATCTTAACTTTTCTAATTCTATTGATAGCGAAGAAAGTACTAATTATCACTAACTTGTAAAAGTTAAATTCTAAACAAATTTTATCAAAAAACTAATTTAAAAATATTTAAAAAGAATCAAATTAATATATAAAATATATAATTAACTCTTATTGATATATTCATGATGTAAAATTAAAGATTTAGATCAAGCGAAAATGTTTGATTAAACTACACTTTTTTGTAATGAGTGTGTGTCTTTAAAGAGGCCTTGCTTGTGTAATTAAGTTATAAATACAAAACTAATTTAAATCATCTTGAACTAGAAAGGGATAACTATGTCCCTATCCGGGAATTAATTTAAGTAAAATAGGGGAATGACTCATCTAATTCATCACGTAATTTTTATTAATTAAGAGAAAAAGTTCACATTAACTAATACAAGTGAAAAAAAATAAATATAATGAATAACCAAATAATTATCAACCACCACAGAATACTTGAATGAATTAGAATTTTATTTAGATCTCATTTTGTCGATGCGATAGCTTTAACAAGGCTTCAATAGTAAAATATTGATGACACAACAATAGTGCATGATACCAAAGAAACACGTACCTTTTTAAAATTTAAGATCAAAACAAAAATGAAATTTTAATAATGAAAAATAATCTATAGGTTAGGTAATAATACCACGATAACAAAATTAAATTAAACCTTACTAAATCCCATTACCAGTCTTGAAGTAGCTCAACCACGAATAAGAGTACCCTTGTTGATCTGGCGACCTTCATACCGAGCCATAGATTCTCTACAATCTCTGCAATCAAACTCTAAATTCTTTGCAATAGTGCCAAAGTGAAAATTGATCTATTAGGAGAAATTCCCTTGTGTTGGATCACAATCCCTATAGAATGGCTATCCTTAGGATCTGTAAAATTATCCTTTCCAACCCTTTTCTTAATGTTCATTCATTCTTCCTATAGTGAAAAAAATTAGTTGATTTCCCTCTCCTTTGACTAGGCTTAAAATCCTCCATTATTCCTCATCTTTAGATTCCATGTTTTTTGTTTCACAGAACTTTACCTTAAACCTCACCCAAAACGCATTAATAAACTTAACAAATATGATTAAAATGCTAAAAATGAAATAAAAAGGTTTTTAAATAAAATCTAAAAACTTAAATAAAATAGTAAACCTAACCGCTATTATTTTTAACGTGAACTTCCTTTTTTACGTAATATTTTTCCTATGTGATAATTCTTGAAGTGGTTAAACTTCGACATTGAATTCAATGTCTTCTTATTGGCTCTCCACATTTAGGAAATGTCTAGTAACTCACCGGAGGTTTCAAAAGGTGTCTTTTGGTACCATTGTAAAAAATGATCTTATTACCATGGGGATGTAATATATGTAAATAGTTAGTTGATCAAAAGAGAGTTGAGTACTTGATTGATGATTGTGTTTTAGTGATTTGGGGCATTGGTCACATTGGTGAGTGATGGCATGAAATTGCATTGGAGGAGTGGATCCATGGTGGGTTATGTACGTGTGAAATCTTGACAATTCCTATAAGCACGAATGGATATGGATCATAATGCATACAAAGCGTTCAGATAATTTTAAAGATTAGTCGGGGCTTTCAAAAAGGGTATGGCTTATCTGGTCTTTGGGAATTTAATTTTAAGTGCTGCTACTTTGTTCTTGTTTTCATGATACAAGAAAAATTTGTTTTGTTGGATTTCCATCTTGTTATATATTTCAACAATTTGGTTAATTGAATGGATTGCCTTTGTGACCCTTCTTGACTAGTTTTTCACAAATCGGAATTAACGTTTACAGGTTGTGCCAACCACCATAATGGTTAAACCTCTAACATCCTATAGCGGAGATTCTCTCTTTTTGTAAATCAAAACAAATCTCAAATTTTGGATAATACGAACATGTGTGATGTATCCATGAAATTCGGATTGAGATTTAGACGCAGTGATTCCATCATGTGATTTTGAAATATCATCACGATTTTTTGGAGAAACCTAGCATTTATGAGCATATGATCTAGTAGAATTATTTGGTAAAGTTAAATTTACTTGGAATAATCATGTGACCATAGCTACTTTAATCGCGTATAATCTGTTGGGTTTTTGAAACGATATTCACTACTGTCAAATTTCGCGTATTAGGATTGTTGAAAAATGATGAATACATTTTAAAAATTTTATCGTAAAAAATGTTTTAGGATTTGTTTTATTTTAAAATATTTTAATATAATTACAATCTATCATTTTAATGTAAGTTAACATAAAATGTTTTATACATAATTTCATGTTTAAATAAAGAAAAATATAGTTTTAAGTTAATCTAATGATTTTTATAAATGATTAAAATAATGAAATTATGATAGGATTTTATTTACAATTAAGCTTGATGAATAATATGGTAAATTAATGATTCATCCCTTTATTAATGGATGTTCAAACCAAATGAAGGAGACAAACAATCAATATACCTAAGCACATTGAGATGATGTGCCAAGTCATGTGGAGGAAATGCCAACTAGTGAAATCAAGTATCCAAATGCGGTGATGTGGCAACCAGTGCCACTTTGTCTTCAGTGATCATTATGAAAATGTTTGATGTAAGGCAATAGCTTGGTATAAAATATGATCCAAAAACTAGCATGTTTGTAAAGCGTAGGGAGCAAGCGGTAAAGATTCAAAAAGTCAAAATTTTTCAAAATGCAAATAAAGGAGAAGTTGGAAAATGAAGAGTCCATGTGATAAATATTCACAAATTATAAAAAAGATAAAATAAAACAGATGAGGTAATATACGAAATAAAAGGCCAAAGCGGCTAAAACATCCAATCTTTAAACAAGTGTATTTCACAGAAATCCAAAATGAGGTCAAGACGATCAGGGACAAAATTGAACTCATTTAGGCCTTTCCTCATTCTCGAAACCTAATAATAGTAATATCAAATTATAAAGAGGTCCCATTTTTTATTCATATGAAAAATAGGGGTGGTTATGTTTTACCACAACATGTTGAGCAGTATTCTCATTTTAAACCTTTCCTACTTTAAAACCATAAACACAAGCCTCTTTTTTACCATATAAACTTCCTTATTTTTGCACTAGTCCAAAGAATTTTTGTCCTATCTACTGCCTTTAGTTTTATATTTCATACTTAAGGTTTATTAAGTACTTAATTAATCTTTTAGTAGATTTTATGCCTTTTATATTCTTTAGCTAATATTTCTTTCTATAAATTATTTGATGAAATAAATAATAATATGACATGAAAATTGATGTAATGATTCCCACAGAACTAGCTCCCGACAACTGGCTTGTATGACTGTACCTAAGGTGGGAATCATTCCAAATTGTCGATTCGGTTAATTCTTCTTGATTTGAATTCGGCCCAGGAAGTATAGTCATGTATATGATCGAAGATTAGTTCATATGTGATCAAATTTGCATTTTGTTGGAATATGACTTCACCTTTGTAATGTTGGTTGTTATTTTGTTTGGTAGAAGGTACAAATTAGAACTCGTATCTAATTTCATTATGGACATAGGACAAAATGGTTTTATGAATATAGATTTCAGATGGCTAGTAAATTAGAATGCGATAGCCAATACTCGTAACTCATTAAATACTAGACCTTTATACCAGAACGGATCCTGTAGGCTATTTTTCCTGATTTAAGTTAATACAGAACCTACTCATGTTGTTCACTTTATATGTTCTAATTTACACTACATTGTTCTTCTTTAATTGACAGATTATTGATTTCCAAAATGGGGCTTGATCTAGTTATTCAGGCTATTATTTTACTTGTTTAAAATCTCTTTCAATTGATTACAAGTGCTGGTGATTCATTTCTTGATGAAATTTCGTTTATTTCATTGATAGTCAAGTGGGATGGGTATGTGATGTGAAAGTTAATTAATTTTGATTTACTTTCAGTCATTTCCTTTTTACGAATATTAGTTTATTTCCACGGAATTGTGCAGAAATGCGTCCATTCTGCACTAGTCTATTTATAATTCCTGTAACTTTCGGTTTTTAGCTCATCTAAGAAAATTTGTTTCATTGATTTCTTCATAATTTGATTTTGTTCTCTGGTGATGTTCATTAGCGGTAGTCATTTTTGTCGGTTGATCTGAGTCATCATCTTTGTTAAATGATGAACAAACATCATTCTGACTGTCCCGATCTATCTTTTTGCCCTTTATATTTTTTAAAAGGAAGAACTAAAACTTAAATATGAATAATTAAAGTGAACCTTTATAACTTAACAAAGATTAAAGGAAGATATAGTTTATGTGAGTAAGCACATCCTGAGGATAAGCCACGTTGTCATACTTAAGTTATTTGCTTTCATTGCATTGAAGAAAGTGTGCCTTGAATTTTGAAGTCCGTTTTATTTGAGAGTTTATTTTCATTCCAGATTCATTTGAACATGACATTCTTTTGGGTGTGCGAGTTATTTCCAGAATTTTGGTTCGCCTTTGAAATTCTTTCATGAATTAGCACACCCTTTCTTTTCCTCAGTAATTGGAAAACTTATTGTAGGAATATACTGTTCTAGTATAGGAACCGATTATCCTACTACATGAGTAAAGTGCTTAGAGCTTGAAGCTTGAATACCCTTCACAAATACATAAATCTCTCTTACATGTGTAAAAAGATACTTCACATATGTTAGTATCGATCTTAAGCGACCATGCGAGAGATCAACATGAGCTCTTATATGTCTACTAGTGTAGATGTTTTGCACATGATGTTCAGCACAAAACATGTCACAGACATGTCCATGTGAAGAAGCTCCAGAACAACCTTTCCAATGGTATATCACACTCCCATAACCGGCTCTGATTAGAAGATATGATCGAAATGAATGAGTGATTCTTGGTTATGAGGTTAGTTCTTGCACACAATGACAAAGCTTAGCACAAAATGCGTTTTGAAATAATGGTAAGAATTTTTCAAAAAGTGAAAGGGTTTTTATTCCTGCTGCTGCAAACCAACAAACACCTCCTTCATTTTATGCACAGGTGCTACTATGTGGGAGATATACAATGATATTTGGAGCCTACATTAAAACAAAGAAATTTTCATATTTTCTTGTTTTAGTCATTTAGTGCGAGGCCATTTTGCAGCATGTGAGTAATTTTCCAAACCAAGGAGGTTTTTGTTATACAAACCATATAAAAAAACCTTTTTTTCATTTTATTCAAAGGTGTCACGGGTGGGATGTGTGACTCGATCTTTACAACTCATTTTCACATATTTAAATTTTTCATGATTTTATTTTAGAGATGATGTTGTGGAACATATTTCGAGCAAGCTGAAATGAATTTTAAATTTGAGAGAGAGTTTTTCTCAAAAATGACCTTATCTACAAAAAAAAATATTTCATTTTTGTAACAGATTATGGTTTAGGAGATACAAGTTCATCTTCAACACCTATTTTCAGAAATTCGACCAAGTTCAATGTGGCAGTTCTATTTTTGAAAATGGTTAGGTAACTCCTAGAATGATGAGCTCAACCCTAGAGCATGGGAATGGGTTAGGATGGTCTATATCATGTGATTCATCAATCATTTTTTAGGGTTGGATACTTGGGAAAATTTTGGCACCTCATTGTATATTCTTTTGAGGATTCTTGGCAGACGAAAGACCGAGCTGCCGTACTTGTTCAGGACCCTTGTAGCTTCGAGTTTTGATGATGTTTCTCTCCACATGTTATTGTAAGTTTCATTAATTTTATATGTATTCCATTTCCCTTCTCTTTGCTTCTGAATTAAAAAAAATGAGTAACTAAGGTAGAATTCATTGGTTGCTAGTGCTGCACTTGTAAACTTTTGTTTAGTTTTATATGTTTCGTCGATTTGAAAGGATCATAACTTCTTGCCCTCTTCAGCTCCTCAATAATATTTTCCTATCCATTCATTGAATCTAAGACATCAAAGTCATTGCTTACCACCTTTAACCAGGCACAAAGAATTTGGCCTCATCCCCAAACCCAAAATTGTTTTCCTTTTTTTCAACTTAAAAGCCCTAAAAATCAAAATCAAACCCTCTATTTTTTATCTAAGCCTAATATCAGTTGTTGTTATCATCATCTCAAGCCCTTTTGAATATTTTCTGTTGAGATTTACTTGGAGAGAGCCCTCTCCTATCCTAAATGGGAGCTAGCTATGAGGCTGAGCATGGTTTGGTATTGTCCTTCTTCACTGTATTTATTTGAGGTGGATTTGGGAACTAACATAGTGGCGACCATCTTTGAGAAGAACGGTTTTCTTGTTGATGTCATTTAGTTTATAAGCCTAGAGACGAGCCGAAGTCACGTAATTAGCCTTGACACTTTTTCTATGCATCGGCGAGAGTCGATGCATGTTGCTTCGGTCGATCATTCTAGCTTGTGAATGTGACACTCGACTTGTGAATTGTCTTGTTGTCTCTCAAGTTCAAATCTGATTATTGATGGTGGACAACGATTAGATATGAAAGGTGAAACATTCACCTCGCGACTCAACTCGATCGAGGAAGATTCGGTCTTTCGTGATCCATTCATCACAAGTAGTGAGGTATGTATGATACATGCGCTTGTGAAGTTTTAAAGAAGTTAGAGATAAATTAGTGGTTAGAAATTGATGAAACATTTTCATTAAGGTGGCTAATGTTTGAAATCCCGAAGTTTATACTGAAATAAGCTGGTTTCTCAGTTACTTGTTGAAAGATTTGAGAGGAGATTAGGTATTTAAGCGATCAAATCAATCAAATGAGTCTGAATCCCAAAAAGTTCTTGAAACTCTCCCTCCTTCAAAACAAGCTTGATAAGTACGCTTTAGTGGATGTTTGCATTGGCCGGTGTGCAGGCGGAAGTATGTATTAGCGGTTGGGGTAGCAAGCAGGGTCTAACGCGTCCTATTACAACGTGCATGGAAATGTTTTTGAGTTTGAATGATATATCAAATTTTCTTTACATAACCCGGACTCATTATGTGCATGTATGAGCGCGTGATGCATTTGTGTCTAGATTCAAACACTCTCAAGCATCATCCTTGTCACGGTTACTTGATTGGTTGATCTGGAGATGCAATGCGTTACTTGATCTATTGGTTTTTCAGCAAAGTAGGGTAGGTTTGTGCATAATAAATTTTAACGAAGACAGCGATTCATTTGTTATTGGTTTATGTACATATTGCCTAGGTATATATATGTTTTGGATTAGTTATGAGTTGTTTGGGTTTGAATTTTGAGAAGCTCATTACCCAATGGATGAGGCACTTATATACTCTCCCAAAATATACGGTGTTCTTGGCACCCTCACAGGGAGCTGCAGCCCCATTGGAGCCGATGTTAGTGTGAGTCTTCGTAACTTTATCCTTTAGAGATCAACATGAGCTCTTACTATGTCTACAGTTTTAGTGAATGTTTTACAGTCTTGTTACAAAACATGTCAAAAGTGTTTCCATTAAACTTAGAAAAACCTTTCCAACATTATATCACACTCCTGCTTGGCTCCAGTTAGAAGATATAGTGAAATGAATGAGTGATTCTTTGTTATGAGGTCAGTTCTTTTGCACCTGACAAAGTTTAGCACAAAATCCGTTTGTGAAATAATGGTAAGGAATTTTCAAAAGTGAAATATTTTTGTTCATAACTCTTACCAAATAACAAAAACCTCCTTGTTTATGCACATGTGCTACTATGTGGGATATATACAATGATATTTGGAGCCTACATTAAAACAAAGCAAAATTTTCATGTTTTCTTGTTTAGTCATTTTAGTGCGAGCCATTTTACGGCTTGAATCGATAATTTTGCAAAACCAGGACTTTGTTGTGAACCCTGAAGCCATATAGCAAAATCTTCTTTCATTTTATTCAAGGTTTCACGGGTAAGGATATGTGACTGATCTTTCGACTCATTTCCTATTTAAATTTTTAATGATTTTTGTTTTAGAGATGATTTTGTGGAGCAGTTGTATTTGAAGCAATTTCCCAAATTTGAAGAGGTTTTTATCAACATGAACTTATGTACAAAAACCTTTTTCATTTTTGTAACAAGTCTTGTGGTTTAGGATATACGAGTTCATAAATCTGACACCTATTTTAAATTATTTAAAGTTTAGTAGCTGATTCTATTTTTAAGAAAATGGTTAAAACTGACTCTAGAATGATGAGATCGACTAGTAGAGGCATGGGAATGGGTTAGGATGGTCTATATCATGTAATTCATGATCATTTGAGGGTTGGATGCTTGGAAAAGTTTGGCACCTCATTGTATATTCTTTTTCGGATTCTTGTAGAAAGACTGAGTTTTGACACTTGTTGGGATCCTTGTGGCTTCGAGTTTTGATGATGTTTCTCTCATGTTATTGTGAGTTTTACGGCTTAATTTATATATTTATGTCATTTCCCTTCTCTTTTCTTGAATTCAAACAAATGAGTAACTAAGGTAGAATTCATTAGTTTGTTGGTGTTTTGCCTTAAGCTTTTTGTTGGTTTATATGTTTTCATCGGTTTGAAAGTCCTTGCCTTCTTACCTCTTGACTCCTCAATAGTCTTTTCTATCCATTCGTGGAATCTAAGACATCAAATTCATTGCCTACCCTGCCCCAACTTGAACTGCGGGTGGCCTCATCCCCTATTGAAATTGTTTTTCCCCTTTTTCCAAAAAAAGCCCCTAAAAATCAAGGTAAACCCTCATGTTTATCTAGCCTAGATCGATTGTTGTTATCGTCATCTAAGCCCTTTTGAATATTTTCATTGAGATTGACCGGAGAAACCCTCTCATTTGTCCTCGTAAAGACTATTCTGGTGACGTGGTTGAGTGTTTGTCCTTCTTACGCTTATTTAAGCACGAGGTGGATTTGGGAACTAACAACGTACATAAGTCATGTACATGTACTAGTGCGGAGCATACGCAAGAGTACACATGAAGTAACAACAGTGCGGAAGGAGAAAATCCTTAAGAAGGTAGATCTTTCCAAGGGCCTGCTTGAACCTTCTAACACACATATTAGAGATAAACATATAATTTTATTTCAACAATTAATATTTTTTATAGTAGGTGTGATAGTTCCTTTATGCGGTTTCTTCGCAAAGTACTTTGTTCGCATTCGGCACTAGAAATTCTTTGGTGTAAATTGTTGTGTTATGTGATTTTCAATTACGCAAGATCTTGATTAAACAAGTAGGAATAGATAGGAAAATTTCATACCAATTACATTTCCTGTGCTTCATATTTAAGTTTACAAACCCACGAGTTGACAATTAAGTGTTGAATGGAGTTTTCTTAACTACTATTCTTACTTTTAAATATTTTATTGTTTTTGGGGAGGCGATTTGAATTGGTAAGAATCTTTTATTTTTATAATAGGGGTAAGTCTACTATTTTTTCTGTGTAGCTATTGATTGGAAAATTTATAGGTGTTAGATTATTTTTAAATTTATGACATTTATTTATTTATTTTTGTGTTTTTAAATGAATACACAAAAAGGGTAGGGGTCAAAGCCCTCTAAGGGTTGAGGAAATATTGGCAAATATAAATTTAATTCTCGAGATTGGGCCTTATTTTGTGGGCGGGAAGGGGTCCAAATGAACCTAGACTCATCACACGAAGCCCAATACAGTTGGACCTCTGCGAAGCGATAGATCCCGGAGTGTGGCCCACAAAGGTGAAGGAACTATTAGAACCCATATTCAACCTTCCATGACACAGTGAGAGTGGTTCACTTGGGCGAAAAATAATGGAAGATCACAATCATCATGCGAGGGAAGCGGCAAAAATCGGGTACATGAGGAGTAATCCACTTTGGATTCTAAATTATGAATCCTCACACGGTTACTGAAGTAAATTTATTCATCATCATCTCTTCCTAATTTCTATGGTAAGGTACATAGAAGACACATACTCTTTTCTATTTGGGTTGATATATTTGTGTAGGAACATGATTATTCATCTAATGCTCGAAGTGGATTGTTTCTGTGACTCTCAATGCAAAATTACGTTGGTTCATGGGAATGGGGTTGAAAAAATATAGATTATTGGGACCAAATGAAGATAATTCTCTTGTCGAAACCTCGGGAATATTTTAAAAGCTGAAGATATTCAAGATGAAATATTTACTATTGTGCAAAGGAAATGATGATGAGACCCTGAGGACTACTTAGAGATATTCCTATATCCTCCAAGGTCAAGCTTCAGTGCAGTCCATGAGGTACCATGGGGACCATATTCTTCGTGGACTTCTTTTGATGATGTTAGGAATAGTTAAAATTTTTAGGACAAGGAGATGTTTAAAAACCTTTGATCGATTAAGTGACTTGTGGAAGATTCTCAAGAGAAATCAATATAGATATGGTAAAGGAATTAAATAGAAATAAAGAAGAGAGGTATCTGATACTATGATCTTTGGATTAGAGAACAAAATGGATAATATTAAAATTTAAATAATGAATCTTTGTTACAAAACAAATACTATTTGAAATTTAAATAAAAAATTATAGAAGATCAAGAGTGATTATCTATTCTTTTGTCCAAAATGTAGAAAAAAATATTTTTAAGAGAATGTCCTATTGATGTTAAAGGAACTAATAAATGTGTAATTTGTGCAAAAAACAAAACACGCAGAATCATTCCTTCCATGCCTAGGCTGAAAGTATATTTGAGAGGAAAACACGGAACGAATATTACATGCTATGGGAGAACGAAGAAGCTTTCCTCGGAGTGGTGCGGTACCAAGCTCTAAACATCCACCACATTTTTTTGGTTATAATGCACATACATATTCCTATCCTAACATTAATCACTCTCTCAACATTAGTGGCATAAGAACCAATATTATTATAGACAACCCTACCAATATTGGCAACAAGGATGGAGAGGGCCAATAAGATTCACACCATTCCTATCACCGCACATATGTAATAATACCCACCTACGTATGCGCCTTACCCAATGCCACAATTTTCATTTCTAAGTTGAGTCGGCCTAATGCCACCATTACCTTTCGTCACCCTTTGACACAGCATATTTACTTTTGCCCAACCCATACCAAATCCAATAACAAAGCGGTACAAATGATCCATTCTATGAACCTATTTTGATCAGAGATATCGATCTATACTGGTTAGATTCAATGATCTCCAATTGAGATCGGGAAGATAGTAACCTAGCAAAGAAGAAGAAAGCCAATGGTGATTATCGAAAGAGAAAGAATTGGGAAGAAACTCTTGACCATTTTTGTGAAGATGTCACCATTTAGCCCCATCCTTGTACCATTAGATCTTTTGTTGTCCTCTTCAAAGTAGCCTCCTATCTAGAATACAGTTGTGGAAGGAATGACCCCATTCCTAAGTTTAGCTTGGTTTATGAGCTTAGAAATATTTTTATAAAGTACCTTTGCTCCCAACTTCTCGAAGGGATCCCAATTTGTATAGAAATCATTAGGGATATTTGTCTCAGGCTTGATGGAAGAGAATATTGGAACCAGACCATTCAATTTTTGGAAGAACAACAAATTTAATGATGGGATGTGTCACATGGAAAAATATGCGGCCATGACTTATTGTCTCCATTTAGATAGGTGATGTCCTTGTCTCCAATGTATATAGACACTGGAACTGCCCAGGCCTTTATGACCAAGCAAACCATGGACCAAATTGAATTGGTCATATTAATCCTACTCCCCATTGTGCTTAAATTGGCGGACATATCTAAAAATCAAGTACGAAGGGGTGTTGGATCATGTTGTCGTTCATTATATTTTTGTGAATGTCCACAGACTGCAATGTGCTTAAACCAAAGAATCTGAGTAGGAGGATATGCCTTGATCTTGGAATGACCACGGCATGCTACGGTCGATGCTTACATTGGATGTCCGTGGTGATATGGATATTTCCCTTGGAGATTCTAGAAAAAGGGTCACCTTATATCCACTAGCTAGATCCATCTGGGAGATCTAAGACACCTTTGTGGCTAGATTACGAGTAGTTATGGGAAGACTCACATTACTGTATCTATGTTACATAATTTTGTCGAGTCCTCACGGAAAGTCTGAATACGGCAGCTGCAAAATCTAAGAACCTGTACCCAATTTTGAGTCATTGAGCCAAATTTTTAGTTTAAAATTTTAAAAGAAATGATAGATACAATCCCCTCTGATATATCTAGAGATAATTGTGTGTACTTTTGAGCTGATACCACTCTTGTTGAGAATATGCAGGGAAAATCTTTGCATATCGGTTCGGACTTGGATTTATCCCACCCAAAGAGTAGCTTGTGAATTTGTTGACCATCTTGATGCCTTTGCATGAGCTAAGAAGATATGAAATGCATCCCTCCTGAAAGTTGTGATACCATAGTTATATTGAGGATGGAGCATGACTTGTCCCTGCTCTTAAAGGCATATGAACCTAGCTCTAGAGACTTTTTGTAGAAGAAGAATTGCAAAAAATCTTGGATCTTTGATTTTTTCTATCATGTTTTGATAGTCATTGGATCGCCCCATTGGTATTGGTCCAAAGAGATTGGAGATGGTGCCCATTTTTCATGGAATATAGAGATTAATAAAAACCACTCTTAAGTATTGCTTCCCCCTTCCTTTCATTGATCAGTTCTTGCTACGCTTGGGTAAGAAATAATTCTCTTTTTTTGGATGGTTTTTGTGGTTATAACCAGATATAGATCGCACCCAGGTGGATCGAAGAAAAAATCACCTTTACTTTTCCATGGGGTACATTTTCTTATCAAGTTCTTCCCTTTGGGCTATGAAATACCCACAACTACCTTTCAAAGGGTAGTGCTTAGCCCATTTTGTTGACCTTGAGAGTGTGGAAATCTATGCGGATGACTTTCTTGTGTTTGGTGATTCATTTTCGATGGGAGCCTCAAAAATATAGAAATGGTTCTTCTTCACTTTGCCAAAGCTCATATTGTGCATTGAGTGATAAAAAGTGTAGATTAATTTCAAAGGCGAGGAGTAGTTCTTGGCATTCATATTTGCGAGAAAAAGGTATCAGGGTTGACCCCACGAGTATAAGTTATTTTCGGTATTCCCACTGACTCAAAGGGAAGTAGAGAGTTTCTAGGACATGTGTCTTCTAGTAAGGATGATGAGAACTTCTTTAGGATAGGTACCCCTTTTCTGACTTTTATCTAAGGATAGTGAGTTTTTGGTCAGGAGACTTATGACAGTCCTTTGAGACATTAAAGGAAAAACTAGATGGGGCACCGGTTTACAGAGGACGGCTTGGTCCCTTCCATTTCATATGTCCTCCAATACCTCAAACACTACCATTGGCGCAAATTTAGGATGGGAAAGACAAAATTCTATGCTATCCACTTCATCAACAAAAAACTTGTCTTTTAGGCGAACTATAACTACACGGAGTTACCTAAGAAAGAGTATTTATTTGTAAATTTTTCTATCGATAAATTTAGATTATATGATATGAATTCTTATGCATATTTTGATCATTCTAATAAAATATTTATTGAATAAAGCATTAAATAGCGATACAATGAATAGGTGGTTATTATTATTATATGAATTTAATATTCACATTGTTGATAGAACACAAAAATCTAGCATAGTAGCGAGATTAACTTTCAAGATTAAATAATCCTCGTGAAGTAATTCATTGATGATGATTTACACAATGATTTAATCTTTTTTGTCAACAGACCTCTACTTTTGAGTTTTAACTTCAGTAAACTATTTAGTCACTAGAAAAACTACCTCATTTATTTGCTCGTGAAAAGCGGAATATTATATAGAAAATTGTTGGAATATTCTTGGGTTCAAGAGACCTCTTTTACGATTGGGCAGTTCTCATTATCCCAGAAGGTGTGTAAAGAATGAAGAAAGTGTTTGAAATCTTAAATATGCTCATGGCAAACATTGCAGAAATACTTTGCTAATATATAGCGATACATACAAAATTTTACGAGCTCTTCTATTTTTGGCCCTCCTTTATTAAGGATACCAAAAAATATGTCAAATGATGTGATAATTTGGTGAATGGAGCCAACCCAATCAAACCAATGAAATGTCTTTGTGTGTCCTCAAGTTATCATTAAGCCTTTTGAAAAATGAATATTGATTTCGTAGGACCCAATAAATCCAACGTCATCAAATAAAGAGCATATTTGGTTTTTATAGATTTCGTTACAAAATAGATGAGCTAAACTATTTATTTTTACTCTTTTGAAAGAGTTGTTGTTGAATTTCTTTTCTTGATATCTTTACTAAATTTCGTGTTCCTAGAGGGATTGTTTACGACAGTAGTGCACGGTTTATTTCTAAAGTAGTGCAGTGTGTGATGGAGCGATTACAGAATTAGAGCATGGTAAATCCACACCGTATCGAGTGAGAAAATGGTCGAGGGTGGAGTCCACAAACAAGGTAGTGGGGCCACATCCTCCTAAAAACCAAACAGGCATAGAAAGTATTGGGGTAACATATTACCATAAGCCTTGTGGGCATACCAAGCACTTGGGAGGAAGACAACACTATACATACGATATGAAGAGTACAGGTATACGAAGCAAGTTCTTTTGCGGAAGTATAATTCTAGATTAAGACCTTCCCGAGACTATAGTCTAGTTAGGACTAGACCTCTATGAAGCACAAAAAAAGGTCTCTTACAACTATATGAGTTAGAATAATTTCAAGCAGATGTTGTTCAACAAAACATATTAGTTTCTAACAACGCAAAAAAGTAGCATGAAAAGTCCATCGAAGAAGAAGCGATTCTTAGCAGTGATTGGGTACTCCTTTACAATTTAAAATTTAAATATCTTAAAGGAAAATTCCATACACACTAGATGGAGACCTTATGCGGTGGTAAAAGTGTTTGCAAAATATCTGTTGGTTGAAATAAAAACTATTGATGGATGAAATTCAATGTTCCTCATGAATGGGCATAGATTAAAGGTATATTTTGAGCCACTCACCAACGGAGAGATTTTATGCGGCAAGTCCAGCAATCGGAGAAGGAGAAGGTAGGGTGGAAACACCAACTTGTGAAAATTTGATTCTTTATTTTTCCCAAAAAAATTATGTATAATAAAAAGAAAAAAAAAATGACAAAAAAAAAAGAAACATTTTCCTATAATTATGAAAATCGGTTCACGGACATGATTGCGAGGAAAGGATAAACCTTAAGACCATCATCTTTGGTAGGAGAAGATAAAAGCATGAATAGAAAACGGTATTGTTTGATTTTTTAGATGTTTTGGATTCTTTCAGAAAAATTCAAATGGGAAAAAAATCCCTTACCCAAGTTTGAATGAAACTGACACAAATTTTTTTATTCTAAAATAATATTTGAATTCCCATTGCATTTACTTTTTTTCAACACACGATTACACATAGATATTAAAGGTAAATTCTTCCTTCTTATATTTGTGTTTAGCCAATTTCACTACTTTTCTTCTTCTAATCATATTAGATTACTTTCCTCCTTCTTCTAAGAAAAATATCCCTATTCGATTTTGTATTTCCCTCTTTTCCACAAGATTTATTTCCCCAAAAGTCTCTTTTTTGTTTATCCTCTTGGTTGTTTTACTCTACAATCCATGCCATGATATTCCTTCCCATTCTCAAATTACCCTTCACTTCTTTTTTTCCCTCATGGATCGATTACAAGATGCGATACTTGATTTTAAGTCATGTCGGTGACATGACATGAGAATGGAAGACAAAATTTCTTTCTATAATCCATAATTTTTTTTCCATCCAATTAATTCTACTTTATCAAATTTTTCTTTCCTTTTCGATTCAATGTTACGAGAATCCACAATTGTAGAAACATGTTAGTAACGGGCACATTTTAGTGTAGGCGCGTTTCGGTATGGAACGTTTCTCAATGCGGGCACGTTTCGGTGCGGACTGTGTTTGATACCAAGAAGGTTGGAATTCTGAGAAACATGTAGATGGTGAAAACACGTACGGAGTAAATCTCTGGGGATATATTGTCCAAAAATGTGCATTAGAAATTTTATCTTTATTTTTTACGGATAGAATGACTACCCCATCAAATGGACCATAGCATGAAATTATTTGAATTATAAGTTAAGACTTTTATTTGTCACTTAATAATGTAGGAAGAAATTATTTTGAAGTATAGGATAATTTAGGTCATGAAGTCATTTTTTTAATAACTACTAAAGTATTCCTTATGTGAATTATGAAGAAAATGTGGGATAGTATGAATCCATCCAAAATACAACACTTACCTCTTTTAAAAAAAGAGGAAATATTTTTATCACCCTTGTGATGGTGTTACCTCATAATATGACCATGCATGACCATTACACCGCGTTATCCTCATACTCCACCTTCGTCAATCATCATCTCCTATACTAGGCCAACACATGTTTGCATCGATCACGAAGGAATAATTGTAGACATGATTAGACCAATGAGGCTAGTAAAGGCGGTGAAGAAGATTCTAAAATCATGATAAAATTGTTGATAAACCCTTGAACTCCTCGGTTTGATATTTTTTAGATAAAGAATTGGAGATAATTCAAATAGAGATGGTGCACAATGAGAAGTTAACCATCATCCATGAAGAATTAAGTGAACAATTAGTGTCAGAAATAGTCACATTATTGCAAGAATACGATATTTCCCATTACTTGCACCAAAAGTTCGATGGATTCGATACGAGGTGTAGCATTAGAATTTGTAGGCATTTAAGAGCCAAGCCAAGGTAGGCTCACTATAATTTGACGTCACGGAATAATCCATAACTTAGGCTATGTGATTATCGGCTTGAATTGGATAATAGTGGTTCAAGGAGAACCAGGAAAGAAAGAATGAATTATATTTGTGGTCAACGAATGTAAGTCGATTGGAAGAAAAGGCTTCCATGCAACACCATACTTGAGAAATGGCGAGACCTCCTACAATATATAATATAAAGAAGTTCTTACACCGCAGGGAACCTCATTCACTAACATTCCTACACCATATCCATTTGATGTTTCACTTTGAGTGAGGGAAAGTCATAAATTTTCTATTTGCTTCTTAGAAGCTTGGAAAAAATAATTAGTGTTTGCAAATGGGAGGCAAGTTGGAGTCACATGCAAATTCTACCATCATGGGCTGATCACGATTACAGTTATGAGGTTTGAGGTCAAAGGAATGACTGGAAGTCATTTTTGAAGGAATTCCGGTTGAACTATGGAGAAATCGTTTGAGAAAAGAGTGTAGACAAAGAAAAGAACAACAAAAGCTTTGAATCCATGCCCCACCAAGACAAAAGAGGAGGAAAAGTTGGTGCAAGAAAAAGAAACCTATCGAAGAAACTCTATCCTCATTAAGAAGAACAACCAAGAATTTCGAGAGAAGAAAATTTGCCTCTTTGAGGGACTAGTCTGAGTCAGCTCCTATTTTGTTGGACAAGACACCACCAACTTCTCTCGGAGATCATCATCTACGAGTTCTTGTAGAGGAAGAGGCTCATACCAAGGATAATGAAGGTCATGTAGAAGGAGGAAAACATGCCCTTTTGACCTTCATACATTAAATAAAAAAAAAATGACCTTTGGGTGTAAGAGAGCTTACAAAGGGTCGAAGAGAGGCATAGCATATTAAAACCCTCGATAATTTCGAGAGAAGTACGATTATCTTTAAGATCCCACGATGAGATAGATGTATAAGTGGCCAAAGCCATTGGTGAGATGGTCATGGAAAATACGAGACCCTTATTGATATCGATGTTGCAGGCAAGTATTACATTTGGATGAAGTTGAAATAGAAATTGGGTGGCCATGATATGACCTTGTTGATGATGGTATATTCTCCAGGAATCAATTGCATATGGAATGCTTGCACTAAAATGGATGAAACAAAACAAAACCCTCTATCTGAACAATGGTATAGAAGAGTTCAAGCAGTGAGTTCATGATTTGGAAGCATTGAACCAAGCCATGAAGGAGAAGGATATAATGCGAGAAAACAGGAAAAATAGAATTGATACAGAAGAAGAAGTCAAAGAGAAAAAATTAAAAGTCATCATATGGAAGTTTCGGGCCTCGGCGACACTAAAAGGCTTAAAAGGTGACCCAACAGCTTAAGAGGCTCGAGGAGGTAAAACAATGAAGATAGTGAAAGCGAGGGTTAAAATTATACAAGTCTGAGTTAAAGGAGAGCGCTTATTTTGGTGCACATGAGGTAAAGGTTGTTGTGTGAGGACACACAACAACTTGGGAATGTGGTAGGATGTTGGTAGGATCAAATGCCTAATTTTTAACTAACACTACTTTAAAACCACAATCATAAACTATTTTACCTCCTTAAAATTCCTTACTTTTGCACTAGTCCGGGGAATCATGTCATATCCTGCCAATAGTTTATATTTCATACTTAATGTTTAATAAGTACTTAATTAATTTTTAATAGATTTTATGCCTTTTATATTCATGCAACTAATATTTCTTTCCTAAATAATTTTGATAATCAGTACATTAATCATCGTATCCAACATGGTATAGTGTGGGCGGATTCCTACATTGTTGGGAAACTGACCCCTAAACTTTCATAATGACTCATTACCTAATGTAGGAATCTCATTCCAAATCATCTAATTCACTTGCGGTCTTCTTGAGTTGAATTAGGAGTGGAGGATAGTCGGGGATATGATGGAATATTGGGTCGCCGATCAATGATAAGATTAACGTTTATTTATGTGTAGGGCTTATTTTTATCTTTGGTTATTTATCTTGTTTCATCAAAAGGTTTGAATTAGAACGATTGTATGTAATTTCGTTATGGCCATAGGTCGAAAGGCATATAAATATATATTTTAGATAGGAAGTGGGAGCAATAGCCATACTACGTAACTCTAGAAAATTGTAAATTATGTGTTTTTTCCTAGATTGCAGGGTTGGATCCATGCCCATGATGTATTTTTGCGGTGTAGAATTGATTCAAGGAGCTATGCCATGTTTTTACATTCTTCATTTTAATCTATTACTCATGCGTCTTTGAGTGTTTTAGCTTTAAAGTTTCACAAACGAGAGAATCTCGTTCGTTAGCTAGGAGCCCGACCAACCTAGATGGTTGCCCTCTTTCGATTTCGTTTAGTTAGAGGTGATGTTAATTTATTTATGCAAAGTGTGGTTGAGTTTGTGATTTATTTCTTCATATTGATTCTAGTTTTATTTCATTGACATTCAAGTGTGACAGGATCGGTGGTGTGAACATTAATTAATTTTTATTTACTCTCAAGTATTTCCTTTTTACGATATTAAGTTTCTTTTCCACGGAATCGTGTAAGCACATCATTCCTACACTAGTATGTTTTATAATTTACGTAACTTTCGGTTTTCGGTTCATTATAGTGAAGTTGTTCCATTCATTTTCCTTCATAAAATTTTATTTCTTTCGGCAAGTGAATGTTCATTAACAAGTAGAAGTCATTTTTAATACCAAGAGTTAAAATCTTAGGAATTAAATATGCTTTGTTAGGCGATGAAACGACCATCCTTACCTTTATCGATCTATGCTTGCACTTTATTTTTTTAAATGAAAGAACTTCGAAATTAAATGTTTGAATAATTAAAGTGAACCTTTATGAGTTAACAAAGATTAAATGAAGATCGGGTTTTATGTGGTTAACTATCATAGGGATAAAGCATGTTGTCATACTTAGTTATTTCTTTCACTACATTGAAGAAAGTGTGCTTTGACTTTTGAAGTTTGTTTTATTTCAAAGTTTATTTTCATGGAGAGATTCAATTTGTGAAGGATTCTTTTTGCGTGTGAAAATTCTTCATAATTCTTTTCATATATTAGCACACACTTTCTTTTCCCGAGTAATTAGAAAACTTGGTGTTGGAATATACGTTTCGATACGAGGAAACGATATCCTATTACGGAAAGAGTGCTCAAATCCCACCTAGGAAGCTTAGAGCCCACTGCTGTAGAACATAAATCTCCGTTACCGTTAAAAGATACTTCTCGAACATAAAGTCATGTACATACTTTTGCATACATACTACGAGGGTACATGAATAACAACTTGGTGCGGATGGAAAAATCATAAAAGTAAGATCTTTCCAGCCGGTCACTTGTCTGCTTCTTGCACCCATGCGGTCTTGTAAATTTCATTTCGAAATCCAAGATTGTTTACAACAAGTTTAGGATTCCTTTATTTGGTTTCTTTACAAAGTACGTTCTTTCACATTCCAACACTAGAACTTCTTTGGTGTAAATGGATTGTGTAATATTTATTTTTTCAAATTTACAGATCTTGATTAAAAGTAGGAATAGATATGAAAAATTCCTCGACTTCTCGCATTTTCATGCTTCTTCTCTAATTTCTGAACCCTTGGGTTGAAAATTAAGTGTTGAATGAGTTTTCTTAACTAAAATTCCCACGATAACCGCAAAATCATTGTCTTCATGTATTTTATGAGTTCTAAAAGTTTCATAGCTTTCTCAGCAAAGCCCACAATGACCACGGAAAATAATATTAATTATCGCAATCAATTGCACATCATTGGTATAAAAAGGCCACACATTCACACTAATGGAGGGCACAGCCAGGAACAACTAAGAAACCATGTTTATTGGAGGCCTTGCCAGATCGAATGGGACTCTAGTTCGAGAGAAAATATGAGATGTCATAGGGGTTGGATACCTTGAGGGGTTAGGTTACTCCTAAAAGGATGTATGTACCAGGAAGTCAATCGAGGTCTTTTTGTGTCCAAACTATTTCCTTGATGTCATCTAGGAGGTTGATTCATGTCATAGTAACCCTCAGCTCATGTTTATGCATAGAAATATGGTGAAAGTGGATAAATGTGGGAGGGGTCATTACGATTGTGGTATCGGAAGCATGGTTGCACTCTCTCTAGGTCTTTTTTGATACGACATGAGTGGTATGGAGCTTGGTTTCACTCTATTTTAGTGAGTTTGATTTTCTTAAGGTTATATTTGTCATGCATGAGATCATGGTATACAATTGGTATGGTAATTCATGATGTTTTTATGATGTTATATTAATTACATGGATATGGCTATGATTATACATGTACATGCTAATGTTGATAACCTTGTGAATGAGATAAGCCTACCCGAACATCACTAAGTTATGGAGCTTATTTTTGGTATATATTTGATTTATGACATGGTATACTTACAAAGAAGAATCAAATATGACATAGTGGTGAACTACGATTCTGGTAGATACGCATGAATCAATTGGGCAACAAGAAGAAGAGTATTCTCCTGGTATAGTAGATACATTGAGGAGCTTGAGGGTAGAAATCAAGGTTTCAAAGCATATATTGACGGAGTTGGTTGAGGCTTAGGAAATACTTGCAATGGCTAACGAGGAAGTGAAGTGAGGGATTAATACAACAATCATTCGAGCTTGTCATAGTTGTAAGGAATAGGGATAGATGAGAACCAATCAAGAGCAGGAAGCATTAGAGAAATTTCGCTGACGGTGCCATGGAATTTTCATATAAATTATACGTTATAATATGTAGAGAAGCGAACAATATACTTTAATTTAAAAAAGAGGTACATGTAAATATTTTGGAGGAAAAATGAAAAAAACTACTTTTGCTTAATTTTATTTTTGGCTTATCTCCTTATAGGCTTTACTCATATTTCAAATTTAGGCACTCATTAGATGGAAGATTAAATTCCACATCAAAATATACATTATGCATATTTTTAGAAGACCAACCTTGATAAAAATTGCGAATACATTAAAAATGTCTTCTATACGTTTTTGTGTATGTATTTTATCAATGCGGGTCCTCTTAAAGTATGAATATGTACTCATTGGATGTGGAATTTATTAAATCTAATGAGTGTCTAAAGATTAAATGTGAGTAAACTAATAAAGATATAAGTCAAGAAATACAATTAAAATATGGCTTTTTTTGTTTTCCCCAAAATTCATAACTCTTAGTTTATTTTTAATGATTATTTTTGTTATTTTTCCTTGGGAGAGCCCATTTAGGTTTAAATTTCTTGTAATGAGAAAAAATGGAGCCTATGGTAGCATATATCAGTGCGGATACATATTGGATAGAGGACACAATTACACAATTGGATGATGACTAGATGCACTTGACAAGAGAGCTAGTATGTATATGGGAATCATTCTATTTATTCATCTAGGAGACATCATCGTGTCATCATGATCATTTATATTTATGGGAGGGAGTATTTACCTAGGGATTTCAAAGAAAGTGGAAGCCTCTTTCATTTGATCGATAGATAATAACCAAGAAGATGTAAAGGCGCTAGTTTCTTGGAATAAAAAGTGTTCATATTGCATAGCTATTCGAGAGAAAACATGGAGATCAAAGATAGCCACATTCATTCTTAAGGAAATTAGATATTTTGTGGAAGTATGAATAATTTCAAAGGGGTACGAACAATACTTGATTTTGGATGATTTGGGGAAGGATCTTCAAAAGTACATATCGGTATGATGATAGAGCTAAGGATTTTTAGGAGCTACAAATGGGTTCTATGACAGACAATGAGTATGCTGTGATTCTTGGAGTTGTTGAGGTATTTTCCATATCTCAATGAGGAAAAGGATAAGATCACAGATTCATAAGTGTATTAGCAACAACATATAGATGCGGAATTGAGTTCGATGAGCCTGAATCGTTAGAAGAGTCCATCGATGAGATTGAAGCATTTCTGAGTGGTTAGAAGTGTAAAGCTGAGCCCAAATGTGACTTGAAGGAAATGAGAAATTAAAATGAAAATGGCCACCAAAGAGGGAACACCCCAAGATGTAGGTGATAATGAAGAATTTTGATCAGCAAGAAGTTTAGTGGGTTTGAAGGGACATGTGTGGCAACCTAGAGAGAAGAAAACTGAGGTGATAGTAGAGCACTATTGTAGTGTTGGATATGTGGCAAAGATCATCGTAGGGAGGATTTTCCATTGTACCGAGAAAGATAGGCCTTATATCTATGGGAGCTCGGGAGGCATTGAAAGTTGGATATGTTGGTCAAGTTATTCCTTGGATCTATGCGGCTCTAAAAAATGGAAGTGGGTATCGCTCCTATCATTGAAGAATTGGACGGTAAACTTTAGATCAAGTTATTTCTATTTTCATTGATCTTAGATCTAATTATAGTTACGTTAATCATTTTGGTGGATAAGTGTCGCATGAGCAAGGAAGTGCATGCACAATTTTAGTTGATGAAGTTGGCTACGAATGCGAAGAAGGAGATTTCATCATTCGGTAAGAGATTTATTTATTTGAGTTGAATGGTATGCCTACAACAATACATTTTTAATGTGCTACAACTAGAGAATCATAATATTATTTTATATATGAATTGGTTGTATTTTCAAAGGACAAAGTAGATTTATATGACAAGGATATTGAGTTCTTGTATGATAATGGAGGGAAGATAATTTTTAGGGGAAAGAATCCTACATCGGTGTGGATGGTTACAACCATGTAGGTGACATTGAAGAAAAGTGTGTGTGATTTTTTGGAGTTCATATTTATAGTGATGATGTTGCCTGTATGATGAGGTTGAAGAAATATTCAAGGTACCATGTATTGGAGTAGTTTGAGGATTTTTCTCAGCATAGATTTATGACTACATCAACTATTGAAATTAATTTCTATATAGTTGAGTAAAGGAAAAAAACCAACATCAAGGAACCTTCAATGAGCACACCATAGTTGGTAGAGCTGAAGTTGCAGTTAGAGGAAAATATTGATAAGGGATATGTTAGGACAATTGTATCACCTTGGTGTGTGGCAATGTTGTTCATTAAGAAGAAGGATGGTAATCCTATGTTGTGCATTGATTCTTAGGCAGCTAAAGAAGGTGGCGATCGAAAAAGACACCCATTAATAGAATTGATGACATGTTTGATCATTTGAAAGGGCTTGATGTTTGAACATATATCTCCAATCAAGTTATTTTACATCAAAAGAAATCTACAAGACTTCCTTCAAGACTTGGTATGGGAATTATGAGTTTGTTGTAGTTCATTTGTTTTGACTAATTCTCCAACTAATTTTAATTGTTTCATGGTAGTGTGTTGCGCCCTTATACGGACAATTTTTGTTATTGTATTCATTGATGACATCTTTGTATATTCTAAGAATGAGGAAGAGCATGTTGAACACTTAGCGGTAGTGTTGAGATTGGTAAGAGATCATCACTTGTACACCAAACTTAGAAAGTGTATTTTCTTTCAAACAAAGAGAGGCACATTAGCAGGACATGTTGTTTCTAAGGATGGCATAGTAGTGGACCCGAAGGATAAAGGCTATCATGGAGTGGTAATGTTAGGTCCCTATTACTAGTATAGTCCCTTATTGTTATTATTATACCCTTATGGCAACCCCCATATTGTTATTATTATGCACTTCAATTATTATTGTTAGGTAAGTGGGATTACATTGTGGCCCACTAAGGTTACATTGTAGCCCCATGGACTCATATATAGAAAGGAGGTTTTGTAATTTGAATCATCTGAAAATTGTTCATTCATGTAATGTGATGAGGTTTTCCCCCTCAAAAGTGGCTATTTCTAAGGCGTTGATATAAACTTTTCTTCTCTTTTTGGACCCGGTTCACAACATTTGGTATTAGAGCTTTGAGATTCTAGGGTTTCGCTGCTCAAAAAGGTCATGTAGATTTGCCTATAAATTTTTTTCTACGAAGGTTCCAAATTTGAAAGTTTTAGAAGTGTGAAGAAAAAATCCGGGGAGAACGTCTGCAAAATTTTAGAGCTTTGTTCGCAATATTTTCGGAGATATGATCATCTGATTAGCTCATTGCAGCTCCCAATTTAACCTAAAGGTCATCGTGGTATTTCATAATAACGTTTTTCTACGAAGATTCGGAAGTTGAAATTTTTAGAGTGTGAGCTTATAATCCTAAGGGAACATTGTCACAAAATTTTAGATATTTGTTCTAGTATTTTTCGGAGATATGATCTATGGAAACTAGGGCTTTTGAGGCTTCTGAATTTCATCTCAAAGAGAGGTGATCATGGGGAAAATCTTCATAACTCTCTCTTTCGGCATCGGATTGGAATGCTATAAAAGTGGCTAGCAAGTACCACGGTATTTGTAGCTTTTAGTCTATCAAGTTTAGAGCCAAAGGAGGAAATAATGACATGTGGAAAGTCATACAAGTTCACTCTATTGAACGAGTCCAGAAATTGGGTCATTGTGGAGACTAGACTATAAATTTTCCTTGAATAATCCAAATTAGATCGGTTTATTGGCATTTGAAAGAAACTTAGAAAAGGGCTACTACGGGGGCTAATTTAAGAATATTCGGATCACAATTATAGAGATAATTCAATTTAAATATCGAGTTCCTCAGAAAAAGTAAAGGTGTGTATTTATTTTCTAGATTGCATAAGTCTTGTTTAAAGAATAAAGTTGAATTGATTCCAGAGATATTGTATAATAGATAATGGTGGATTAAAATGGCCCCTAAAAAAGGAATTCAACACTCATTAAACCTTTAGTATGCTCTACTATGACTCATGAAGACGAAGAATGGCAAGATGACATATCAAAATTACAGAGCAAATTTTGTAAATTTCGCTCTCGCAAAAAATAATAAAAAATGACATGGAATTTTTGAAAAAAGGTGTGGAAAATAAGATGGATGGTTTGAAGAAAGGTGTGGAATCACAAGATGGATGGTTTTGAATAATGGCATGGAATCTACAGATAGATGGCATGGAAGGCTGGCATGGAATCTAAGATGGATGACATGGAAGCTAAGATCAATGAAAGATGGAAAACATGAAGAATGATCTAAAAGCGGTGGAAGGTTTGACAAAGTTGATACAAGAAATGTTTTCCTAATGGTGAAAATATAGTAGAAACTCATAGTGAGGCTCAGAAATAAATGTTAATCATGCTTTCATAAAATCTAATGTTGGTGGGAAGAACCGCATGGTCCAAAAATGGATATGAAAGTTTGAGGTAAAACGATCATGTAACATGGATGCTATAGATGGTGCAATATTTTTTTTCATCTCCATAATGTGAAAAACACACACACAAAGGTACGCATTGCAACTTTACATTAGAACAAATACATTTATGCAGTGTGTGATGGCTTTGCTCCCATAAAATTGTCACTTGGTCAATTTTACGGAAAATGATAGCACATTATGAAGATACAAAGAGCAACACTTCTTTAGCCAATTGATAAATCTCAAACAAAGGGTTTTAATGGGGAGCACATTGAGGACTTCCAAAGTTGAATATAAGGATAGCGATATTCTAGAGAAACACGGGGATTGATCTTTTCATAGGTAATTTAAAGGATAACATCAACATGAAGTTTACATTTTTGAACCTAATTCATTGGAGAAGGCATTTAGGTTAGCGAGAAAAAATAGATGTAAAACTATGGCGACAAGGAAATACCACTACTTCTATAGAGGAAGCATTGCTACTCCTAGATTTCCACAACCTACAAGGTCGACACCATAATTGGAAGAAAAAAACGAGAAAAATAATTTGCCTTTGTGTGATAGCAAATAAAATAAAGAAGACATAAGTGTCTTTGAGAATAAATTATTTTACATAGATTGTGAAGGAAGAAGAAAATGAACAAAGAAGAGGAGGCTATGCACTAGGAACCAACCCAAGAGAAAGAGGAAGAAATGAGTCTAACCATATCATGTAATGCATTAGCGGGAATGCACCACTCAAAATCTCAAGATAGAAGGACATATCAGAAAAAATTTAATAGTGTTGATTAATTAGTATATAATTTTATTCATTGTAAGGTAGCGAGAATTGAATTGTTTCCTATACTGACACCCGAATGTCAAGTGATGATTTCTGGAAAGTAGAACTATAAATTTCTCTAGAAAAAGCCATAATATCAAACTAACTATGGGGAAATATGTATTGAATATTCCAATGCTTTCCATTCTTATGGGAGGTGCTGATTTTGTACTAGGGTACAATGGTTACAATCTTTGAGGACGGTAGCTTTTAACTGAAATTTTCTTGAATTTTACTAGAGAAAGGTCGGAGTCGGGGTATGGGGAAAGTGAGGAAGATAATAGCTTTAATTTCACATGAAAAATCTTCTAAAGAAAGAACAACTGATGCATAATTGCACAATTATACTGCTAGAAGTTCAACATCAAAATCATCTATTTCCTAAGATCTCAAAAAAGTGTTGAAAAATCATTCCAAGGTTTTTGAAACTCCAAAAGGACTCGCACTATTCGCAGTCATGATCATGGTATTCATTTATTCCGGAAATGTTCCACTCCAAACATGGGGCCTTATAGATATCCTTAAGTCAAGAAGCGAAATTGAGCGTATGATTGCCAATGTTAGAGACGGATATAATTCAACCTAGTCAAAGTTCTTTCTCTACTCGTAGTATTGATACATAACGGGATGGATCATGGTGCATGTCCGAATTATGAGAACTCGTCGTCTCACCATTAAAGATAAATTTCCCATTCTGTGATTGATAAATTCTTGCATGAATTACGCTTGGAGCAATTTATTTTACCAAAATGGATCTTCATTGAATATCAAATTAGAATGGTAGAAGATATTAAACAACATTTTGAACTCATGAGGTCGTTATGAATTTTTTGGTCATGCCTTTTGGCCTTACCAATGCACCTTCTACATTTAAAAGGGTTGACCAATTCCATTTTCAAACCCTTCCTTAGAAAATTTGTACTAGTATTTTTTGATGATATCTTAATCTACAACGAGGTCTTGGAAGGATCATGTTCAGCATGTTGACTTGGTGCTCAAACATGCGGGAAAGTATTATATGAAAAACATCCAAATATTTCTTTGGGTATAGAGTGGAATATCACGGGTCATGTTGTATCTCACGAGGTAGTTAAGGCAAGCCTAACAAATTAAAGCCATTAGGAATGGAAATTCCCCACAACCATAAAGCGATTTGCGAGGATTTCTTGGGTTAACGAAATTATTATCGAAAGTTTGTTAAAATTATGGGGAGAATGAAACACCTCTAACAACGGTATTGAAGAAAGATGCATTTTCATGGACTCTGAGCAAAGTTTAAGGCCTTTGAACAGCAGAAAATGTACCTATGCCAGTCTTAACTACACGGACTTCACAAACCTTTATTGTGGAATGTGATGCCTGGAAATGGAATTGGTGTTGTTTTAATACAAGAAGGAAGACCCATTACTTTTGAAAATTAAGTCCAATCAAGGGAAAGTGTTCTGAGAAACCTATTTATGAGAAGGAAATGTTAGCAATCTTTTGCATGCACTAAGAAAGGAGAATTACATAATGGGAAGACACTTGAGGTAAAAATAGTCATGATAGTCTTAAACACTTTTTGGAACAAAGACTATCTTCATAAGGAAATAGAAAAAAATGGGTGACATAGATGTTGGGTTATGGCTTTGAAATAATATAAAGAAAAAGGGAAGCTAAATTTTATTTTACCGGATGCAACATCGAAAGAATGAAGAGGTGGAAGCATTGCTTTGTGCCATTCTATTATCAGCAGTTGGATCATGAAGCAAGAGATGAATGGAAGAAGGACAAAGAAGTGTGGACACTCATTCCAAGTACGATGAATCCTAGTACATCGATACGTTTAGTTGGAAAAATGATTCCTTATGGTACAAAGATGCTTTTATATCTTTAGCCAGAATTCTAAAAACCATTCTTTTGAATTTCACACTTCTCCTTTAGGAGGACACTCGGAATTTTGAAAACTTACAACGATTGAAGAAATATTTTTTTGGGATGGCCTTAAATATGATATTGAGGATTTGTGGTGGAATGTTTGGTTTGCAGGTAGAAGATAAAGTTGAGACAATTAAGACCACGAGTCTTCTTATCCATTCCAAGTCAACGTTGGGAGGAGATTTCAATGGATTTTTATCATGGGTTTACCTACAAGTCCAAAGAAGAGTGTCATCATGGTGGTAGTCGATAGACTTGCAATGTGCACACTTTTTGTGCATTGTCTCATCTATTTAAAGCAATTACGGTTAACTGCTACATTTATGGACACAATTCAAAAGATACATGACTTAAACGTTATTGTAAGCAAAATAGATCCCATTTTCTTGGAAATTTTTGGAAGGTTATTTTTCTTGTTTGGGTACTCAATTAACTCATAGCTCATCTTATCATCTGAGTCGATGGTCAAAGCAAGGATATTAAATAAATTTTGGAAGGATATCTTCGTTGTTTTGTATACGATAAAAAAACACAATGGGTCAAGTGGTTACCTCTAGGCCGAATGGTGGTTATAACTTACTTCGTTCCACAATATGATAAAAAATGACCTTTATGGCACTTTATGGATATCATCCACCATCCACCACATCATCTTTAAGAAGAAAATTTGAAGGTTCAAGCAATGGAAGATCACATCGAGCATCAATAAGAAGTTCTCCAACTCTTAAAGGACAACCTGAATTTGGCACCAAAATCGAATGAAACAATAGGCAGAGATCAACATCGTGGCAGAGAAGTTTTGATGTAGGAGGCTGTGTATTTTTCTGGCTACAAAAATAAAAATAAATGTCCTCGAAACAAGCTAAAGAAGGATAATAAATTATTGCCAAAGTACTATGGTACTTACAAGGTGTTACAAAATATTGGTACTATGGCACTTTAAAATTGGAGCTTCTGCTTCTTCTGAGTGCATCAATTTTCCCACGTTCATGCTTAAAAAGGTTATAGGTGAAAATCTTCTAGTTCAAACAATATTGCCGGAACTTGATGAGGAAGGAAAAATCATGTCAGACACGGAAGTGGTCATGCAAACAAGAACTTCATGTTCATAGGTCCAGTCCAGAATTCGGAAGGTATCTCATCAGTGGAAGAACTTACTGCCCGAAGGTTCTACATGGGAGGATGAGAATTTATACGAAGCACCTAGAGCTACATAAGCGTTGAGAACAATATTTTTGAAGGAGAGGGGCATGTTGGGTCCCTATATTAATGGGCTATAGTCCCTTGTTGTTGTTAGTGTAACCCCTTGTTGGTATTATTGTACCCCTTGTAACCCCCAAATTGTTATTATTGTGCCCTTAAATTATTATTGTTAGGTCTTCTAGGATTACATTTTGGCCCCATGGAGTATATATAGAAAGGAGGTTCTTGTAATTTGAATCATCCGAAATTGTTCATTCATGTAATTTATTGGAGGTTGACCCCTAAAGTGGCTTATTTCTAAGGCATTTGATATTTATCTCTTTTATTCTCTTTTTGGACTTGGTTTCACAACGGAGGTAAGCTCCTCGAAATGTGGAGGAAGTTAGATCATGCATAGGCATATCAAGGTACTACAAGGGGTTCATCGAGAAATTATCCCACGTATTGCATATCTATTACATCATTGTAGAGAAGGTGAGAAATTTGAATGGACACAAGATTGTGTAGCTAGTTTTTGAGCGGTTAAAGAAGTTGTTGACAAATTCTCAAGTGTTAAATATTGCATATCGAATAAATAATTAGTAATTATTGCACAAATGCTTCCAAGCGAGGAGTTATTCTAATTATTATGAAGGAGAGAAGTGATATTCTATGACTGCGAAAATGAGCATAGGAGGAGCTGTGACTCATGATCTTCGGTTAGTAGCTTAGTATTCATGCCTTGAATATGTGGAGACATTATCTTCTTGACACGAGGTTTTTGTTCATTAGAGATCGGAATGGGTTGATATGTTGTTTGATCAACCACATATTAATTTCACAGTTAGATGGTTGCTTCTGTAGTGTGTTTGACTTTGAGATCATATACATTAGGAAAGGAGAAAATTCTGAGATGCTCTCAACAATCTGATTGAACCATGTTGCAATAATGACTCCCACATGGGAAAAATTTATATGATCATATCTTACAAAAATGTCGGTAGGATGACGAGGTACAAGGAATTATACAAGCTACAAAAGAAGATACGGTGGTCAAGATGTGGATTATCATCTTAAAATAGATGGCTTGGTGATATTTGAGGGCATGATTCATATTGTTCGGATATAGTGAACTCCAATAAGGAGAGCAACCCGGGGTATTTTCATATGCAAAACCATATTTAGATCATTAAGGATATTAAAAGATGATGGAAACAATAATTCTACTATTGGCTAAATATGAAAATTGGGAGGATTTACAGCAACATGTTTGAATTTGTCGGTGGAATTGACGGAGTGTAAAGTCGAGGTGCATTTCCTCGTTATATTTTGATTCGGAGTGGAAATTGGAGTTCATTTCCATGGATTTCATTATATCTCTTAGAGAAGTGAAATGACTTAACAGTTCTATATGGTTGTGGTAAAACAAGTTGAAGATAGCCTCTTCATTCCCGATTGAAGATTAATTATTGACTAATGAGATAGCACGGAGTTCTTCATCATGGAATCAGCAATTTCAATGTTCCAAAGATATTATATCAGATAGGGATAGCGGAGTTCACTTCCATGTTTTAGGCATTGTTTGCGGGAGTGGGGATGTAGATGTCATCTGCATAGATTACAATCCATGAATGAATGGATAAATAAAGATGGTCAGAGGACAACTTTGGAGGATATGTTGAGGATTTATGTCATGCATCGGCTGAGAGGATATGGGAGGAGGTAGCTTTCATTTTTTGCTTTTGCACCAACATAAATATTATCATGAGTCACTAAGGTTGATTCTATTTAAGGCATTGTATGGGCGAGTTGTAACACTCACATCAACAGAGTAGATTTAATGAACATGTTAATTATTGGACCGGACATGTTCACATACATGGAATAGGAAATGAAAGTTATACTGCAAGTATAAAGGTAACTGCAGGACATGAAAAAATATTATGCATACCGGCACTTAGGTGTCAGTTTTAGGTTGGGTAGCATGCGTATTTTAGCATGAAGACCAAGAAGATCTCCTTGAGGATCGAGATCATGTGCTAATTTGGAAACATGATATTGCGGGACTTTGAGATCCTTGAGGTTGGAAACATGGCCCACATACTTGCCACTATACGACGGTTAAATTCCATTGTGTTTTCTCATGTTTAATTTCTTAAAACATATGTAAAGGATGTTGATCATGTTATTAATTGGTTTGTATTGTAGGTGGAAAATGGAAAACTCCATCCTAAAATCAATTCATATTATGACGAGAAACATCTCTTTCTCTCCAAATAGAGTGTTCGAGCTAAAGTACGTGGAAGAATTTTGGATTTGATGAAGCTACATGGGAGATGGAAGATCGGATGCGGGCTATGTAACCTTCGATTTTTGGTGAAGGAAAAAGTGTTTTTGTATTCATACATATCTATTTTTGGTTTTCTATTGTAAATACCATAGTGAGTTAAGATATAAAGTTTAAATGGCGACTTTGATTTTCATGTCATGATTTATAGGAATGTTTTATTTTGAGCGAATTTGTTATTGTAAATACGCAATGAGATGGGTTATACATCTCCATAATAGTTATGTTTTTTTTATTTTGAGTGACTTTTTTGGGTCCAAGTGTGGTTTTAACACAAGGACGATGTTACCCTCGGGGAGGTTAACATGCTTTCTTAGGGTTAAAAAATTATTGTAGTAAAAGTTAATAAAGTTAAAGATAAGAACACGAGGCAAGAGGCACTTATTCAGTTGAATGTTGGGAAAATTATCTAGTGGAGCATCACATGTTCTCCTTATGGTGAGTATGAGAAATTTCGAAAATGGTATGGCTGGAGAAACGGAAAAAAGTATTTTTGGTACATTATTTATGAAAATGATGGAAATTAGGAGAAAAGGAAGGTGAAAGGTCACATGTTCTGGAGAGGAGGAAAATGATGGAAAACAATGGAAATTCATGGAAATTAGTGGCCCCATCAGCAAAGACGTAGAGCATTAGTTGGTAGGATTTTTATTTTTATTTTTATTATTTTATATTTATTTATTTTTATTTTATTTTATTTTATTTATTCTTATTATTATTATTATTTCATTTTTAGTGTTAAAAATTAGTCTTAGAGAGAAAAAGCACCAGAGAGAAAGAAATAAAGCAATAAATGAAAGGAAAATCAAAGGAAGGGAAAATAAAAGAAAAGAAGGAGAAAGGAAAAACAAAGGAAGGAAAAGGATCGAAGTAGCTTCGGTAGGAATACTTTCGCCAACGGATTGCATGTGTGCTCGCAATGATTTTTACATGAACGATATGTTATGACATTGTGTAGTTTATCTTGTTGTAATTGGCATGGATTTTTGCAGGATTCGAAAATAGATTTTAGCCTAGCCTTAGATTTTTATATAGCCATGGTGTGATGGGGGATTGTTATCTTGTTATGAGCAGTTTCTTGATGGTTTCGAGAATCAAGGTAGTTGGTCTCAAGAAAATTCCCAAAGGCACAGGAATCTATTGTTAGTAATGACGAGATCATGGTAAACCATAAAAAGAGGTGCAGGAGAGGAAAATTTATAAAGGATGGTGAAGAAATTTAGAGCATCTCGGCTCACTTTGGTTTTCTTCATGTGACATTGGTTTGGGTGTGATCTGTTATGGAGAGGCGGAGGTGGTTTAACCTGCGGATTGAAGAATTCCCTTGGTTTTATTTGGAATTGGTTTATCCCATGATGTCCCATAATCATGATTGAATATGGCATGTGGGTGATTGGCTAGAGATATTTTTCTCATCAAATCTATGGTCGAATTCTGGAATGTGGTAGTCCCAAGCCAAATTCGATATTTGCATATGTTTTGTAAATATAAGTGTCCTTAGGATTTTTGAGAAATGTACTAGTTATTATGTGGCTTTAAATGTTTTTATCTTCTTTTTATTTACCTTGCTATATGCGGTTATAGGAATGGTTTTATGACATATTTAGTCACGGCTCTTTTCATGTTTTCACGCATAACTCGGTAAATATTAAATTCAAGACCTAATTATTGTTAAGACAACTAATGAGAGAAGGTACCCTTCTTTAAAACTTGAATGAATTTTCAATGACTCATGTTCAGGACTTGTAGTCATGATATGGATTACATATCCACCAAGTGTTTGACGAATGTCGGCTGAGTTCGGTGGTGGTCGAGAGTCATGGTTTAGTTTTGGTTTTACAAAAGAATTATATTAATGTCTTTTTATGAGTTATGATAGTTTCATATCTTTGGGTAGGGCTAGCTAACCATGGAAAAGTATCCTTAATTTTCACGGCTCTAGAACAACACTAGTAGAAAAAGGCCATAATCACTTTCTGATGCATGCCTATGGGGTAGCGTAGTTATATTTTTCTTTGAGGCTTGGAAATGGATCAACGGGGCTATAGACCATTGAAAATATGAGGTATCATAGGGTTTGGATACACAGAGGGATTGCTTACTCTGGAGGCCTTTGTTGCTGAGGGGAAGTCGATGAGTCTTGTTGTGTTGACTCCATTTCCTTAAGGTCATCTAGGAGGTTGATTCATGTCTTAGTAACCCTCGGTTCATGTTTAGAAAAAGTGGGTAAATTTGTTAGTGGGCATTACATCCTCCCATGCCATGTACACCAAGTGATTGGAACCTTGGTGCCTCATAAGCATGTTTTAGCGACGTGCAATCTTCACTTAAGGAATTTTGTGCCCGACCTTGAGATTTGGTTTCCACGTTTCAGAAGGCTAAAAGATCTAACCTCTGCTTAGAACTTAATAGAACCTTTAGGAATGATAAATGACACGAGAAAAAACCTCTAACCTAAAAATTAATCCAAGGACTTGACCTGCCGTGCTCATTTAACAAATACTTTCTCAAACTTACTTGATGTAGATGAAACCTACGAGCTGATAGATACATATTTGAATATACATATCTTAAAAGTATCTAAGATTTACCAAGAAGGGCTAATTCCCTCTCATAATATCTTTCATAATACCAATTGGGTGATGAATTCATTAACCAATCATTCATGAAATTAAAGGTGATAAGATCCACTTAAGTCAATCATAGACCTTATTTATAACCAACATATAACCAAATATTCAACGATGAGTAAATAACCATTAAAGCCACATAATAACAAGTAAATTACAGTAAAGACAAGGAACTTAGACATTATTAATCATATGAAAATATAACCAAGTTAGGTAGCTAACGTCTTGGTCACCCAACCATAGATTTGGCTAAACCAAATACTGGCACCAGCCAAACACCTCGATGCCCATATTCCAAACATGAATATGGGATCCCATAGGATAAACCAATCCATAAAAAACTATGGGAATCTAGAGGTTAAACCACCTCCACCCTCACACTTAGTGATCTCTCTCACCCAAGAAAATGGAAATTATGACAGTAAAGTGAAACTGGATGCCTTAGTATTCCTTGACCATGCATTAAAAGTTTTCTTATCTCAAGCTGAATTTTGAGAAGTTCCCAAAGAAAAGACATATCCACCACTTGCCAGGATTTTCTTGAGACCACCTCACCTAAATACAAAACCTTTCGGCCAATCCAAATATAAAAAAAAATCAATCCTCACACCATAGCTATCTAGAAAATGGAAAGGAAAGGTAGAAACCAACAACAAAGAAACCTAGAAAAATCATGTCAATCTTCAAGTAGACAGAAATACACACATATATACATACATGCCAAAACCAACTATGATATCATACATGGTACCTACAAATATTGCTTGAATTATCTTTATCCTTTCTTTCACATTTGCTTCCCTTTCTCCTTCCTTGTCCTTCATTTATTTTCTTATCCTACATTTTTTTTATTTCTTGCTATCTCCTCTTATTTCTCTTCTCTCCTACTCACTGATAAACCAAAATTGACAAAGGAGAAACCCAAACTAATTCTGCGATGTATTTTTACTTTTTGTTTCCTCTAATCTCTTCATTTTCCTCTATTTTCACTTCAATTTCCTCCTCACATGTACCTTGTGATGTTTCACCTTCTTTCTTATATTTTTCCTTTATTTTTATAAAATAAAATACCATCAAATTCCTTTTTTTCCCTTTACTAAAATATTTTGCAATACTTTTCCTATTTCCCTTAATCGTAAGAAATAAAAAACGTGCCCACTAGAGGACATGACCGACATTCCTTGGAATACATGTCCCATGACCTAGGTCTTTTTTTTTTTTAATTAACTTTATTACATGAAATTTTAACCAAGGGACATTACACAAAATAAAAATATCAAAACCTTCTTAGGAAGACCTTTTCTTGGTTGCTACACTATGTTGCTTCACTTTGTTCATTTGCATGTGGATAAACTTGATTTTTTATTTGCTATATTGTCTTTATCATTCTGTTTTGTTTTCAAACAATTTAAAATATTTTGAAATATTTATTTTATTGAGTGATAGATTTTTATAAGCTTTACATTCTTCAATATAACCAAAAAATATGGATTTTTCATTTTTGTCATAAAATTTAATTATCATTTTAATACCTGCTTTGTACATAAGTTATACCACCAATGTTTCCTCTGTGTGATACACTTGTCTTCATACCATTACAAGATTCTAATTGAACTCTCATGTTGGTTCTTTAGTTAATGATCTATTCAAATATAATTCTACATGCTAGAGCTCCTTTCAATGCTCATTTGGAAAGTTATTTACCTTCAACATACTTCTAGCCATATTCATGATCGTATAATATTTCCTTTTATGCCCTCGATTTGTTGAGGATGCACATATCTTGCTAAATTTCTTTTGATATCTTGTACCATGAGGAAAGTATACTACAAATTCTCTGAACCATATTCCCAGCTCATATGATATTGAGACTTTAATTTTTCTTGTCACTTTTCTTCTCTACAAGGATTTGAATTGCTTGAATTTTTTCATAACTATCATAATTTTTTCATAAAGCCCATACCATTCTACTAAAATCATCGATAATGGTTAGAAAGTAGAAACTAGGCACAAATGTTAGGTTTGCATTATACCACACAAAGGTGTATGTGTACGGGTCAAGTGGAATTTGGTCTCTATAGCTAGCATCGTTTGGAAATTGTTTATTTTGGTGTTTTAGAAGGGATAAGAATTTCACATAGATTATGATGGACTTATATACCATTTAGACCTATCACCCACATAGAATTCCTTTGCAAAATATCAATATTATTAAAATCTAAATGGCCATATCTAAGCCGCCATAACCAAGTTTCATTAGAACTTGTTATAAATGAGCATAGGAAAATGATTGCTTGAAATTTATTATGACTAGAGGAAATATCCTATTTTTGGTGATTTGGATCTTTGGTATTACAATTCACTAGGTGTCTTCCAAGAACAATGTAGATAGAAACTTTAAATTTAACTTCAAAAAATTTACTCATTTTTCCTTCACTTAATATATTTTGTTTTATAATTTGCACATAATAGACCATACATAAGATGTCCTTCATTTGTCTTGCCATTATAATTGTAACAATATGTTTTATTAAGGAACTATCGAAATGATCATCGCCATTTAATATGGAATTTAAACTGTTTCATGAAATCTTGAAAAAGCGTGTTTGTTGCATGTGTCATATGGTTATTGTATCCAGCTAATGCAAAACAATGATCTTTATTGAGGTTTTATTATGTATCTTGAACCAAAAAGTAACATGCAATATGTTGTATATTCATTAGTTCTAGAAACGCATTTTTCACTACCTTTGTTCAAATATTCGATGTGTTCTATATTGATTTTCAAATGTCCATACACAATACACACTTATCGAAACTGTACCAAAGAATATTGATATCAACATAAACACATATATACAATAGAAATAAAGCCCTACATGTTAATATCACAAAACTGGAAACATTTTACATACGAGAATGTAAATAAATAGCTTAGGTGATGATGATTTATCTATGAGAAGAGATGTGGCGGATACACCTTTTAAATGTGGTAATGAAGCTCAAGGGAATTTTCACTATCAAACATCTAAAACACTAAATAACCAAAATATAGGAGATAAAACCTGACGAAGAATTTGTGGAGCGTTGGGGTTAGTGGGGCAACCAACTTCTCAAGGTTGTAACTTGGTCATATGATATCCATTTTTTGTGTACAAAATTGTGTTGGAAACATATCTATGACCTAAAAAAATCTTCGTTTGAGTGCCGGACCCAAAACTAAATACGTTTGAGGATCCAATTTTTGAAGTTTGAGACTAGAAAACTACTAAAAAATATTAAATGATGATACGAAAACATGGAAACTAATGGCTTAGACTAGAAGTCTAGGTGTAAGAGCGGTGATCACATAATATCCACGGATTATTCTGCTGCCAGGAATCAATGGTCCCCATTGTGTGTATGTCTCCATGATGTGACAAAATTTCTATTGATGGTCCCTTGTAGACAACTTTCCCAAGTGAAGGAGCTTAGGCGATTTGATAACTCACTATAGTTGAATCCTCTATTGGCAAGTGTTATTGATCTATGTGTCATGATCCTGTGATTTGTGTGGTTACAACAGGTTGAGTTATGTTGGTTTCAAGCGCACCATTAACATTCGATGTGTCAAACAATGGGGAAAATTTTGGGTCTGTGAGTCATTGAATGCGGTTGGAGGCCAAGGAATGGTGGAATGTTGAGCTTAGGCAATTGTCCCCATAAGAATGGTGATGGTGTATGACCCATATTGGAGTGGGTAAATCTTGTGTGGTGGGGCTTTGACGAAGCCTCCTTCCGCAAATGTAACCAAAATTTGTTGACAAACTCAAACTTGTGTGGCGCCCAATGTTGAACATGAAGCTATTTGTAGTGGCATTGGCTCTATCCAAGTGTCATGTACCTACTAGGTGATGTTATAAATTCACTCAAAGAAGCTATTATCCTTGTCGGCTTAAGACTAGACTGGCAAGTTAAATCTTCTAGAGTAGCTACAAGTAGATATCGCAACATTAATGGGACATAAGTGTGGCAGTTGAGCTTCGAGCCTACATTGTAGATATGATGGACATATGAAGACTTTGATCCCATGTGTGGATTATTCGAGTTGTACATGCACAAAATGTGCATAATCATCCTATTGACGAACGTTGTTTGTCATAAGTTTTGAGGTGGAAGGTCTTGGACAGTGAGCTTTGTATCTAGTATTAGTAGGAGCTTGACGAAAATGTTACAAAGGAACGTGTCTCGATATGAGATAATGGATAGTGGGATCCCAAAGTGTACCACACTCATTAAAATAAGGAGCTTAACAATGGCTTTTTCTATGATACTCTTCTTGGGAATACAGATAGCCATCTTCAGAATACGTAGATGACCACAAAAAATGAAATTGTTCTGATGTATAGTAGAAGGAATGCAATGTGTAATCCATGGAGATGGATTTCAAGGATGACTAGGAATGGGAAAACAGTATATAGGCCTTGCTTCTTGATGGTCAATTGGGCAATGGTGCAAGCACTACATTCAGCGATGTACCTCCCAACATCCTTTTGAAGTTCAACCAATGAAAATACTTCTACAACATTTCCACTATTTTCCTACTTTGAAATATTCAATAAGCCTAGCTATGATGAACCTCCCAAATAATCGTGGCACATTCACTAGAAGAACACAAGGTGTCCTAGGTGGCTAAGAGTACACCCTTGAGAAAATATGGAGCTTGCCTATTACGAAGACATCTAGTACATGTTCTGAATTACAAGATCTCTTGTAAATATGTGGCAGCCACAGTCTTGTGTGCACGAGTTGGGCACAATGGTGCAGTACCATAATCGGTAGTTGGATATGACAATTTGCATGAAATTATTGGTGCTACCCTTCTTGTACTTGATGTTAAAATGAAAGCTGTGTAGATATGTGCACCATTTTGTATGGTGATCATTTTGGAACTTTCATATATGTGGTATGCAGGTCGATGGATTTGTGTGGATATTAATTTCCTTTCCTAGGAATTTAATGCTTCCATTTTTGGCATACCTACGGAATGGAGTACATCTCTTTTTCATAGGTGGAATGCCCTTGAAATGTATAGAAGTGGCTCCTTTGTCATATGCCAAGGCTTATCTTGTTGGGTAATCCTGCTTGATAACATCTTGAGGAGACATAGGTAATTTCAAATGGTTTTTTAGGTATGGTAATGTGAGCACTAGTCTGGGAAGCTGAGGTGATGCCTCAACTTGTCCAAAACCTTATTATGGGATTATTACCAAATAAATTTTCTTTCACTTCACCCTTGGTGACTTGAATCAAGGCCAAGTGATATGAAATAATGCAAATGGTCTGTTGACAAATTGAGTGGTTGGGTCTAGCCAATCACGAATAAATTGTATCTTAGTTAGGCCCACATGCACACCTCCCTCATCGGTTATGTACCACTAGATGCTAAACCTCGGTCATACCAAAGTGCATTTCTCCAAATTGGCACACAATTTGTGTTGTCGCGGTTTTGTGGGACCTCTCATATATGGTCTTTGTCTTCTTCCCAACTCCCAGGTTGAATATCGAATGTCGTCAGGGTACACTACCACAAATGATTTTTTGAAGGGCTGCAATATATTAGTTATCGACCAAATGAAGGTTTTGGGAATTATTTGATAAGAAAAGCATGACTAGCCATTTCAAAATTCCTCCTTGAATTTGAAGGTGGTATTCCGGACATGAGAGAGTTCAATTGGTACCTAGTGAAAATCCCATTTAAGTCAATCTTGTTGAAATATTTTTGCACCCTTGAGCTGGTACGAAGGTCATCAATATGTGGGATTGGATACTATTCAGTGATTTATTCAACACCAAATATTCAATATAGATCCTCCAAGTTCCATCCTTCTTACGTACCAACATGATTGGGATTCCATAGGGTGATAGAATTTAGCTTGATGTTCTTTTTTTTTTTCGAAATCTGGAGTCGGTCTCCTAATATCATTGTTCTCCATAACGGAGAATTCTTTATGTGGTCCATTGGGTAGTGGTGCGTATGAGGTTAGATTGATGGAGTGCTTGACGTAAAAAGTGCATGTACCCATATGGGCTCATTGAAGATTTCTATTTATTATTACATGACATTGTCCATCTATTGCTCTTGTGTCGAGCCTATTTAGTGGCCTTAGGTGGCCACAATATTCTTCTTTCCCTATGGGAAAATCATAAGGAAGACAATATTCCTCATTTCGGAAATGATCTTACTATATTTATTAATAGAGATAAAAGAGATGAAGGTGGCGGTGCTACCTCGGTATCTGTGTAACTTATTTTAGAAAGTAATAATAAAAATGCAAGGCCTAGAATCATACACGGCGAGGTTCTTCCACAAGTATGGTTGGACAAATAATACATCTCAAAAACTTCAATAAAAATAACATCACACGGTGCCTCATCCATGAAGGGTTTCATGCTTTGAGAGGAGACAATGTAGTTAAAGATATCTTCCTTGGTGAATTCAGCCGATGGTGTATGGTTGTAGTTGGTGTGGTCGGTGGATCGAGATGCCTCATTGGATTTTCCTAAAATAAGGTTTTGGCTTCGTTGTAGAATATGAACTACATCGAAGAAACCTTCACCCATATCTTTGAGTGGAGGAGGCACTCCCCCTCCTCTAGATCTTCGGGCTTAATATTTTGGATCTGGTGGTGGCGAACAATGGCGTTGCCCTCTACATCAATAATATGCTTCCCTTTTTATTCCCCTTTTCGGTTACGACTCGGAAGTCAAAACAGCATCCGATTCGAAAGCCTTCAACCATACCGGTGATTCATTAGCTCGACACACACTTGTGTTGTGAGTGGGGATCTTATGGAACTCACAACATTTCCCTATGTCCTTCGTTGTATTTGTGAGTTGTTGATATTTTCTTGTGGCTTTAGTGAGTTGTCCTCGATCACCACCTCCTTGGATTTTCCTTTATTTTGAATTTGGTGGCACCTTTCCCTTGTTGATTTAGGATGTGGAAGTCGATTATTCTATTTCAATTTGTCTTTATCTTAAGCATGCGCGATAGGAGGAACCAAGCAAGGAGATTTAGAAATCCATCTCATCCCCAGATGTACTTGTGTAGATAATGATGGTACGTGAGCACCAAATTCGGCGAGAATCCTTGATACCTAGCTTCATGTGAACGGCATGAGAAACATTTGTGAACTTATTTTATCTTGGTCCCCTTCTCGGTTGTAAAATGGGCCACTTTGTTATTTACATTCATAGCTAATGACGGGGTAATATTGTTCCTTAAGGGTGTCTTGAAATAGTTCCAAGTTGACTCGTGAAAATAGTGAGGATTCCCTCATCCTTTTTCATGATACCTTTTCCATGATCTTGACATCAAAGGGTGTCTTTGAAATAGATCCACGAGGTAATATTTTTGTGATTAGAAATGTCATGAGCCGAAAAATATCGTTTCCATGATTTATCCATCTACCTGGCCTTTGCACATCTCCATCAGTCTTCAAATATATGAATGTTAAAGTTAACTTGTACCTTAAAATTGAAAACACCCATAGTGGCTACTAGATGGAGATGTTAAAACATATTGGCAACCCTTAGGAAGGATCTAAGAAAAATTTATCCATGATTCCTCTATACATTCAGGGATTCTTCAAGAAATATTTTGAGATCTTGCTCCACTATCCTGATTTCAACACGCCATGGGAAATTTATCAAGGATTCCACGAGGTACATCTTGTAAATGTTCAACCATTTCGACCCTAACTCATATACCACTAAACTTGTTGGGGACATGTTAAGAAAAATGAATAAAGACTAAATCGATCTAATATCATTGATGCGCCTTATGTAGGAATGAAAAAATACGGATATCGACATAAAGATAGTGACGTAGTGAAAACTAAACTTCATTTAATTAATATCAAGGAGCTGAAATATTCTTACACATAATGGAAATAAAATTGCTTGGTCGACGATAGCTTACCTTTGAGAAGATATGTGGTGACTACATGCCCTCGAACTATGTTAAAATGAAGCTCACTTAATTTTTATTATGAAACATTAAAAGAAAACCTAAAAATAAAAACCACGACTTGAGAGATGAAACATCAGTATTTTGTGGGCCCCACCAGAATTATTTGGGTAATAACTTCCACAGGTCATTAACTTGGTCATTTGATCTTCTTTGTACGTATTATACTTCATTAGAAATATGTCTTTGCACATCTTGTCATTGTGTCGGGACTATGGTTTCTGCGGACCTAAAAAAAATTGCATTGAGGGTCTTGCTCCAAAAGTTCATGACACCGAGAAATGTTTGTAAAAATAGTAAATTTTCTAGAAAGAAGCAAAAGCAAATGAAACCAACAAGAGGTCTAAGTGGAATAGGTGGGTGGCTACCAATATCCACCTAGATAAACTTGGTACCAATAATAGTATGTTGACTTATCCATCCTTCCTCTTCTCTTTTATTATAAGGCTAATCTTGTGGCTATTCAATTGACTCATAATTTTTAACATTTGCTAGAATATCTTCCTCCTCTTGCTTCTATTACCTCAGCCTCTTCGTCTACTAATTATCACGTAGTTTGAAATTATTTTTCTATTGAATTATTCCTACCTATAATTCTTGACTAATTCTTTGTTAATTCTATCATTCCTCAATTGAAAACATAACAATATATTCATTTATTTTAATATTTATCCACACAATCTGTATCGAATGAATATGGGAAAACGTCTGAGAATTTTCAAGCACCTTTTGATCATTGACATCCTTTCTTTAGTTTTAAGTTGATTTTATGACTCGATAGCATTAATCTATACAGCGATCTAACATTAGTATGTCTCATTTGAAAAGTTTCTAACCACATGAGGACAAGAGCTTTGCATTCTTTATATTATTTGTTCCTTAGTATTCTTTTTCAAATATTTCCCAAGCTCATTGACCACTTTGGTTGATGCAATCAACAGAATATAGTTTCTTCAGCACTCCATTATGTAGATTCCATACATACTCTTTCGTTCTTCTTTTTAAATATATGAATTTCATTTAAATGTTTTAGAACATATACAAATTTTGTAACTTTATGTTCTTCATATTTTGTGACTATTACTTTCATACAACTCAATTTTCAAAAATATCTTAATCTCAATTTCCCACATTACATGATTCCATCATTTAGTATAGGACCTTATATGTTCTAATTACTAATTGGAGAACTATGACTCCTTACTGTAATAGATTCTCATTTCTAATAGTTTAGGGACTTCTCCAAAATTTTCAGCCTCACTTCCCGAAATCCTAACGAGGGTCTTAAAACATTGGTGCTATTGAACCTTGATTAAAATGATGGATCTAAGTACAAAAACCTTAGGGTGTTTAATTGGATTTTTTGATGACAACTCCTTAAAATATCAATGGGAGTATATTTTATAGTGGGGTGCTATAACACTCTATTGGGTCTCTTGATGCAATGAAAGTTATAATCTCATTTCCATAGAATGCTTGTCTATGAAGCCGATGAGGAAACAATGCGGCTTTGAGCCATCGAAGGATTTATACCAAGTCGGTTGTCTGCTCTCTTAGCTCTTGCCAATGTTTAACCAAATGAGCTAAAAGGATCAACACTACTCAAGTGGCCTGTGACTTGGAGAAGATCGATCGATTGGCTCCAAATCATCATAATAAAATTACCTCCTTTTTTAGATAAATTTTCATATTGATGGATCCCAATTACCATTATGGATCATGGAAAGATGAGGTAATTTTCCACTGAGTGAGCAGTTTGGATGTTTACTAATGCTTGTGAGTTTTCATGTAATAGAAAAACCCCAACATGGTATCAAAACCTTTTGTTGAGTCACATCGAAGGGGCTCTTGGAGTAACTTCCACAACTTTAGGAGTTGATCACATGGACTATCTACGATGCTTGAAACATAGACTTTTGATGCTTTTTATCTTTTTTTATCTTGTTGAGGCTACAACCCATTATATAGGAGTGATATGTAAGTGTAATAGAAGAAAGTTTGTTAAATTTATATCGCTTAATATATTTAGTTTATATTAACATATATGGTTGCATAATAATTAAAAAGGATCGTGCTTTTATCTCTAAGTTAAAATTTATATTAAGCCCAACCTAAAGGAAATGTATTTCTTGTAAAAATGTAAAATTAAAATTAAAATTTATTACACGGTAGTTTTTATTTTAATAAAATTGCAATAATTTTTAAATAAAATAAAATGATAACATACAATGTGATAAATTACTTTGCACTAGCTCAGTTTGTAGTCAAATGCCATTTAACATTAGATACAGGTCACATAACTCACTCCTAATAAAAGTACTCTTTTAATAAAGAGTCTGCGCAGTTTGTTCTCTGTTCTCTGCTTTGGCTGGTAAATAATTACATTCAATTCAAATCGATGGCTATTTGAAAAATGCCTCACCTCAATGGTTATCTATTTAAATCCATTGTATTTAGTACGAAAAAACTCCAAATATTCGTTTCATTATTTTCAAAAAGTTGATGACATTCTGAGATTTATTTTGGTGGTTAAACTAGTTCTTGAAATTTCAATTCTTGTGGTAATTTGAACAGTGTTAAATAACATTCAGGAAAATCTAGCTTAAGTAGCATCTGGAAGCATCTGAGACAATCATATTTGAAATTGGATCTCCCTTTTCCTTTGAGTAGAAGACTAGGTACAAATAAGAATACCCATGTCATGTGGGTGGGTGCAGTTCCTGTGTAGGTTGTCTGCCCATGAATTGGCGGGTTCGCGGTTTGACGAAAAATTAAAAGGAGAAGGAGAATACGCTGAATACTATCAAAACCAATCGAATCAAGTGGAAGTGATCTTGTGGACGAAACATAGCAAAATAGAACAGTTGATATTAAAATATTAGAGGGATGCCGATCAATGCCTGAAAGTATAAACTGGGCATATTTTTTTTTTTTCCAAAGTGCAGTTCATAAACAGAAGAATGGTTTTGAATAATGTATTTTTGAATAAGTATAATGCAAAACCAGCGTGATGTGCTGTCACCCTCCGTCATACTCCGCATTCCAGGAAACAGAAAAACCTTTCACCTTGAATACTCCGACAGATAATTTAGTAAACATTCTTCGTCAAACAATTTACCTTTTAGTGTAGGTCGCGGAAAGGAGTGGCCAGGCCGGCACTTGTCATGATAAAAATTTAGAAAGCAAGAAATGGTGGAAGGAAAGCAAGATTCAAGCTAATATTTTAGTATTGCAGCTGAATGCATGCCAAGAATCTGGGAATTAAAGCCATGGCAACATTTCCCGAGATATGTTCGGCCTGCTGTCTCAACAGTAGCTGTATTATTTTCAGAATCAGTCGAATTTCAAAGTAGGGATATCGTGGAAACTTATTAAATAATTCCTCTTTGCATAACTGGGATCCCGATTTATTTCAATTTTTTTGGGTGCAAATTTTTTTAACCTACAAAAATATGATGGTGAATATAAAATACAATGTATAATTTTACATTGTTTAAATTATATTTGAATATTATACATAATATATATGGTTAAATAAACATTTTTTTTTAGATAAAACTTATTTTTCATCATATATATTTTTTAAATATATAATATATATAATTCACATTAAAATATTTTACATAACATGTATATAGACACATTTTATTAATCCAAATTAAAATAAATTTTTTTTTTATTATTAACATATTTTTAAATATATATTACTATTATTATTAGTAGTTAGCATAAATTTTCTAATAATTTAAATTTATTATTAAAATATTTTAAAAAATTAAATTTATATATTTAATGGGACATTTTTTAACTTTTAATTATATTCATATTTTTATTAGATTTAATTATATTCATATTTTTAAAACTTATTTTTATTTGAATAAATAAATTATATATAATAATATTCTTAAATTTAATAAAATAACCCCATATCCCCATAGATTATTTTCAAAATATATATGCAAGTTGAATCTTTCGTAAGTTATGTTTAACTTAATAATGGATTTTTCGTTCCCAGGCATTGAATGACATAAACCGACGAAGCCATTGAATTGAGAAGCATGATAACATTGGAAGCAAATATCACATCGAACTCTTCTAATAAGCCATTGTACTGCTTGTCAAACAGGCTTGCGGTTGCTAAACTTTTATTGGTTGTGACGGTATACAACGTATTGTGGCATTAACCATTCCGTCATGGTTAAAGATCTGACACTGGAAAATTGAATTCGAAGTTTTCGAAGTTGATTTGATACAGGAAAATTTTGACTATATAGAATTTTTAATGTAGTATATTATTATTTTTTTTCAAAATTTTACTCGTGAAATGAATTTTCTTTATAGTAGTATTGAGTATTTACATAATTTTAATAGTAATTTTTTCTTTATTATTTGTATAATTTATAATATTCGAAGACAAAAAAAATACATCAAACTTATTTGTATGAGTAAATTGAGAAAATATCCAAATAAAATATAATATGAATAATAAAAATTCAAAAATGATAACAATGTAAATAATAAGATATTGGATATTAAAAGTATGTTTTAAATAATCTCCACATATCAAAAGAATATGTCTCAACTAACATTTTGCAATCCAAATTTATTCAGCAATAAATATGTAAGTAATCTTTATAGTGGATCAGATAAAATAAGCCCTTTAACTGAATTCAAGCTAACTATTAGTTGATTACATATTTGACTATTTATAATCCTGGCACATTTATGAAATCAGAATGAAAAACTGAATTTTAAAAAAAAATCATTTTTACCTATAAACTTACACTTTATTATTTTTTTATAACTAGAATTTTAATACCAAATTATAATTTTAATCAGAATTTAATATTTTTTTACATTCTTGATTTGTGATATAAAATTTGGATATGTTTTTTTAATATATATATATATAGTTTTTCATAATATCTCATATAAAAATTTATACGGTGTACTTTATACTTCCTAATTGAAAAAATATGATAAATAAAGAAGTTAAACCATTCCTAAACTCACAAATGCTCGTAGGATGGACGTTTCTATAGATATATTCTATGTTGGATGAGAGATTCAGAAGGTTGCTAGGGAACATCGTTCCCTCTGCTGATCCTACAATTGGCACTAGAGAATGACGTGCATTACCAATTTAATATATTTTATATAAAAAAATCATTACGTATTGACATTAACTGAATTATTAGGTGAAGGAATCATAAAAAAACGAATTTCTGAACTTTTGGCGTAATACGGACGAACTTGAAGTAACTATTATTAAGATATACATGTTGTATATATGAAATATAATTTTTTTCTTAAATGTTAGTATTCTATTAATCTGTATTTTTGCATGGCTAGATTCCTATAAAACATTGTATGATTGTGATTAGTATGAAATTGCTAAGTTATTACACTTAATATATATGTTCTTTTCACTAAAGTTTGTAAATTAATCTAATTCATAAAGGTCATTGGAGTTCTTTCTTGGGGTTTTCTTTATGCTCTCTGTGAAAGTAGGTTAGACATATCCAATCAACAAGTCATTTTCAACCCCATGGCCATTGGCGATAATGGTGAGCATGCCGATTAGAGGAAGATCCCCTCCTACACTAATATTGTGGTTTGTGAATCAAAAACAAGAGGATCATTCGAGGCTAAGGATAATTGAAGTGAAACCAATGGAAGCCCATAATGGGGGCATAGTGCTACGAATGAATCGGGGTCCAATGCATGCTAGAGATGCCAAGAAATGAGATTCATGATACCCCGATAATTAACTCAAAAGATATCACAAATACATGAAGGATCATGCATTGATCTACAAAATTGTTGTGATATCGTCATGAAGAAAATATCTCATTAAACGGATCAATTAAAATGGTAATCGAAAGGACATATTGACTTGGATCTTACGACCAATAGGTTTTCTACTATGAGTATTACTAGCATAGAAGATAAAGAGAGGGTTTTGAAAATGGGTCATACTTATTCTATAATGTGGGTTTATTCATGCGATTCTAGGAGGAATTCTATAACAAGGATCAAAGAAAATTTCATAGAAACTTCTGGTGTGGAGTCTTAGCAACACTCTTTCATTGATTTCTAGGATCAGAAAATGTTATAGGGAATAAAAAACTCCATGGGATGCTTTGATGAGTGTTTGATTCTATACGTAGAGGACTCTATACTTCATATGCAAGGATGTCTCTGTGATCCTAAGTTGATCCTTAAGAGTTCATTGAGTTGGAATATTATGATGGTATAGGAAACAACAAAGTGGACAATGACTGTCCTTTAAATGCAGAATCTTATGAATATGACACTTGTTTTGGCCCTGCTCAGGGAAATAATTTGGAATGCAGATGGGACATTCCCATTTGAGGAAGAGAAAGAAGGGGTTCCAAGTAGTTACCAACAAAAGAAGAATAAAAACCAACCCCACCTAATACCCGGAAAATGCAACGCAAAATTAAAGTCATTAATACTTGATATGAAGTCACCTAATGGAGGATAATGAAGGCTGAGTGAACTAACTAAAAAATGGAAAAATTCCAGAGCATTATGGAAGACACACAAAATAACAAAATATAAATAAAAGACCGGAAGAACCTATAGACCATGAGGAAGTGGAGAGGCCAAATGGTTAGGAAATCATGGAAATTCGACGGGGCCGGAGAAGACTTCAGTATAGAATAAATAGTCCTCAAGAATTTATTGAATGAATGGAGAAATATGGATGAAATATTCATTACATAAGATCGAAAGAAGAGATTTTATAGATACACCTTCCATAAGTATCGGAGCCAAGGAAAGTCAACAAACGTGGTTCAATAAGAAAGTCTCGGATCCCAAGATGGAAATGGTCCATATGCAGGTTCCAAAAGCAGTGGGGAAATATGAGAGGTCGAAGAGATTAAAATCAATCCGGATGGTGAGATGTATTGCAAATACGAGTCATGTGCTACCACTTTCGAAGGTGTTCCACAAATTAACAAATATTCCAAATGATAGTGAATGCTACATTGAATGTGAGGAAGCCTGTTCTTCAGGGAAATCAATGATATCTCAAGAAAAGGATTAAACAGAGTAGTGAGTATCATCTTGCTACAGAAACAAATGTGTTTTGAATTTCGGTTGTAGTAAATTGTCATGGGAATTAGCTTTGAATATGAGGTCATAACTTTCAATGTGAGAGGAAGGTGCGATAGGATTATCTGTCCTCTAGAATCCAATGGAGATGATCTTTGAATATTGGGTGAGATTTTCCACCGAATCCTTACTTGAATATTCCAAACATATCATGATGTATTCCATTAAATTATATCGATTGTTTATTGTCCCCATTTCAAGAGAAAAAAAAATTTTCCTTAAATAATAGGAAATATAAAGAGTATTCACATGAATGAATTATGGATTATAGGTGGGGATTTAAATCTAACTTCATTAATATAATAGAATAGGCAATATTTTTTCATTATGTCCCAAGATAAGTATTCGAGTTTATCGACCTAAAAGCTGGTATATATTCAAAAAAAAAATGGAACCTTCACATGGAACAATCATCGAGGAGGCATCCATCAAATCTCTTCTCACCTAGATGGGTTCCTTGTGTCGAAGCTATTGGTAAATACATCTTGTTTGAGGCTTCGTCTCTGGTTATTTCAAGCTCAAATAATTGGCCAATAAGGTTGGAAATATATCTCAAACTATCCCACTGAATATTTATAACGTAGGGATCTTTCCTTTCTAAAAATTTGGAAACCTGCTTGAAAAGCCAATACATTGCCCAAAGAATAAACCACGCACCTTTCTAGCTTAAATTGAAGGACCTAAAACAATAAATAAAGAGTTTGAATAATTAAGATTGGAAATATAATGGTGGAGAAATTTCAACTACAAGATAGAATGCGAGTTAGGAGCTAGTAGTAGAAAAAGGTGTAGTCATGAATAATAGAGGAGAAAAAGGAAGAAAGAAAATCCTTTGGAAGTAAATCTAGAAGTGGAAAGTAATAGGGAAGGCGAAACATAATACATTATTTTCTAAAAAGATATGATGCTTGCAGAAAACATAATCAAATTTTCTCCTTGAAGGATGAGTGAAATCACTTCACCTAGCACAAGGATATGGAAGATCTCTAGTTAAGGATTTCCAATCTCTCCTCTCCCGGCGAGATCTTGATAGCATGAAGACTATTCACCAAATAACTGCATATTCCTCATGTACTCCAAAGAAGATGAAGACTACCTTTAATGATGGCGGTAACCATGGATGAAGTTGAAGAAGTTGTCCAAGGTGCTGTGACGAGGAAATAGAACCTCGAGGTTTCAGACCCAATTCCTGATAGAATTGACTTAAAGAATCATGGAACTGTGAAATACATTATGGACGTGGTGGAAGAATCCACCTTAAAGTTAAATTCTTGGATTAATTCCACTTTAATTAAGTTAATTATGAAATTATATCACCTAGGATCTATCTGGATTTAGACCCATTAAATTTTAATTTTATATATAAATCATATCCACCATTATGGTAAAAAAATTTAAGTCTTTTTCCCAAGCTTATCTCCCTCGGCGAAAAATGGTTTTTTTGAAATCCACCAAATCTTAATTTGGAATCATCACCTCTTATGAAGTGGTTGACTCTATTAAAAAGCTAAAAGTCCTTAGAAAGGTGATAAACTAGACCTATCAAAGGCTTACATTTGGTTAAGTTGATCTTATCTTCTAAGTATTCTAAAGACATTTTGTTTTGATTCAATATGGTTTTATTGGTTCTCCTCCCTCATCTATACTTTTTTTATCGGTGATATTGATTAATGGTTCCTTACCAAAACATTTCAACCCTTCAAGGGTGTCCCAGTCGAGGAAGATCGTTCCTTCTTGTTCATCACTTGCTACTAAAGTATTGGGAGGTATATTATATGAACACCCATTCCTCCCAAATCAATCTCTTGACTTTGAAATGGTCTTCTATCACATGAGTTTGGTAGTTGAAATTATGCTTTTTTACATGAGAATTTCCCTCCATAAAGTAAGAATGTTGAAAGACATCTTGCATGAGCTTCTGAGGCTTATGAAACTTTGATAAACAATGATAAATCAAATATTTAATTTTTCAATACCATGAATTCAATTCAACCCTTTGAGAGTTACAGAACCCTTGTATTTGGTATTGGATTTTCAATCGGTGACGATAGAAGCTAATTTACAATATCTTATAACGGGGCCATTTGTTGTTTTTAGCTTAATTAGCTAATTTGTGTCTCAAATTTAATTTTTTGTAGTATATTTAGTGATATATTTTATCATTAATATAGTCATGAATTACTAATAATTGATATACCAAAAAATATATTACTATATGATCACTTGAAAAACCAATTAATGAGAAAAATATGACCAAAATATTATTAGTGTTATAAGATATTGTAAATTAAGTAAAAATAGTTGTATATATATGCAAAATTTAGTACTTATTTTTTTAATTATAATTTATCATTTACAATATCAATATTTATTTTTGTAGTTTCATATTCATTATATAAGAGTGATCAATTTATTAGTTTATATTAATTTGAACTACGTTCATTAATAATCATTGTAAATGAAGAATTTAGTCATATACTCATTTTGTTTGGGTTCACCATTAATTAATATAAAATACTAATGTAGTAGTTTTAGATTAATTTTATGTTTGATTTATCAACATAAATTAATTAGTATGATTTTGAAATTAAATTAAAAAAATGGCATACAGTAATAATGTTCTTCTAATATGAAAATACAAAATTACATATGTTAATTAATATACTAAATAATATCAAGTGCAACTATAAATTATTTCAACCACATAAATTATATTATATAAAATTTCAAGTATTATTACAATATGATTTTCTAACTTAATACTGGTTAATTTGCAATTTACCCACATGAAATATTGTTTCATCGCTTCAAAACATTATCATTGTGTTTCCAAGGAATTTCTCTGAGAATTAACAACTCTAAAGATTTACCATCAATTTGTATGTGTATGCCTCATGGAGAATATTGGCTTTAACGGTATCACTAGATTGGTCCCTCTACTCTTTCTCTATACGCATTTGTTGCGCGTGTTATTAGTCTCCTCTTTCTTGATTTTTTTTCTTCTTACCAACGATATTTATTTCCTCTTCGAAAATGAAAAGATTACAATACAAAGTATACAAAATGAAAGATTATGAGAGTGGAATATTATAAATAAATTAAGCTATAAATATTTCTAGCATATACATCAACATCAAAAATACTGTTTTCTCAGAAGAAAATCAAGCTGATCGATTTTCTTAGGTGGGCAATAGTGGCCACCATGTTAGCTAAATGATCCATATAAAATAAGAAAAAAACATGTCACGATGTAAATAACACCTTAGAATCTTAGCATTCAATCTTCGGAAAATCTTAGGCACAATCATGTTAACTAAATTTCATGCTAAAAATCAAAATTTTGTAGATAACTTCTAAAAACAAATGGAAAAAGAAAAAGACAACATATAATAAATAATGTATGAGAGTTGGATGGAAATTTGCATCACCAAAAAAAAAGCTTTCCTATGTTTGTATATATTTGGGTGGTATGTATACCCCAATATGCATGATCATAGGGGTTAGAGGAAGTAAATATCCTACTAACATAATGATTGATTGGTTAAATCTTGGTGTTGCCTCTCCTTTATGAGTCAAAAAAATAAAAATGAGTCCATCATTAACCATTTGGGCTCTATATTATCCTTTTCACATGATATCTCCACATACCCACCAAAAATCGTAGATATGGCAAACAAATGGAATTTTGGAATTGTTTCTAAAATTGTCATTTACACCCCCTTCAATGTATCAGATCAAATGTACCCACTTGAGAAATATATTTTTCGAAAACCAAGACAACCCCAATATCTTTGGATATTAACAGTCATCCATATTTTCCACAAACCATAGAAATTAATATTGTCTTACAATCAACCCACTAGACTTAATATATATTTTTTCTTCTTTGCATTCTTGAGGCACATAATGTGATAAAAAATAATCCAAGTGAATATTAAAGATATCAATTAAGGCACAAGAATCTAAAGATAATAGGTTTTTATTTAATAACCAACCTTGAATAATAATTTTTAGGTTTGATATCATAAACAACCAAGAATAAGGTCAATACAACTTTGTTTCAGGTCATGAAGCATTAGCTCACTATAACAGTACAATATCATGCCCAACCAAGAAGTAATAAATCTAAAATGAAAGATGATGACCTTGGGTGAAAATCAACCTTGAATTTTTTTCCCAAATCAAGCTTCAAACTTGCAATTTTATATTCATCCCCAAATACAATTTTCTCCAAAATGAACTCTTGTCAATGCTCCAATATTGAATGTTCCACTAAAATATTGCTTTCCCTTAACACATGTTCCATTATAGATGCCTCTCCGCACAATGACCCCTGGAAATAGGGTTGATACATCATAAATTACATTATAATAATTCCACGCATATGCATATAATTTTGTAAGAAACAAAAGCAATATCAAACTACAAATGTATGTGAAAAAATGTCCCATGAGTACAACAAAGATTAATTTAATTAGGGAAGAACTTTAAGTTTCAAAAAAAAAAAAAGATATTTTAAAGGTTCAAATGCATCTAAAAATATATTAGAAAATGTTATAAAGTGTTACGTGTTCTGGATCTTACCATCAACCATGTTCAATAGCATCGTCTGCAGAAGCATCCAACACGCCAACCATTGAATGATGTAAAAAAAAATTCTCCAGAGATATACGTTATGTATATTTGGACTAAGATAAAAAAAGGAGGCACACCATTTAGATTATTGTCTGATGATACTCCACCGTACTAACCAATATATTGAAAGTAGCCAAGAATTGCATCGATTAAAGAAAAAATCTGGTAAATGATTCTTACCTACAAGCACTATTTAGGCTCGGGAAATACAAGTTTGTTGAGAACATCACAACCAATGAATGAGTTTTGCATGCTAAATTTCATGAATTAAAATGGAATCTAAAATGCTCCCATGCAAAAATAGGAAGAGCATGAAACACCTATGGGAGGTGGCCCTAAATATAAGGGAACCAGAATTTACCAGAACAAAAATATAGATGTAAAAATCAAGAACTGTCAAATTCATGCATTAGTTATACTTGCATACTCCCCACAATAAAAGAAAACCTAAATAATAAGATCCATCCAGGTTATAGAAGTCACAAGTAGATACAACTGCAATTTTCTTCCACTCATACATGTAGGAAAATGTTGTGAGAGATGATTCATAGTGGGTTACATGGATTATCTCTAATCAAGAGGGTGAAATAATATATTCTTGATATTTACATTTTCATCAGATAGGAAATTACCTCTATTTGAATCATTTCCTATGTTTCACCTTTGTCAGGGAAATCCCTAGGAAGAAAGGTGTGATAGGATCATAACCCTATTGATTTCCATCCAAGAAATGAGATTTGATGGACCAAATTATAGTAGTAGGCATTGTACTATAAATTGAAAAGGTGGACTGATATGGGAATCATTGATAAAGGCTTTTTCTTATGGTAGTGAAGGGGTGTGATTGATTATATAGTGCTAGTCGTTGGAACCAAAATTTACCAAAACAGGAATATAGACGTAAAAATCAAGAACTATCAAAGTCGTGCATTAGTTATACTTGCATATTCCCCAGGATAAAAGAAACCCTAAATAATAAGATCCATCCAAGTTATAAAAGTCACAAGTAGATACAACTGTAATTTTCTTCCACTCATGCACATAGGAAAATGCTGTGAGAGATGGGTCATAGTGGGTTACACGGATTATCTCTTATCAAGATGGTGAAATAATATACTCTTGATATTTCCATTGTCACTATATAGGAAATTTCCTCTACTTGATTCATTTCCTATATTTCACCTTCGTCAGGGAAATCCAACAAGGAAGAAATTTGTGATATGAACATAACCCTATTGATTTCCATCCGAGAAATGAGATTTGATGGACCAAAGTATAGTATTATGCATTGTACTATAAATTGAAAAGGTGGAATGATATGGGAATCATTGATGAAGGCTTTTTCTTATGGTAGTGAAGGGGTGTGATTTATTATATAGTTCTAGTTTGAGGAAATCCCAAATGGGAGGAGTATTCACTGAAAATACAAGATTTCCTAGAAGCAGGACTACCCAAAGCATACATAATATTATATTCAATTATCACATAACTTAGGTGCTTGCTTAAACTTAAACTAATGCTAACTCAGATGATCACATTTGTACTTGTGTAAAAAATGTAGGGAACTACTCACTAACAACAATTTTCAACCTAGACATGGTTGAACTAAAGGACTAAAGGCACTGATAAGATAGCATAAGATAAGATAATTATGTTATTTTTGAATAAATTAACACATAAGTAGGTAAATGAGACTGTTGAGTATAATGGTTTCAATACAAAGGAGGAGTACTAGAAATTCTCATATATAAAGAACAAGAAGTAATATAGAAACATGAAATCTATAAGCAAAAAAATGATAAAACCCTCAGATTCAAGCACAGGAAACCACGACAGGAGGGAGATGTGCAAAGGGAAATGACCTAGGGGTTGTTCCATGATACACTAGATATACTTCTCAAAACATTAGAGGTCGAATGAAGGAAAATAAATAAAACATGATGCCTTGACGAACAACCAGGGGAAGATATGAGGCCTCTTCTGAACTATTTCCTAACATCTATAAGTTGCTACTAATTTCTACGTGATCTTATATTCTTGATGGTAAGGGATATGGTTTGGTGACATATTTGAGGTTCCCAGGGAGGGATGGTGGTCCCTGTAGTCCACATTGATATGGAGCTAGAAGAAATAATGTCATCAACCTATATTTCAGTGCCCCTAGCTAATGGGAGCACTGTAAAGATTGAGGTAATCCTCTCTACAACATCTAGACTAGGAGGATAATAGAGAGTGTGCGCAAAAAATTTGACCTTAAATTATTAAGAAAATCTTGAAAAATATAAAAAATTTGGAAAATAATTATTAAATATCGAAAGACACAATTTCCATATCCGTTAATGTTGATAACCTTAAAGCTTGATTCCACCATGGAGTCACAACATAAAATAATGTTACAAAGCACAAAGAGATATATCAGTTGGTTTAACCCTCTTTACCAAGGATTAATGTCCACGGAGATCGTGGGATCCATTCCCTCTGTGTCCTACAAGTTTAGTAGCCCCCATTCCAACCAGCAGTTAATACCACCTTCCATCATGAAATCTCAAGTGGGGGGAATCTAAGGGGAATTGAAAACATAATAGCTTCCTCACTCTAAAAGTTATTGGAAATATTCATCCATAAAAAATATTATTGTAGAAGTGACCTAGCCTAGTCATTCAAAATTAAAAAAATTGAATTAGAGCAATTGAACTAGAGATGCAATAAAAAAATATTTTGAAGGGTGCACAATCTATAATAAATAACTTGGCACATAAAATGGAAAAATGTATTGAGTTAATGAGTTTTTTGTTTTTTATATTGTTATTTAGTTGTGAAATTAATATTAAACTAGTTAAAACTACTCATCTATGCTAAGGCATATCATTTTTAATATGATATGATTTTTATCAAATATGTTTAGAACATCTCCATAGCAGAAGTTCCTTAATAGAAAGTCATTAAAATGAAGTTTGATCTTATTATGTTTATGGAACACCAAATCTTAAAGTAGCTAGATAATAAAATATCCTTAATAGAAAGTCATTAAAATAAAGTGTGAGATTATTGTGTTTATGTGACACCAATTGTTAGAAATACTGAGGGAGAAGTGGGGGTGGGGGATTGAATCAGTATTCCTTAGAAATTATCACTTTGAAATATTTTTAGAGAACTAGTTAATCTTAAATTATTCTTAATTTTTATCCAGTAAAAACAATAAACAGTAGAACATAATAAGCAAACAAATTTTAGGTGGAATACCCCCTCCGGGTCAAAAAACCATCGAATCACTTTCAAATAAATTATTTAATATTCAAACCCAACTGAAATTAAAGTTACAAATTCCTAGAATTATAGAAAATAATTCTTCTCCATCTCCCACTGGAAGGATGCCTCAATGCCCTAGTTTCTTCAGTAGTCAATTGAATGGATGCCCTAACATACTAGACGGACCTACCACCCTAAAGTGTTCACAGGCTCCAACATGTAGGTGACTTCATGCACCAACCTAGCACCTCCTTACCACACTATCATGATAAGAAATAATATAAGAGTGTGGAATCCCATACGAGGGACAATGATCCACGATACAATATTATTCATAATGATTTTCTTGAACTAGACCAATCAGCCAATCACACTGTGACCTGCAACCCAACCATAACATTATCCAAAAATGACTCCTACACCTCCAAAAAATGTCTATTCAACTGTAGGCAGATTGACTCTTTTACAATAATGACTCTTTTAAAATTTTACAATGATGATTTTCACAACACTAACTTTTTACATGACCTCATACTTGACTTAAAACTACTTCTCGGATCACTGAAAACTATTCAGGTATTATTGTGCTTGCTTCAAGTAATGGTACTTTCGCATTTCACATCCTTCAGGTATGTTTCTGAGTTGTCCTATTGTGTCCTCCTTCTTGCATATGCATTAATGAACAAGACCAAAACCAATATATAAACAAATACGTACATTTTCATGCAAAACATATGTCAGATAAATATTCAAATTAAAATGTAAATACGTTCAACATTTATGAAAAAAACCAAAAGCAAACATACATACAAGATACTTACATTTTCCTACAAAAACAAATGTCAAAGACGATATTCAAATTAAAATTCATACACTATTCGTAGATACGTTTTTTTTGTAGATGTACCCTTGACTGTTGATGTGTGATCCTTACTACAGCAATCGTTGAATGCATAATTTGTATTGCCTTCTATAAGATCGATATTGAATTTTCTATATCTATGTAATTTTAGATCTACAAGGTCTGAAATGTTGTCCCGTTTCGTACTAGGAGTCCTATTTTCAACCTCACATGTCTGATTAATATTGGAATCTTCAAGAAATATTTATGCCCAATCTCCCACGATGACTTGATTAGAAATTGGTTCAATAGAGATAACTTCTACGATGTTCCATGTGTTAATGTTTCAACGTTCAGTCCTAAAAATGATACCCAACAAAACAAAATTTATCATATTTATGTCACTTTTTATGAAATTTGAATCCAATCCTTAGAGAAAAAGTTATTATTAGTTTTCCAAGGTCACCTGCTTGAAATTGAATTCAAGAGCTTGGAAAAACACTAACTTCCTCAGATCATATCTTCGAAAATATAGAAAACCAAGATCTGAAATTTTTTAACGAGGTTCCTCAAGATTTCGGTACAAATTGGTTTTAGTTTCAGCTTCTGAAGCTTCGTAGAAAATAATTTATACTAAAAATTGCACGATATCATGTTTGAATAATCGAAATCCTTGCTTGAGGAGGATATGAGAGTCACAATTTATAGAAATGATTAGGTTGAGAGGGTATTAAAGAAGTTAACATTGGAAGGATTTTAGGATCTTAAAAAATTATTAACTATTGACTATTCGATTACTACAACGAATGATGAGTTCCATGCCACAACCCCATGGGGTTTTAGCCCACTAATTTTGGTTCCTAACTTCAAACACAAATATCTCTAAAAATAGAAAGAATTACATGGTGTGTCATATATCAACGGAAGCATATCGACCAGTAGAATCCATCGAGAATAACCTTGAGTCAGAATCGAGTAATTTTTCAAGTTAAAATTCCCATGCAAGATTGGGGTAGCCACCGGTGCTTCTTGGGTTGACATCAGTGACAACCACTTATCAACACCAATTATTAAAGAAACTAGATATTTTTTACTTGAACCTATTACCTTCACATAAGTATTTCTTAAAAAAAAATCGTATCACTCACTATTCAATACTTTGTGGGTTGAAAAAATAAGAAGAAGAAAAATATATTTTGTACTTGAACCTATTACATTCACATAAGGATTTCTTTAACACAAACAATATCACTCACAATGCAACGTTTTGTGGGTTGAAAAAGAAGAAGAATAAAAATATAGTTCTGTTATTTTACAGCCTTATATGTGTATAGGTTACCTCATCATTTTAATATATCTTATTCAACCATATGTAATATTCCATTTTTTTGGATATGGTCAAAATGGACGGAACCTGCCAATGGTATCCACTATGGTATTCTCTCATGGTATTGACCCTTGTTATTTTCCTTCATTTTTTGAGGGAAGTAATAAAATAAGACTTCTAGATATTCCATCAAACCTATAAAAGGGGATAAGAGCTAAGAATTACGGTCATCAATAGTTTTTTAATCTTATTTTTTTTTGTTTAGAACTCGACTTGGCCAATTCTAGTTGGATCGCGAGACGAAAACCCCACGGTGAACTTGTATGGTGGATCCAATCAAGATTCACAAATGTGGTTTACTGTCTTAGATTAGTGTTTAATGAGTAGTCTTGCACATCATCTATAGGTGATCCATTCTCATTTGCATGGGCATGTCTCTTTGTTTCCAGTTATTAATATAAATAAGAGGTTTCATTTTCAGATCCCGTTGGTGTTCCTTGTTTTTTATAACAAAAATTTTTATTAGAACACTCAAGTGTGACAACTCCATTGATAATTGTATTTTCTTTTATCTTACAATGGTATCAAAGCTATGCATCCTTCCAGCCTGAGGGGATTTTGTTTCAGGATTATCAGAACCTCGGTGGGATTTATTATCACCCTAGGTGGTATTAGTTTACATATTTGGTGATATTTGGTATCACCCTAGTTTATATCCTAATTTTTAATTTAACTAGTTTTTAAATTTCCTATTTCCAGTTCGAGAATAAAATCTAGATCTATATTGGAGTAGGGCAAAGATGTCTAATGTTGTGCATAGACTAGTAATTGTTTTAGTACTGCTCCCATCAACCCATGAAAAATAGACATATATGCAACGAATAATTTAAAAAAAAAAATTAACTTGAAGTCCACATATATATTAAGTTATGTCCAAAATTTCCCAAGTCATTGACTGAGCCCACAATTTTCCATAAATAGTTTAATAAGTATTAAGAGTACAAATTCCATTGGCTCAACTAGAAAACTCATCAAACCATTTTTCCTTCCAAAATGGTCAATTCAAGAAGTACAATAAGGAAGTGACTTCATCCCATATGATCACCCCAGATGTTCTGTATCACAAGTAAATATCCATACCTAGACATAATAAAAGGAAATGTATGTCAACCATAACTGTTGTGTTATTCAATATTTAAACCCATTGTGTTCAATAAATGATAGCCACCCAATAACAATATTTAAACCCATTGTGTAGAATAAATGGTACCCACCCAATAAATTCAATAAATGAGATTCAACCTATTATATTCCCCATTAAAACATATCAAAGCACATGGATCAAAGAAAAAACTTCCCAGCCATTGGATCACATCAAATTCAATCCTAATCACACATGAAAAATGAATTCATTGCAGACCATGTCCATCATCATCACCAATTAAATTCAGCTACAAAAAACTATAAAATAAGTTCAATCGCTACTGAGGTTACATGTTTCACATTCAAACTATTCACCAACCGTGGACACAAAGTATCACAGAAAACACCATAGAACATTTCACAGTATATTCAAGTTATTTTTTTCAATTACAACACAAATTTCTTACAAATTTGTTTAAATTTATGAGTATCTATTTCAGTGTTCTTATTTGCATTTCGAAGTCTTTATTTCAGTTTTCTTACAGTTCTCTCCTTTGGTTTGAGTTGAGGATATGAATGTTACAAATAGTTCTAGGCAGTGCACTTTACAACTAGGTCCAAGAACCGAGCTAAGGCTACCCTTAGTAACCAAACAACTTACAAAATTTAACGATACCCTCAGCAACCAAAGAACTTGAAAAATTACTGTCTCTTCCCAAATATACAACAACAAAATTAACAAACAAAATTTACATATAAAACAAAAAAAATTAACAAAGATTGTAGTTGAATTGAGAGCTAAGGACAACAAAGACCCAAGATATCAGAACATATCCAGTTATATCATAGATTATAAATTAAAGAACCAATTGTGGGTGTAGTGGAAAATTTTAGATTGAATGCATGTGAAAAGGATTCAAGAGAACAATGTCATAGATTATAAATTAAAGAGGCATATGTGGCTGTAATGGAAAATAATGGATATTAGATTGACTACATGTGAAAAGGATTCAATAGAACAATGTCATAGATTAGAAATTAAAGACTTATGTTTAAAAAGTACTTGAGAAAGAAACCTGGGCTTCCTATTCCTACACACTTACAATAATCGTGTGTTTGATTATTGGCATAAGCCAAGTATCCTTTTAAGCATCTCAGTCTCTAATTGTTCTGCCAAGGTGAAATTGGTGGCAACTAATGTAAATCTCATAGCACTTAATCTATGAAATAGGAAGATATGAGCAGCTCTTTCACACTGTATATGTTGTTGTTGTAAAATCAAATTCCTGTAGGTCTTTTTAATCAAAGTCCTGTAGGTCTTGTAAAATCAAAGTCCTGTAGGAAGAGAATTCAGATCTACGAGAGGCCCAATATAAGTGCCATAGTAAGTCAAGGCCTATTTAATTATAACATCCAATACCATTTACCTTGAATTTGGTTCACTCTAAACCTAGGATTAAGTCTCCCTATCACCTGGGCCCATTCAGTTGAGGAGTGAGAATTTACGTGTTAATCCCAACTTTTGGAGGATATTAGGAATAATCGAATTTTGATTTTGAGGGATATTAAAAATGAGAGGATATAGACGTTAATTACATACTGTATGCTGTATAATTAACATACAATCATAATAACCTCTACAAGATCTTAGAAAAACATAGATGTGGAGTTATGAAACACTAGATAGTTGGAATATCACAATTTTTATCACCAGTGCAAAGGCATAACTTAGGTCATGTAATATAGAGAAGGACGGGTACATAAAAACTTCAAATGAAAAACAAAGATCAGACTTGTGCCAACTGGAATTCATTTCAAGCTTAGTAATCCAAAAGGCTAAATCCCTTAGTCTAAAAAATCGAATAAAAATCTCTTAGGCCACGTAAAACAACTGGAAAAACCTGGAGTAGTAGTACAACATCTGGAAAAACCAGAACATGTAGTATAACATGCACTTTCCTTGTCCTATTTTCCCAAAAATTGCATCCTTATAAGAAGAAAAACAAGTGATCCTCCGGAGTCTAGAATGCAGTGGGTTTTATGGTGAATGGAACTACAAAGTAGAAATATGCGAAGGGGTTTTAACACATCTCAAATAAAATTATATTATTAAATTCTTGTCTGCATGTGAGCCATATTATTTACACTTCAATCTTACAAATTTTGAAAGAAAGAATTCTAAATCATAGAAACTTCTCAAATAATCAAAAGGTGTCGTGAGGCTAGCTTAAATTGAACTATATACCACATATTTATTTATTTCTATCTAGTCCCAAAGTGTTTTATGAAACCCCATGAAGGTTTATATGCATGCTGAGCATAGAAGCTGGAAACTAAGAAAACCATTCACAATATTTAAGGAACTCATCATTTTTGTAAAAAAAATTATCATTAAGTCGGCCTGTGGAAAATAACTCACTAGTTGAGCATATAAGTTGTAGCATTTGAACATAACATATCTATCTGCAATAGTTCAGCATAGAAGCTATAGCTTTTTAAGTTAACATATCTATCTACAATAGATGAGCATAGAATATGTATCATTTCAACTTGAAGTAAATGTATGTTTTTGCATTAGCTGAGCATAGGAATCGAAGATGACAAAAAAAAAATAAGAAAAGGGTAACAGAAGGAAAGGCATTTAGAAACCTTGGGCATGAACACAAAAACTATAAAAAAATTTAAACTGTTATAAATGGGGAGAGATGATGTTACCATATTGAACATTATTTTCAATCTTAGAAATTTGAAAAGAAAGAATTATAAATGAGAGAAACTACTCACATAATCAGAAGGTTATGTGACACTATCTTAAAACTGGTTTTTCATGTAGTCAAATGAAAATGAAACATGTCCCTTTTGATTTGTAAAGCAAAACAACCCTAAACACTACTAGATTTTATAAACAAGTTATTAAAACAGTCTTTGTATTTTAAGTGTAAAAACAAGTTATGGAAATAGTCATTGTATTTTAAGTGTAAAAATAATTTATCAAAACAATAATCACTAACATATTTGAAGACATACAAATAATTCCATCTATAGACTTCTTTTTTCAGGGATACTGTCAAAAATCCATATGTATGAAAATCTCTTGAGTTGCTAATAATATACCTGTTGATGATTCTTGTAATAAAGGAGAGATATGTTTGGCTTGTATGAAAGCATTCTTTTCAATTATTCCTAACTAAATGCATGCAATAATTCTACAGGTAGTTGCATAAATGGAAAGAGTTACTTATGTAGCTCGTACAAGGAAAAGTGGTAGAAGAGTGATCAGATGAAGAAAGTATAGGTCATGTCAATGTTATCAATGCTCCAAGAAATGTTCGTGAGGATGACCATGTGGTCCAAGGTAATGTTGTCACGCCATCGCTCATAGAGCCACCATCAACCACAGTCTAAGGGGCAACTTCAACTAAATATTTCAGCGCTATAAGAGGTTGGACAAAAGAAGATTGTTAGCTGCTATTGATGACATAGAGTTCAACGGATATTTTTTTGAGCATCTGTAAAGAAACATAGTATTCCTCCCTCATCAATACATTATTGAATAAATTGGCTCACTCACACCAAACGTAGAGAACCTGTTACAGTTATGACTGAAGAGGAGGAGGCCGAAGTGGTTGAGTGGTGTAAAGAAATGGCCCAATTGGGACATGGGTTAGAGTTGATACAACTTAAATCCACAGTTGCTTAAATCTATCAATTGAGGCCAAACCCATTCAAAGATGGGTTTCCTGGTAAATCATGGTGGTTTGGGTTTAGAAAAAGGCATCTAGACCTTGTATTGTGTACAAGTGAGGGCCTTGACATAGGCATAGCATTAAATTTTCACCCTACAGTTGTATGTAAGTTCTATGAAACTCTTTCTAGTGCATACGATAAACATTCTTATGGTGCAGACCATATATGGAAATGTGATGAAACAGGTTTATAGGCAGGAAGGTATTGTGGCATGAGCGTAATTTCCAAGGGAGGCAGTCAAAACGTGCCACATATTTTTTCTAAGAGCAGGGAGTGGATAACCATTTTATGTTGTCTCAATTCAATTGGTGCTGCAATCCTAGGATTTTATCTATTCAAAGGTAAAAATCAGTTGAAAAACTATATACGAAATTGTGAACTAGTAGCATGCATGGTTTCACATCCCCATGCATGGATGACTAAAGAATTTTTTTTAAATTGGCTTTGCCACTTTACTGCATCTGTGCCAGGTGTTGTCTCACCAATAACATAAACCTATTGATATTAGATGGCCATATAAGCCACATGGCTATGCAAACAATTGAGGATGCAAAAAATTTGTGGATTTAACTTTTATCATTGCTTGCTCATACCACTCATAGATTGCAACCTGTTTATCTTAGTTTTTTTGGCTCTTTCAAGAACTATTTCAGGTCATCACGTGCTACATGGATGACCAATAATCTAGGGGTTGAGGTGAAAAGGTTTGATCTAGTACAACTCACAAGTAAGGCTTTTAAAAGAGCTCTGACACCATCAAACATCAAGGCTGGCTTTAGGAGGATAGGAATATGGCCACTGAATTATGATACTCTTATGCATGATATTAGTGTTAGCCAAGCGTTTCATTTTGGTGGTCATCAAGAACAGTATGTCCAATTAAATGTTAAAGTTCAAGAATAAGTACATGAACATGCTGATGTGGTTGCAGTTGGTAGTATAATTTTCTCTCTCAAGGATAGTTATATGCTAATGATGATGAGTAGGTATGTGAAACATAATATATTCATGAAAAAATTGATAGAAACATGGAGGTTGTTCTACCAACTTAATCACATGGAAATTTTTCCCATGATATTGTTAATGACATTGTTGGACATGTAGTTGACAATGCATATGTATTTGAAAATGAAATTGTTGATATTGTTAATGCAGATGGAGTTGAAAATGAAATTTCTGATATTGTAGATGACATTGAAAATGACCAATTGACATTTCCAAGCCAAGTAAACCCACCGTCATGGCTAGCAAAATCCATGATTAATTTGAATGAACACAATGTCTCAAGAACCAATGAACAAAGCATGAAAATGCCTTCACAACTGGCTGAATTGACCAGTGAAATTGTTCATTTATTTTGTGGAAAATATATCAATGGAAGAATATGAAGCACATAATGAGGCACCAAATGAAGATAACAATATAGTTGAATCAAGTTCCATGGATAATGAACTGACGAGCAATGACATGCAGGTGTGGGGGGGTGGTGGAGAAGTTACTTAGGCGGTTCCTAAAGCTACTAGTAGAAAGAGTGACAATGAAAAAGAATCAAGGAACACTCTATAGTCTTCATTTTGGGTGAAGTTCACAACTACTCACCTTAGAAGACTATATAAAACTCCTAGTTCAGTCTGAAAAGAAAAAAGTTGAAATTCAGGAATTAAATCAAAAAATAAAAGATCAAGCCAAGGAGAAGAAGAAGGCAAGGGCTCTTGCAGCACAACATCGAGTATATGAAAGGATTGAAAGAGAGAGATCAAGGCAAGAGAAGGAGCAACAAAAACAAATGGAAAGACAGGAAAAGGAAGCAAGAAAGGCTAAATAAATTCTTGAAAAGGAACAAGGGATGACTGATATGGTTTACATAAATGCAATCACATTTGATGAGAATGAAACGAGAGACGTGTTGAACACACTGGACAATATTGAAAATAATACACAATTTTTCCAAGACCTTATAAACATTTAAGTGCCTCACTATCAAAATGGGGGTTTACCCACTTGCCTTGTTCCCACCACAGGAGATGTGAATTCAATGTATGCTCATCACACACATCCACTTAGCGCAAGTGTGAGGTATGGGTACTAAATTTCTCCATGGTTGGAATGGACACATTGGTCATAATTATATGGCAGAAATCAACCACAACCTAATCAACCCTTCTTAGGGACGCCAACCTACTTGGCTCAATCAGGCCACTCAGGGTTTGGCACTGAAAATTCTCAAGGCCATAACGAATATGGGTGTTCTATGTTTTTGGTTGTAACAACATTATGATGTGGAATTTGGATGGACTATCTATTTTTATTATCACATGAAGGTTGATTTATTCGATACTGTATGCGGGCATTGTAAGGAAGGAGCATTTATTGTCTATTATAATGGAACATTTTGATAGAATGATATGACAATGTTGTTAGATGTGTTATTTTTTTTATACTATATACTGTTAGTTCTATTAGTTTACGAATATTTTCTAAATTTATATATGTTTTAGATAGTTCTGTTAGTTTTCGAAGATTTTCTATTAGTTATGTTAGTCTTCTTACAATTATTTTCACTACACCACAGGATTTGTAGAAGGTAGATAATCTCCTTTATCTGCTCTAGTCTAACTATTGATAATCTTTTTTTCTTCTGTATGACTAGCTCCAATCTCTACCATTAGGGGAATTTTGAGGTCTAAAATGGGCCTCCTAAGGATATTATAAAACAATAGTGGAAATAATAAAACAATATTTCATTACATCATCAAATTTTATAGGGAAAAAATAAAAAACTACTTTTTTAACTCGTATTTTGAACTTATCACCAAAATTGTTTAATCAAATTTTGAGTAGGAGTACTCGTTGGATGAAGAATTTAATTCCTCATCCAAGGAGTGCCTTTGATGGGTCTTCTAGACAAAAAAATGATAAATACATGAAAAACGTGATTGTAATCACATTTTTTTATGTATTTATAATTTTTCGTGTAAGGCGGTCCATCGAAAGTATAAAATATGGGTGCTCCTTGGATGAAATATTCAATTTTACATCCAACGAGTACTCCCACTCGAAATTTAAGTAAAAAATTTGGGAGATAATTTGAAAATACTAGTTGAAAAAGTAGTTTTATTATTTATTCTTTTTAAAGTTTTTACCCTATTACTTAAAAAATGGTGAATCATCCCCATGGTTGACATCATCATCTTGAATCCTATTGGTTCTTATAAAGTTTATTTTTGTTGTACATTTTTCTTAGGAGGCCCATTTTAGACCTAAAATTTCCCCTAATGCCACTCTACCCTATCAAATTGTCGGCCTCCCATTGCATCAATAGTCTTGATGGCGACCAAGAAGGGGTGAATAGGCTTGCAATAAAACAATTGAATAGCAAGGAATTCTCAGATGCAGCAGATCAAGCATCACTTCACGTCATGCTAGATAGACTATCGACCATAATGGATTCCATTTTCAAAATTATTTCAACTATAAAGTGTCAAATTCAAAGCCTAAGAGAGGAGATCCTTGGAATTTCCTCTCAACTAGATTCAATTCAATCTACTCAAAGAGACGACGGAAATCGAGACCAGCGCATAGGTTTTGCAGCCAATTCAGCACAGCATGTGGCACCAACAATACTAGACCTATCATAATTTACTTTTAGGAAGACAAGTCTGTTTTTCATTTTTATTTTTGGAATGAAGACTAAATGTTGTAAAATTCTAGGATTTTCTATAGACACTATATACACAGAAGATTTTTGATGTATGTAAATGAGAATTGGTACAAAAGAGCTGACAGACTCAGGCTATTTTTTAGCAAACCAAACATAATCAACTCTCAAACTTGTGATTGTAAATTTTTGTGCCAAGAGCACAGATTCTGCTAATATAGATATTACAGATAGTGTTAAAAAAAGCTCAATTTAGTAACATGTGGCTAGTGATTTTCACTTAGCTATGAAATGAATCAAATGCTTGTTGTTTGATGATTTCATTTGGTTAAAAAGAGGGTTAGCAAGGATGCATTTGTTCTCCTTTCAATTATGTACCTTCCTTTCATAAATTATATAACCCACATAAGAGGAAAGGGGCCAATTAACCAACATTGCTTCTTTTATTTTTATTTTCTTAGCTACTTATTTATCTTTGCTACAAATAAAATTAATCAAAATCACAAAAAAATACTTCCCAAATCTATGCCACTAATAATAATTAACAGAGTGGCCTACTCTTGTCTTTCCTCTATACCTTCTTCTGGTCTCCTAGTTTCCTGGTTTTTCTTAAAAAGTAGTCTATTTTTTAGCAAACCAAATAGAATCAGCTCTCAAACTTCTGATTGTAAATTGTTGTGCCAAGAGCATATATTCTACTAATATAGATATTAGAGATAGTGCTAAGAAGAAAACTCAATTTATTAACATGTGCCTAGTGATTTTCACTTAGCTATGAAATGAATCAAACAGTTGTTGTTTGATGATTTCATTTGGTTCAAAAGAGGGGTAACAAGGTTGCATTTGTTCTCCTTTCAATTATGCACCTACCTTTCATAAATTATATAACCCACATAAGAGTAAAGAGGTCAATAAACAAAAATTGCTTATTTTATTTTTATTTTCTTAGCTACTTATTTATCTTTGTTGTAGATCAAATTAATCAAACTCAAAAAAAAATTATTCCCAAATCTATGCCATTAATAATAATTAACAGAGTGACATGTTGTTTTTCTTCCTCTTTACCTTCTTCCCCTCTCCTAGTTTTCCGATTTTCATGTTGTTGCACATCAAAGGACATGCATATGTTATGGAAGGGTTCCTAAGGTTAGGATGCATGGTTAGGCATAGGGTAGTTATTATTCAGAGTGATAAGCCAACTTGGTCTCGCATGATGAAATGTTTTTCGTTCAAAGAAAAAGAACAATTGTAAGGATTAGTAAATATCAGATGATGGAGGTGTTAATTTGTTGTATGAAATATTGAATTCACTCATAATTCCAAAAGTCAAATACAACGTCATATGGGCATATGCCAAGAAAAATAATTGAAAAGCCTATGAGCAGTTTATAACTTCTGAAAATCTACTTCATCACTAAGCCACAAGAAATATTTATTAAGAGAATTTGACACAGAGCTTCTCTGTCTATATGAATTAAGCTATAATCTGTGGCAAAATTTTCCAGACCTCAATAGCATAAAATTGAATACCAAGAGAGAAATACTACATAAATAACACGTTAAAAAATAATCATCAAAGAAACACTTCTTATTGATTTCCAGGGCTATGAATGGAAGGAAATGAAATGGTAGAAAATTTTTCTAACACCTACTTTAGAATTTTTTTATAGAGCATATACATTTAACATATAGCCAACACATACAGAGAATAACACTATTTAACTTGTATATAAAATTGAATACCAAGGGAGAAATACTGCAGAAATAACACAATAGAAAATAATCCTCAGAGCAACGCTTCTTGATTTTCGGGGCTAAGAATGGAAGGAAATGAAATGGTAGAAGATGTTGATAACACCTACTTTAGACATTTTTTACAGAGCATACACATTAAACATACACCCAACACACACAAAGAATACCACTATTTAACTAGTATACTGAGTAATATAGAAATATCAAATAAATTAACCAAACTATACACCAAAATAAATTCATATCATCTGGAATATAGCAGAAAGCATGAACAAAGGACTTAAAAGAACAAAACAGTATTTCTAAAACCTTAATCTAAAACCCAAAACATTATTTCTAAAAACCATAAATTACTAAAACCAACCCATTCTATAATCCATACAACCAAATATTCCCAAAAATAATTAAAGTGTTCAAAATAACATGATTTCAAGTGTTAAAAAACATAATAGATGCCAGGTAGAAATACAATTCCTACCAGGAGGTGCAAAAGACAACTTGAGAGCCAGACGTCGCCCTACTTCAGCATTACCTATAAAAAAACACAAACGAAACCAAATTAACAAAAACCCTGGAAAAATGTAGCAAAAATGCAAGAAAAATGAAGAGAAATTCGAAAAAATGAAGAGAAATTGGAAAAAATACAGAGAAAAACCAAATTTACCTGCAAAAATTAAAATTTTCTTTCACTGTCCATGAATTTTTTCAAACGAACATAAGGGGCGAAGCCATCGACAAATCTGTGCAGCATTGAGTAGTCGAGGAGCAAATTCCAATGATTGAGGAGCAAAGTCCAACAGTTGTAGGAGTTGAACATGTCCCCAACGGGGCGCAGGAAAAATAATATTGAAACTCTGGCAACACAACAACCCATCCTAACAGTCGTGATAATGGCGGTGGAGGTGCACCAGCACTGGCACCACACCTAGCAGTGACTAGCGGAGTTGTGTGTGAAACCTACCTCCCGAACAGAAATGGATAGACGGAACGAGACATGGTAGAAAAGGGCGCGAATGAAACCCTAATTATATGCAAGGCAGTGGGATTTATTGCCCTCACCAACCACAACCCACCTAGTGACCATGTGGCACATGTTGTACATGCATCGACTGGCTGACATGGCTAATTGCCACGGTGTCACAGAGGGTGCCCAACAACTAGTGTCCCTCCCCTAAAAGGTTCACTAACAAAAAAAAACTATCATTTTTCTTTTTTGGGTTTCGTGCTCTGGGTGTTCGGGCACTATATCTTAGTTTCAATCATTTTTCTTTTCTAGGATTCATGCTCTGGGTGTTCGGGCACTGTATCTCAATTTTTTTGGCAATATTCATATGGTTTGATTGGGGCCACATTTCAAGAATGGGTGGCGAGCATTATTATTTTTTCAGGTGATTGTGATTAAAGACCTCTTTAAAGCCATGGGTTGACAACTTTTGTAACATCACCCAAGGCATGACAGAAGGGATGACAGATGACGTAATTATTTCCCAAAGTCGATCATTGTTGTAGACTAGGGGATGGTATTAATAGATAGAGGTGGATATTTATTTAAATCATATAGGTTTCTACCTAAGTATATCAACCCATCAATTAGGAGAGGACGAGGAACATGAAGCCATTTCATTCAGACTATTTACCTTCATTGAGCTGCCAAGTATAGGCTCCTCCGTATGTATATGGTTTGAATATGAATCAATAATATTGACTGTCATATGGTTAGTGGAATGATTATTGAATAAATGGATTGATGAATGGTGTATATTTGGGCATATTAAAGCTCTAGAGCTATTACAAACCCTTCCTCATTTAATGCTTCTTATATTGTGGTATTTTATATCCTTATTTCTTGACATCGGAGGCTTCTACCCAGAGGAGGTAAATGATGACATAGTCACATTCGCTAACGAACGAGTTGGATCCATTATCATAGGAAAGGAAGCCATATTAAAATACCAATAACATTAGAATCCAAGGACAAATGAGACGATCAAACAGCATAAATTTGCAAATGATTGGACTGGGTCTTTGTAGAACAAAGCTGATATCCTTTCTATAAACAGGGGATTAATCCCTCACATTTATCTAGGTGTGAAGAAATGGATCACAGTATTTTATTTATTTATTATGAAGTTGAGGGTCATTGCATCAGCAATGTTGAGGTCAAGTGACCATATATAAATTTCATTAACATATCAAGAGACCATACAATTGGTTATAGAGGGTGCAAAGAGAGGCCAAAATTAGTGGAAACAAAATAAGGCTAGATCTGTCTATCTTAGGCTCACATTGCAGATAAAGAGTGGAGAAGTTTAAGAATCGAGCTTATATTTCACTTCCCAATACTAGTACAAGTGCATGTGACCTACATATCAGTAAAAAGGCCACCAACACACTTTTTCTAATAGTAGCAGCCACACAGCCGTTGGAAAAAAAAATTAATAGAAGAAGCTCAAAAGAAATAGGGGAAGTGATTTTCCCTCAATACACAGTTTACATAGTGATATGTGAAAAAATTTCTTTAAACAATGACATCAAAGTTGTATAAAAATACACAAATCCATGCACACCAAGATATTAAATGAGAGATTGTTCTATTTCATTCTTCTGCTTCTTCTACATCTACCTAATCATATTAAAAAAAAAAAAATTTAAATACAGAGTGGGGGAGTTTGAAATTAAATGCTTATTAAATGCTTGACTAGACACATAAAAATAGAAATCGTTCTTCTGTCATGTTATCCATTTCTTCATAAAACAACACACAAGCATTGTACACCCAGACATGAAACCCTTCACGTTTCAGCTTTGAACCCACATCGTATTTCACAAATCACATTTCGGCCGCAAATCATAGTTCGATGATGTCAACATTTACCTAGGCACTATCCTCCTGATCTTGCGGAATGCGATACGTGATCACATCACATCGAGGGGGTTTTATGCGATGGTAAATGAAAGCGGCAAGAGTTTGTTGCGAAGTGAGAAAAGCGAAATGCACAAAGGGTAAGGGTTGTGAACTGCGATATCTTATGGGGTCCCACCAACATCACACATCAAAACATTTAAAGTTTTACCGTGCATTGCATCGTGGCAAGGTTTGGGACCGTGGGAAAAAAAAAGCTCTAAATCTTGAGAAGAGAAATGTGCGACGTGCTTAACAGTGGGTGATGCGAAGAGGAAAAGGTAAAGGTAAAGCGGAAAAAACAAGGGTTTGTATGGTATATATATATATAAAGGGGGTCCCACCATATCGCATCAAAATGTTTGTAGGATTCGGAAATTGAGTTAAGAGGAAAGGCTAAAAATTGAAAAATGCGTAGTGTAGTCAAGAAGATAGGTGACATGGTGGGAGGGATGTAATATAGAGAGATGGGCGGACATCATTTCTGAACATTACGAAGATTGCGAAGGTAAATAAGCTTGGGGATTAAGATGTTTTCCCATACAGATTTACTATGCATGGATCTTGTCCTTCACTACAAAAAACATTTAACTGATTGTATGGTTGTTGTCAGTTTATTCAAGGTGGTGGTTGGGAGTAATTGCCAACACTCCGCCTTAGTCATAACTACCACCATTGAACATTCCCAAACATTCTCTGAGATAAACAAAATTTTTCTATGCCAACAGCTTTGTGAAGATGTCTGCAAGTTGTTCTTCTGACCTGCAATGTTGTAACACAATTTCACCATTGTTAACTAAATCTCTTATGAAATGATATTTAGTATCAATGTGCTTTGTACTCTTGTGCAAAAAAAAATATTTGATAGTGTAATTGCTAAATTATTATCACATAAAATTATGGTTTCTCTATCTTTTTCATGACATAAATCCCGCAACATCCTTCTTAAAAACAAAATCGAGTAGAACGAGAGGTTTACCCGTTGGTCCTACGTTTGAAGTAGATCCACGTGGAGTTCAAACTCCCTGCAACCGTCCTTCCTCTTTCACCTGAAATACAAGAAGAAACCAGCACAAAGGACAAGTTGTACAATATATTTCTACTCTATATGTTAGCGAGATTCATATAAAACATTAAATAAATCATCATAAATGCTTGTATAACAAATATTCTTCATACATTAAAGCATACACTAACACGTTTACTTTGGGAACAGCATGATACTTCTGTATTATAAAAATAGTACGTACAAAAGTAAGTGGAGAGATCACCTGATCCTTCCAAGGCCTTCGCAGACCGTCGTCCGGATCCGTCCAGCCCTTGCCTCACTAAGACTCCTTCCAAACAGGTGCATACGAGATAACATATAAAGGGATGTGTATCTCAAGGAAACAAGGGTTTCCTGAAATGAACTGGGAAAGTGCAGGAGGCACGGGGAATCAGACTTGGATAGGGAACCAACGGAGTATAATAATAATAATTCTCTCTCTCCCTTAGGCCATACATATGAGGTCCTTTTATAGTCCCTCCAAGTAGTTTCAACAGTTGGAAACAGATGGCCACGGGCTGGGGTAGTTGAACTACCTGAGTAACTATCAACCCAGCGCGAAATTAGGGATTTTTTATATATTTTTTAACCATTAAAATGGCATACGCGGAAAAGTCTAGCTTTACTAGCGTATACACGCGGAAAAACACGGGCATAATCGCGTATGAAGGATTTTCCACTGTTTTTAAGTGAATTTGTCCAAGTCTGTAGGAATGGGTGCCCATAAAGCCATGTAGCAATCATGAATCATGTCAAGGTGAGAAATGATGCTATAACAGATGCCCCCTAATATATGAGGTCAGAAGGGGTACATGATGGCCGAAATGTATTATGCACATTGAAAGAACTTCGCAAGGACAAGAGAGGACTTCACCAGATTTCAGCCTGCCAAAAACCAATGAAAGAAACCAGAGAGTCAACCCATGCTGAGGCGGGCATACCCATGCTCAGTAAAAAATACATCATATATATAGAAAGTACTGAATAGATCCAACATGTATACAAGTATAACTGAACTGAAAATACATAGTGAATCATCTGAGCAGGGCCCGGAAAGACAAGTCTGTATCAATGGCCAAGTATCACATATAGAAAGCTGATCAAAGATAGTGCAACTGGATGTCTGATCAAGTAACTGAATCTCCAAGTACCGGATCATAAGAGGCGGATCAAACAGTACAATCACGCAACTCGGGGATCAACATATAAGATGCTGCTGTGCTGAACTGCAACATATAAGGGTGGACGGCAACACTGGCAGAAACTGAGAGAACTGTCAACAGTGAACCGAGAAATGCTGATGCAACCCGAGGTCTTCACCGATCACAACGGCACAATTCTACACACTGGGAATAAATGAGCTGAAGTCGACCATGTGAGAAATGGTTGGATTACCGGGCAATGATGTTTCCCGTTAACCAACGCGAGACAACCCACCGATAATGATAATGAGTGTCAAGGTGCCCCAGTACAATCTGACAAGTGTGAATGAATGAGTTGAAGTCGAACACCTGAAAGAATCTACCAATCAGGAGGCAATGATGAATCCTCACTGTCGATAGCGAAGAGTCTGCCACTGATGACTGCAAACCCTAAGGTACTGACAAAAAGACTCTAGACCTTGTTCCCCGAGCAATGAGTCGGAGTCGATGGGAAAAGATCTGCTGGAAGGAAGGCATTAAGGCATCCCACATCAGTCCAGCGCGAGTGTAACCCGCAGGCCAAGATTTGGAAGGAATCGGACGAAGGAGAGTGATGGAACCAAAACCGAAGTACGTTTCCGGCGTGCACAAGATGAAGCTAGCGCACGGAAGAAACCCTCTGAACCAACCAATAATGAAAGCTGACACAGAGGCGAGAAATCCACCGATAGGGTCAAATGGAAATCAAGGTACTGCACGAATCCCAAGTGTGATAATGTGTGCTGACGTCGAACACAGGGGAAACCACTGAGTCAAAGACCCATGATGATGATCAAATGCTGAGCACGAGGTCACCTATCAATGATGGAAATAGGCCCAAGGTGCGGCTCTAGGTTTGCTCTCAGAGCAATGTGTCGTAGTCGATAAGAGACAAAACCCGCCGGCAAGAAGTCAATGGAGACCTTCTCAAACCAGCACGAGCAGAAGATCAAAACATCTGATGTGATAGAACATGATGCTGACAAGACCGGGAAGGCCGACTGAATAATGAGTCAAGAGACACCGCAGAATGGCCGACTCAGGCTAGACTTCCCTTGAACAAAAGCACGACTCTGTGATGACCATGGCAGTAAAAAGTGACACTGTATAAGTTTGTCTTGCAGGAGGCAAAACAAACTCTCCATATGATCGGAAGAGATAACCGACCGGGGGAGAACTGACAAGTGAAACATGGTAAAGGCTGAACCTAGGTCAAACTAGAACCATCCCAAATGAAGGAAATATATATAAGTATATGTGCTTTGTTCAAGGGCGACAAAACTGACTCTGTACTGCCATCGAAATAACGAAGATACATCCTGTTCCCGCTCTTTTTGTTATATTTAATTTTTTTGTCTTTTTCATAATAAGCCTGAAAAAGAATAAAAGAATGCTATGGTACAATGGATAGAACGAGTATCAAGAAAGCAGATGCACTAGTTCCGGGGTTTGGAACAATCCTATGCTCAATGCAAGGTGGCGAAAACTGGTCAGTGATACTCAGAGGAACGTTCCATCCATGGGTACAAAGGTGTCAAGTCGTGATAGCTAAGTGCATGCAATGGTTAACTTGTACGGAAAGTCAAGGTCAAAAGTTGGCTTAAACATCGAGTCCAAATGAAGCCGGCTAAAGGCCAGGATAAACAAGTAGCCAATATGCAATGCAGTAATACAACTTAACGACACCAGGGAGCCTCTAGGGTATAAGCCAGAAAAAGATAAGTGATGAAGGAGAAGAATGAAGCTTCAGCACGAAAGACATGGCGGGACTAAAGAGGACTCCCGAGCCTACATAAAAAGCAGCATGGGCAACAAGTGATAGCGAGGAACTAACTAGGAAGCCCATGTAAAGGAAAGCTCTACCATCAAGTCATGATTTAAAAATCGGCGAGTGAAATGGGTGCAATGCTCATGACCTGATGGGATCGACCCTAAGGCAAGTGATCAATATGGAGGCTAGAATGCAAGATGCAACAGAAAGTGATTCCCTAACCTATATGCCAGTGAAGATCATATACCTGCCGTGAAGAGTCTGAAATCATGGGTCAAAAACCGGGAAAAATCTCGAAATCGTCAAAATGTACCTGAAACATACCAAACTGGGCACTTCCAAGCAATCGAGTTATACAGCATAAGACAGATCGAAAAAATAAGCACAAGGAATTTTTTGCAAAAATTTTCAATTTTTAGCCATAAATACACAAATTACCTCTCAATTGGTTCATTATTGCATAGCTGATTTGGAAAAAGAGCTCTGGAGCTAAAAACTTGTTTCGTCAAATCAGGAACAACCGACCGTCGGAATTCAGCGAAACTTCAGGTAGGCTCCTTATTCATCCTGTTGATTCATTTTGTCCGTTTAAAATTTAAAATTAAGTGGATTTTTACCTGGAAACCCTTATTAAAAAACGCGTAGCTGCGCATACGCGGGTTCAAAGAAGGAAAGTCGCGTGTATACGCGACTGTGCACAGCGAAACTAGCGTATGCGCAAGTCCGAATTTCAAAAATGAGTTTCTAATGCAAATTTTTAATGAATTTTTCAGGATGACAATTTCATGGAGGGAACGCGAGCATAGTGCAATAGACCAAGAGGTCATGGAAGACCGCGCAGCACAAAATGTCCTCCGAAACTCTGGATTATTCAAATTTTTCAAGATGCCCAATATGAAAAGTAATGTGAGATTGCTTGAAATGCTGGTAAATTATTGGGAACCGGATCAGGATTGTTTCATCATTGATCAAATGCCACTACGCATAGAAGTGGAAGATATATAATTCATCACTGGACTCTCCAGAAGGGGAGACCCAGTGGATCTGCACGGAAGGCCCCTGGGAGGGTTAACCGTGGAGGACTATGTCCAACTCTATTGCATAGAAGATTCCAAGAAAGTTGGCACACAGATTGCAATTAGAGATATCAGGGACTTGCACATGAATATCCTCCTATTCACCATCGGCAAAGTGGCAGGATCTGCCTCACTGCATCAGGCGTCCAGGACGCACATGAGCATAGCTGTAGAGTGCTTAATTCATGTGTATGATTGGTGCACTGCCTTGCTACTGAGCATGAAACAACAACTGACCTCCATTCGCAAAACACATACAAAACACTTTGGCTATGGAACCATTTTGACTACATTCTTCTTCGAGAGAGTTCCAGCTTTGAGACCCAAAGTCATCTCAACTATCAGCAGCCCTCGGGACCCAAGAATTGCCAGTTGGGCAGACATGATGAAGAGACTGGGGGGCAGCGAGGTACCCCGAACTACCTGGGATGATGAGTTCTTCTTATGGTGGAGAGAACAGATCATCGCAGTAGATGACTACCCTTATGCCGGGATGGATTTCCGAGGAGATCCAGATCTAGTACTTCCACCCGGTGCAGCATGGGGAGCAGTCGGTAAGTTTTTTCAAAAATTTTAACTTATATGATTTTTTTTTGGATTTTCAAATATGTATGAAAATGAAAAACAAACATGTTTTTGGATTAGATTCATAATGACTGACAAATGAAAAAATGATCATGTTTCAGATGTTGGACCAGTGCGTCCTGAGGGCCTAGCACGTCTAGCGCAACGGTGGAAACGAGAGCAGTTACGACGGGACCCTCGAGAGCGGGTGCGGAAAACTTGGAGGGACCTTACGCAAATCCCTGCGGTATTGTGGAGGACTTGCCCAGGAGAAAAGTGAAAGCAGATTCAAAGTCTCAGGAATTTGAGTTAAGCTGCTCGGCAAATGTGGCCAACTGCACGGTGATGTTCTATAAAACCTTTGGCGGGAGTCCTGGGGTCAAACAGATTCTCATATTAAGATAAGCTATGTTTTTGAGCCGAACATGATGAACCATAACCCAAGTTTTATCATGTGTTGAGCTGGATCTAAAATTTGTAAATTGCAGCCTCTTGATGATATATATACAGCGATATTTTGATGTGATGTGATAAATGTATCAAATGTATGATGTTTTTGATGATTTAGATTTTATTGTATTGAATGATTAATATGCCAATCTAAAGATTGATTAGCTAATGAGTCAGCAAACCAATTGTCAGCTCGAGGAATATGAATGAATGTTAAAAATTGAAATGACCTTTGTAACAAACGTACCCTCAAGAACAATCGTAATAAAACTGGATCTCGTACCCAATAAGTGTTGTTCAACTGCGACACCACCAGCTGGGAGTCCAAGAAAACTACCAACGAATCAACACCCAAAGATATTGCTTCCGAGAGTAGATGAATGACTGCAGTGTATTCTGCTACGTTATTGGAAGCAGGACCAATGCAGACCCCTCTTGATACCAACAGTTGACCGGAAGGATAGTGAAGCACCCAAGCCGCGGAAGCTAAGTTCCGGGTGTGTCTACTAACACCATCGGCGAAACCATAATGACTCATGACATCAACACAACCTGCCAAAGCAGATCAAAAACATCACCATCCCATCAAAAATCGAAAATCAAACAGATATGTACAAGACAAAAAACTACTATATACAAAGCAAAATGCGAGGCAAGAGGGAAGAAAGCCCTGAGCATAATATATAACAGAGATAGAATACCATTTAAGATAGAAACAACTCATTCCTTCAAAGTCATCGGTTTGCTCCTTTCTTAAGACCTTTTTGGCATGTGGGGGGCCATACCACATCGATTTAAACTTTCACCTTTACAGACATCTTTTCTTGAGCATAGACCATGTGGTCACCTTGAAATACCTAGGGCTTAACGCAGCATAAATCACAGAATTTGACTCGGTTTTTATGCGCTTCGTTCAACGTGGCGACATCTCGACGCTGCTCATGAAGATGTTCCAGATGAAGAAGCCGCTCTGCCAGACTAGAAGTGTCAGGAAGAAGCTCAACAGCCAGTTTATGGGAAGGAATCTCGCATTCAATGGGAAATACGGATTCCACCCCGTGGACTAACTGAAACGGAGTAAAGCCAGTTGCAGTTTTAACTGACGTCCTGTATGCCCAGAGTGCAGGATATAGCATAATGTGCCAATTGGATCTATGTTTATCAATCGTCCGTTGAAGAATTGTCTTCAAGGACTTATTCACGGCTTCCACTTGGCCATTGGCCTGAGGATAATATGGAGATGAATGCTCCTGCCGGAAACCCAATTTAAGAGCCAACTCGGCCATCATACTGTTCTGAAAGTGACTGCCATGGTCAGTGACAATCTCTCTAGGTATACCGAAATGAGCAATGACTTAGTTGAAGAAGAAAAGAGCTGCAGTCTCACCATCGTTCCCAAAAGTAGGCATAGCTTCGACCCACTTCGTAAAGTAGTCTACTGCTACGATAATGTACTTGTGACCTTTTGCCGAAGGTGGGTTACAAGTAGTATAATCCATACCCCACTTTGTAAAGGGTCCGACAGTAACGACTGGAAAAAGCGGAGCTGGATGAGCGCGCATTTTTCGAGTATACGCTTGACAAGGATGACACTTCTTGACCGATTCAATACAGTCTTTGAAAATCGAGGGCCAGAAGTAGCCAGCACGCAAAATCTTTTGGGCTGTAGCAAGCCCTGATAAATGACCCCCACAAGCTCCACCGTGAGAATCATTGAGCACAGCCTCAGCTTCTTCGAAAGTTAAGCAGCGTCTTAGGATTGAATCAACCCCTCGACGGTACAAAGCATCACCAATAATCAGATAACTTTTAGCTAAGTGACGCAGCTTATGACGCTCATCTTTCGAAAAAGAAGAGGGAAACTTCGCAGTCTGGAGATATACAATGATGTCCCCATACCAAGGATCTTGTGGAGAGATTAGAAACAAGTGTTCGTCCGGAAAGGACTCGTCATAGATCATCGCCTCTCCACAAGGCAACTCGGAGATCAATTCCGCAAAAACTAATGACTTCTTGGATTTGGCAGACATGAATTCTAGATCAAATTCTTGTAAAATCACAATCCATCTATTATATTTGCCCCCAATCACTCGCCTGCTGAGGACAAACTGAAATGGATTGGCAGCTGCCAAGACATAAGTTTTGCGAAGAATAATATAATGCCGGAGTCACTGCACAGCATGAACTGCTGCTAAGGCTAATTTTTCTATTGGGGTGTATCGCAGTTCAGGTCCTACCAGTCCTCGACTAAGGTAGTAAATAACATGCTCAGCCAGAGCATCATCCTCCTGAACCAGAACCATACCAATGGTAGATTATGCTGTAGCCAGATACAAAAGAAAATCTCTGCTATAATCGGGTGGACTCAGTAAAGGAGCAGAGGTCAATGCCTTTTTCAAGGCATCGAATGAGCGTTGAGCATAGTCATCCCAAAGAAAAGGAACTCCTTTCTTCAACAGTCTCATATATCCCTTTGTAATCTCGGCATAGTTAACGATAAACCTCCGAAGAAAGTTAGACTTCCCTTGGAGACTTTGAAGCTGACGGATTGAAGACGGGGGAGGCAACCGAAGTATTGCCTCAGCCTTGAAGGGATCTACCCTTATCCCTTCACTAGACACGATAAATCCCAACAGCCGACCGGATGTTACCGCGAAAACGCACTTGTTCGGATTCAAACGAATCTTATAAAAACGACATCTCTCAAATATTTGCCGGAGGTGTCCTGGATGATCCATCCTCTTTCGAGAATGAGCAGCTAGATCATCTAAGTATGCCTCGATGATTTTCTTGATGTCGTGGAAGGCGTAAGACATGGCCCGCTGAAAAGTAGCTCCAGCATTTTTAAGACCAAAAGGCATTTTTTTATATGCAATCGTACCCCAGGGACAAATAAATGCGGTCTTATGTTGATCTTCTGGACGGATAGTAATTTGATTATAACCAGAAAAACCGTCCATGAAGGAAAAAATTTCGTTACCGGCACACTCATCAATAATCTGATCAATGAAGGGTGTGGGGTAATTATGTTTAGGACACGCCTTATTCAGGTCTCTGAAATCGATGCACACTCGAATTGTTCCTTGATTTTTATCAACAGGAACGGGGTTTGAAACCCATTCAGTCAGAGGAACTGGGAAAATGAATCCCGCCTTAAGCAGCTTTTCAACTTCAGCTTTGATAGCTGCTGCCTTCCTAGGATTAACCGGACGAATTTTTTGCCTGACCGGCTTAGCGTTTTCATACGTCTTGATCTCATGCTGGACTATAGATGGGTCTATGCCAGGCATTTCCTCATAATACCAAGCAAAAACATCCCTATACTCTTTGAAGAGCTCGGTATAGATTTGAACCTCTTCATGGGAACATTCAGCTCCAATGAAAACGTTCTCGATAATGTTGGGATTCCTGGAGATGTTCACCGGGATAGTGGGAGAGATCACAGCCATGTTCCCTTCAGCATAAACCTGTGCTGGTGCTAAGGGGCTCAAGACTGGGTGAACAGGTCCAGGAGACTGAGGACCTGGAAAACTAGCTTCGACATCGCTCAAGTCAGGTAGGAAGTAAGACCGATGATGCAAGTCATCCCACGGTCTCTCTATACCTGTCATTGCTTCCAGGATGGCCTCTTCAGATGGAAGAGTTGTATCTAGACAATCCTGGGCAGAAGAAGAAGTAAGCGTCCAAGCCGGAGCCACATCACCATCCAACTCTTCCGGCGAAAGAGGAGCTGGATCAGACTCTGCAGTGTCAACAACAGACTGATAAGCGATCTCAGCTGCAGAAATCGGGAATGCCATTCCACCCACTTGCCCTTCCTCCAAAGTGGCAGTTGGGGAAGGTAAGGTCCAAGGGTCCGAAAAATAATGAGTTCGAAAGAACTCTCTTCGAAGGGGAGCCTTGGAGGATGAAATAACATTGATAGACACCTTAGGAGGAGGAAGATCAAAAGATCCCATCAGGGAAGAATACATTCCAACTCCCAGATTCTCGATAGGTGCCTTAGTATTGTCCAACTTAGGGACAGATGAGTCAGGAGGCGCATCCAGGTCTACAGGAGGACAGTCCAGTTGATCCACCGTAACTATCCTCCCTTCGTGGGGGAAACATACTATCCGAAATAGTGAAGATGCAATGGCATCCATATCATATATCCAGTTCCTCCCCAACAGAAGGTTGTAGTCCAAGGCTGCATCTACTACCTCAACCTCTATGTTAACGGTTTTGCCCCCAACACAGATGGGCAAAGCTGGGACAATACCATGGGGTCTGTGAGAATGACCATCGAATGCAGTAAGAACAGTGCTAGATGGAACAACTTTGGGAGATCCAAGTGTCTTCCAGCATGTGAGAGACATCACGCAAGTAGAAGCACCCTCATCAACAACCGTGCGAAAGATATTAGTCTTCCGATACGATGATTTAATATGGAAGGCCATATGATGAGGAAGTCTCTTCTTAAAATTCTTCATATCAAAGGTAATTAGAAGAGAATTTTTCGGATCTATAGCTCCAATGGCAGTGAGCAAAGCACTGCGCTGAGCCGGACAAGACTGGAGTACCTCTAAAGCTGACATAGCACAAGGACTCTGCGCCAGATCTTCTACAATCGAGTAGTTATGGGCAGCCCTCATGTTCGGATTGATCGTTGACCGCTTAGAGGATGCCTTCGGTATCCGAGGCATAGACTCGACAGTTGGCTTCGTGATATGAAGCGGCTCAGTAGCATCAGGAACTTCCTTAGCTTTCGAAGATTCCTCTCCGCCATAATCACAGGATCTCGTAGCGACATCCACGTGAGCACTCATCATAAAGATATTCGATGGAATTTCCCCTTCCTGAGGACCTCCAGAGGAAGCCCCGGGATTTTGATTCGCGCCAGCAATTAATTGCTGCCCTTGGGGAAAAGGGTTTGTTAGCACAGCCTGGGAACTAGAAGAACCTTGCTGAGATAACAGGCGCTGAGCATCCTGAATTTTCGGGCAAAGATGCGTGAGATGGTCTCCATCACAAAGCTTGCACGGAAACTTAACTTTCTTTTTCTCCTTTTGCCCTTCACCAACACGCTCGTTGGTCTTATTTGCATTGCCCTTCCCATTCTTGCCCTTCTTCTTGTTATTACGTCCCTTCTTCTTCCCATCGGACTGTTGATTTCCTTTGAGTTCAGAAGATTTCTTACTTTGTGGACCAGGCGGGAAGGTGAAGAATCAGTCGCGAGGCACGACGACCCGACGGTTGTAAAGACAGCGCTGCAATTGAAACGAGGCTGGGTGCACTACTGCGGCCGATCCGACAAGTCCGTCACCATGCGGACCAGGTTTAGGTTTCGATAGATCCAATTTGGAGCCAGGAGCATTAGGCAAATACTTGTAAAGCATGCCAGACTGAGAATAGATCAACTCTAACTGCTGGGCCCTAAAGATGGCCTGCTCCTCGGAATATACCCCTGACATGAATATCTGACTGAAGCGATTTCAAAAACCACTCGAGAAGGAACTCACCTGGAATATGGGCTTTGATAAGCCTCTTCCTTCTCCTCCATTCCTGAATATGATCAGAAATGTGAGTTGCCTCATCCTGCTTAAAATTAGCCAGGAGTTAGGTCCCAGCCTCATATCTGACGGGAAACTGGAAATGGTTAAGAAAAGTGACAGCCAGTTCTCCAAATGTGGCGAAACTGCCCCCAGTGAGCTCTATATACCACTTAGCTGCATTCCCAGTTAAGGTGCGTTGAAATAATCTCAATCTAATCGAGTCGTCGATCAGAGAGTTGAGATGAACACCATAAGTGGAAAGTGGTGGCGTAGTCTGCTAAGATCTTCTTATTCTTACCTTCAAACTTAGGAATGTACGGAAGGAGATTTGGTTGAACCGGAGAGCCAACAGGACTATCTCTGAATGAGGTCATTAGTTAACCACTTGAAGTGTGGGTTGCCGGTGCAGAAATGGTAATCGCGAGCGAACTTTGAGGAATTCCATCCTTGATAGGATGGATTTCCACGATACGAGATAAATAATAGCACAGGTTGATCGTCAACGGAGCTGCAAAAAGGACACGTGAAACGGAGAAGAACCTCCTCCCCACCGAGCTACCAAGATCCCGGACTAGTTCCCCCCGGCAAGTATTGGTCGAAGATGTAAAGCCTGACAGAGTTCCTGCATTAGATAGAGGAGAAAAAGACTGATAAGCACTTGATGCAAAGAAAGGAGCATTCCCTGGATGACTCGCGATGAACTGATTCCCTGCCCCCGACGTTGCAAACATAGGATTCCACCCCATAAAAGCAGTCGAACTTGGCCCCTGAGCCCAAGGATTGAAACTTTGGGTCTGGGACGTGAAAGGAAACGACCCTAAAGAAGGATTGGGACTAGGAATATGCCCAGTCCCAAAGGGGAAACCCTGAAAAGAAGGTGATCCACTAGCCATGTTGGTCATGGGCGTAGATCCAGCTGCACCGGCGGTAAAGGAAAAAGAGGGATTTCCAGCAATGGACATCCCTGAAACAAAGGGACCAGATTGAGAAGCATATGCTTGGGTGAACCCAGAGCCAAACATAGCGGTGCTAGAAGCACTCGAAGATAGAGCAAGAGTGCCCCCTGCCTCGACAGAAGCAGGGGTCTGAATGCCCGCAGCACTCACGGTAGAAGCCGCGTTCCCAGTCGTGGCCATCGAAAGATAAGAAAGATAAGGAAGATCCGGCGGTCTCTCGGACTCCGGTCCGATGTACTCTATAACAAACGGATGATCAAGAGGAAGAGGAGATGGACCTGTAGCCGCAGGCTCAGGTATATCTTCTATCTGAAAATCTTCCTCCTGAGGAAACAATACCCTCGAGGTGAGCGAAGCGCTCCTCTCGGAACCGACACCGGAATCAGCAACGAAACCTTCAGACCTTAGTGGAGGATCTCTCTCCACAGCGTCAGACTCTACAGGGTGAAAACCACCTGCTAGATCGCTCCTATGCCTTCTCGAAGAAGGCTCTGCACTCTCGGGAGATAACCCCCGGACTCTCCTCGAACGTCGAGGCGCTTGATCAGCCACTTTTACAAATTTATTATATTAGACTCAAGAAAAGTGAAAAGCTAGGCAAGCTAGGAGAAAAGAGCACTCACTAAAATCAAAAACCCTGAGAAACAGCAAGCAAACAGCCTCCAAGTATTTCCGCTCCGGGTGATGAGGACCGGACACCAAAATACAGGAAAGCGAAGTATAGGACCTTCCGAAAGCAGTCTGGGATGATTAGGGCCCATAACAACTAGCGAAGGTATCAGAAACAGTTACGCCGACCTCCTAACGACAGCCTTTGCCAGCTCAAGCACCCAAGCTTCGCAAGGGCACCCCCCAGAAGTACTGCTGAAAGTGATGCGACGTCTGCCTCAGGTACCACGGGTATTCCCCCCCGCAGTCACCTGTGTGGAACCTAGGAGTGGCAACTATGGACACCAATCCGTATCAGAAGCTAGGCGGAACGGTCTTGAGGTCAGATTCAGCTAATCGGAGGGGGGGTATCCCTCTTCTCAACCTTCACTTCCCCTCGCACTTGACTCTTGGATGAGAGCTTTCCCAGTCCACCTCACGGAGTTGGATTTCGCTCAATTAATCAACTTCTATGTTTGTTTGAGCGGCCTTGGAGAGTTAACTCTCCTCTCACCTATTCCAAGGCCCTACAACCTAGCTAGTTGGTGATTGACACTTAACAAAACTTGCTAGTTGATTTTAGATTAAATCGCTTATTTTAAGGGCTGTTGTATTAAGTCATAAGGATATGGAGTTGAAACCAATGATGTTCTGACGCAAAAGAAATTAATAAAAAACCTGACTACATGCACATGCAGTTCTTTGTCTTTTGATGAAGAGCAATTTCTATGTAATTTCTACGAGACTAAAAATGTATTTTTCTTTTCGAATTACAAACTCACACGCACAAAAATTAAGAAGCTAACTAAATGATTCAATGCACCTAATGCAAATGACCACTAGCATGTAATTTCTAAGATGCAGAAAGTCCCTTGAAACAAGGTGAAATTTCCCAAAAGGCTCCTTCAGTTTCAACTAATCTTTTGATATCCAGAAAGCTAATTCTTGCAACCAAGAACTCTCAATATAAGACACCAAAATACTCAACAAGAAGAAGAAGAAATCAAAAGACAACCTCCCTTCACAATCAAGCGGGAAACTAGAAGCAAGAAACTTCACTAAAGTCCCAAAAGATGAAGCCAAACGAAAATGAAAAAGGCAACAACAAAAACAAAAACAAGAAACAATGTTTTTTGAGTTTTTGATATGCAAAAGAAAAAAGAAAAACAAATGTTTTTGGGCTTTTCAGTTTTATAAAACAAGAGTTTCAAGAAAACCAAGAACAACTATCCCAATCCAAGCCAAAACGAGACCGAATTTCAAGCATAAACTCCAACTATGCCCCCAAACCTTATAAAACTAATGATAGCAAGATCAATAAGGGCAACGGAAGACTAAAAACTCAATCAAACAGCCAAGAGAAATAGTGCAAATTTGTTGCAACGCAAAACTCCAAAGAAACAAGTGAAGATCTTCGAAAATTGCAACAAAACCCTAGCCTATGAAACTCAAGAAAACCAATCGAAAACAAAGCAAAGAACGCAATGCGAAGCACAACACAAAGACAGGAGCGAGTCAGTGAGCAAAAGCTCTCTGTTCTGGTAAAGCAGAACAGCCAAGAACGCTCAGAAAGCGATCTTGGAACTCAATCCAGGAGTGCTAGCACCAACAAGAACACTTCGCCAAAAATATCAGTTTTCGGACAAACGAAAGAGAACCAAGACTTAAAACCAATTCTGTCACACTCCAGTAAGTACAAAGACTCTACAAACACAGGCCTCCACAGCCAGAAAAGACCAAAAACACCAGAATCTTGAAATTTCAAATTCAGCCTAGGTATACGCGACCTTGCAGTTATGCAACAGGCGTGTATACGCGTCTGTGTTGAATGAAACCCGCGTATACGTGGTTCCTTCTACACAAACTCGCGGGTATACGCGACTGTGTGCAAGAAAAACTGCGTATACAAAGAAAGATAATGAAAAATAAAAAGTACAAGCCTGGGAAAGGTATAAAAGCTTCAGACTGACTGCAAAAAAGCAAACTGGACTGTAAAAGACAGAAGAAACTGTTGGCAACCTACCAAACAGCTGAAACAACCCAACAGGAGAATCACAAAAATGTGATCCCCGGTGGAGTCGCCAGTTCTGTTTCGGGGATTTAACACCCTAGAGGTTGGTTGGGATTCAACCTCCACAGAGCAGGGGCGTACTACTTAACAGAGACTCACACGATCATGCACATTCATAAAAATGAAATCGAGTAGAATGAGAGGTTTACCCGTTGGTCCTACGTTTGAAGTAGATCCACGTGGAGTTCAAACTCCCTGCAACCGTCCTTCCTCCTTCACCTGAAATACAAGAAGAAACCAGCACAAAGGACAAGTTGTACAATATATTCCTACTCTATATGTTAGTGAGATTCATATAAAACATTAAATAAATCATCATGAATGCTTGTATAACAAATATTCTTCATACATTAAAGCATACACTAACACGTTTATTTCGGGAACAGCATGATACTTCTATATTATAAAAATAGTACGTACAAAAGTAAGTGGAGAGATCACCTGATCCTTCCAAGGCCTTCGCAGACCGTCGTCCGGATCCGTCCGGCCCTTGCCTCGCTAAGACTCCTTCCAAATGAGTGCATACGAGATAACATATAAAGGGATGTGTATCTCAAGGAAACAAGGGTTTCCTGAAATGAACTGGGAAAGTGCAGGAGGCACGGGGAATCAGACTTGGATAGGGAACCAGCAGAGTATAATAATAATAATTCTCTCTCTCCCTTAGGCCATACATATGAGGTCTTTTTATAGTCCCTCCAAGTAGTTTCAGCAGTTGGAAACAGTTGGCCACGGGCTGGGGTGGTTGAACTACCTGAGTAACCATCAACCCAGCGCGAAATTAGGGATTTTTTTATATTTTTTAATCATTAAAATGGCATACGCGGAAAAGTCTAGCTGTACTCGCGTATACACGCGGAAAAACACGGGCATAGTCGCGTATGAAGGATTTTCCACTGTTTTTAAGTGAATTTGTCCAAGTCTGTAGGAATGGGTGCCCATAAAGCCATGTAGCAATCATGAATCATGTCAAGGTGAGAAATGATGCTATAACACCTTCTCATCCAAACTGATTGACACACTGCTACTGTTCTGGTGACATACTTAGCTTCTGTTGTTGACAATGAAACTATTGGCTACTTCTTCGAAGCCCATGAAATGGCTCTAGAACCCAAATGAAAAACATTCCCAATGTTCTGTTTCTGTCATCAAAACTTCCACCGCAATCAATATCAGTGTAACCAATGAGCCTAAAAGCATCATTTGCAGAGTATATAACACCACACTCCTTTGTCGCATTGACATACTTTAAAATTCTTTTGGATTCTTGTCAACGTGTCTCCTTGGGTGTCTCCATGAACCTTGACACCAAACTAACTACATATATTATATCAGGCCTAGTTGCAGTCAAGTACATTAGACTGCCCACCATGCTTTTGTATAATGTCAGATTGACATTGTTGTTGCAATATTCCTTGCTCAAATTCAACCCCATGATAGTTGGAGTTGCTGATCACTTGTTCTACATATTAAACCTCTCTAAAAATTTTGCAGCATATTTTTCTTGAGAGATAAAAATTACATTTTTTGTTTTCTTCACTTCTATACCCAGAAAATATCTTAACAACCCCAAGTCAGTCATTTCAAACTCACTTTTCATGAATTCTTTGAAATCAGCAATGAGAGAATCATCACTCCTGTAAAAATCAAATCATCTACATACAAAACAATAGTAAGAATCGTACTTTCATTTTATTTAATGTATAGAGTAGGTTCACAATCACATTTTTCGAATACATTTTCCATCAGATAAGAATCTATCCTATTGTACAATGAATGCAGTGCTTGCTTTAACGCATAAATAGTTTCCAAAAATTACACACCTTATGTTCTTTACCTTCTACCTCATAGCAAGGAGATTGTTCAACATACACCTCCTCTTTCAGCACTCCATTCAAGAATGCTGACCTCACATCCATTTGATACACTTTCGGTTTTTTTTGTGCTGCTATTGACAACATTGTACGCACTATCTCCATCCTTGAGACTGATGCAAAGGTTTCATCATAGTCTCTTCCATGCTGCTGCTTGTAGCCTTTGACAACTATACTTGATTTATGCCTTTCTATATTGCCTTCACTATTTCCCTTGGTCTTATAGACCCATTTCACTCTAATGACCTATTTTCCTTGCGGAAGGTCCACTAACTCCCATGTGTCATTCCGTTCAATTTCTCCTATTTCTTCATTCATTGTCAACCCATTTCTCTTCCTTGACTGCATATTCAAAGTGTATTGGATCATCTACATGAAAAAATAATGCAAATAAAGAATTCACACTAGCATTATTATCAACTTCTTCTTGCTCATAAATTTCACTTAAATTTCTGAATTTTGGTCTTCTTATACTTGTTGAAGATGAGCATGGTGTTGATCTTGAAGTAGATGGAGTTGCGGATCCCTGTGGTGTGCTTGGAGAAACACTTACTTGATAGTGCAATGCTGTCCTATTACTTTCTTGTGGTGTGCTTTTTTGAGGTTGTGTGGGTGGAGGAGGAGTTATCTTTGAGGAATTACTTGCTACAGTCAATTATTCTTTGTATTCATCTCACATATGTTTCTTCACATTGACTGTCTTCTCTAAACTTCTATCCCATTCTTCCTCTTCTATGAACTGAACATCTCTACTAATTATTACATTGTTGGTTAATGGATTGTAGAGCTTGTATTCCTTGGATTCATTGTTGTATCCAAGAAATATACATCTCTCCCCCTTGTTGTCCAACTTCTTTCTCAACTCATCTGGGACATGTGCATATGCCACACATCCGAACACTCTCATGTGAGTGAAAAAATTATTTCTTCCAATCCATGCTTCTTCAGGAACTCTATTCATGACACTTTTGGTTGGACATCTATTAATGATATATGTTATAAAAGTGACAACTTCAGCCCAATAATAATTTGGCAAATGCTTTGCCTTCAACATACTCATTGCCATTTCCATGATGTTCCTTTTCTTTCTTTCTACAACACCATTTTGCTGAGGTGTATACCTTGCTATAAAATTCTTGTGAATTCCATGCTCCCTACAAAAATGTAGGAAGTCATTTGGGATATATTTTCCACCTCTATCAATCCTCAACTATTTTATGTAGTGTCCACTTTGCCTCTCAACAAGAGATTTGTTGTTGCGAAAGCGGTCAAACACTTCACTTTTCTGTTTTAGAAAATAGGCCCATGTCCTCCTTATGTAGTCCTCTATGAATGTCAAAATATAGTGGCTGCCACCAAATGATGATGTTTGAATTGGTCCACATAAATTTGAGTTGAAAATCTCCAACGGTGCTTTTTCCCTTATTGACTTTCCTGCTAGAAATGATTCTCTATGTTGTTTTCCCAATATGAAACCTTTACATAGGCTATCTGGTTTTTCTATGAGTGGAAATCCTTTCACCATAAGTTTCCTATGCAACAACTTCAAACCTCCGAAGTTGAGATGACCAAATATCAAATTCCATAACCAATTATCATCTTTGAATTCTTCTTGAAAATTTTCTTGTGTGATAGCTGCTATAACATCTTCTTCCTCCAAGACTGATCTTATCTTGAGAGGAAACATTTTGTTGTTTTTCATATGAACTTTTGCAATGAGATGTCTACTTGGAGGCTTATCTAGGATTGTGCACATAACATCTTTAAAAAATACATTTTAGCCCTTTTTTCTGTTGCTAGAATATCTTCCTCCTCTACTTCTATTACCTCCGCCTCTTCGTCTACTAATTATCACTGTAGTTTGAAATTATTTTTCTATTGAATTATTCCTACCTATAATTCTTGACCCGTGATTTAACATTGATTCTATCCATTCTTCAATTGAAAACTATAACATATATTTACTTTCTTTTATGTCTATCACAATCATGTCAAATGAATATGGAAAACGTCTTAGAATTTTCTCAACCACCTTTTGATCGTTGACATCCTTTCTTTGAGTTTTAAGTTGATTTTATGACTCAATGGCATCAATCATGAACTGGTCTACTACATTAGTATGTCTCATTTGAAAAGTTTCTAACTTCTTTATGAGGACGAAGAGCTTTGCATTCTTCATATTATTTGTTCCTTGGTATTCCTTTTCAAATATTTCCCAAGCTCATTGAGCACTGGTTGATGTTGCAATATTAGGGAATATGGTTTCTTCAACTCCATTATGTAGATTCCATACTACTCTTTCATTCTTCTTTTTCTGTCTACTAAAGAATTTCATTGGGAATGTTTCATTGTTTCTAATTCTGTAACTTTATGTTCTTGATATCTTGTGACTATTACTTCCATACAACTCAATTTTTTTAAAAATATCTTAATCTCAATTTCCCACATTACATGATTTCCATCATTTAGTATAGGACCTTATATATTGTAATTACTAATTGAAGACATGACTCACTTCTGTGATAGATTCTCATTTCTATGGATTTAGAGACTTCTCCAAGATTTTCAACTCACTGAAATCCTAACAGAGGTCTTAAAACATTGGTGCTAGTGAACCTTGATTAAAATGATGGATCTAAAAATTACAAAGAAACCTTGGGGTGTTTGAATTGGATTTTTTATGACAACTCCTTAAAAAATACCAATGGGAGTATATTTTATGGTGAGATTGAGCTACAACACTCTATTGAGTCTCTTGATGTAATGAAAGTTATACAAATACCAATGTGGGAGTAACTATCTATGAAACTCAATGAGGGAAACAATATGACTTTGGCGACCCATCAGAGGATTCTCCTTTTCCAAATTCGGTTGCATCTGCTCTCTTGAAAACACTTTGTCAACGTTTACAACAAAAATGGAGGCCCCTACAAAAAAGATCAAGCGCTGCTACCGTGGCTTACCAATTGACTTGGAAGATCAATCGATTGGCTCCAAACCATCATAATAAAATTACCTCCTTTTTTAGATGAACTTTTAATATTGATGGATCGAGTTACTATTATGGATCATATGGACTAATTCCCACCTTGGGGAGATGGCAGTAATTTTCCACTCAAGGTAAGGAATAGGGTTTGGATGTTTACTAATGATTGTAGGTTTTCATGTAATGGAAAACCCCAACATGGTATTGAAACCTTTTTGTTGAGTCACATCAAAGGGGGGGCTCTTGGAGTAACTTCCACAACATTAGGAGTTTATCACATGGACTATCTAAGACGCTTGAAACATGAGCTTTTTGGTCTTTTTATCTTTTTTATCTGGTTGAGGCTACAACCCATAATAGGAGTGATATGTAAGTGTAATAGAAGAAAGTTTGTTAAATTTATGTCGCTTAATATATTGAATTTATATTAACATATATAGTTTATAATAATTAAAGGATCGGTAAGCATTTATCTCTCAGTTAAAATTTATATAAAGCCCAACCTAAAGGAGATGTATTTCTTGTAAAAAATATTAAAATTAAAAAAATTAAATTTATTACACGGTAGTTTTATTTTTAGTAATAAAATTAGCAATAATTTTTTAGATAAAATAAAATGATAATATACAATGTGATCAATTACTTTGCGCTAGCTCAGTTTGTAGTCAAATGCCATTTAACATTAGATGCAATTCACATAACTCACTCTAATAAAAAGTACTCCTCTAATAAAGAGTCTGCGCAGTTTGTTCTCTGTTCTCTGCTTTGGCTGGTAAATAATTACATTCAATTCAAATCGATGGCTATTTAGAAAAAAATGCCTCACCTAAATGGTTATCTGTTTAAATCCATTGTATTTAGTACAGAAAAACTCCAAATATTCGTTTTCATTATTTTCAAGTTGATAACATTCTAGAGATTTATTTTGGTGGTTAAACAAGTTCTTGAAATTTCAGTCTTCATTAGTGATTTGAACAGTGTTAAATAACATTCAGGAAAATCTAGCTTAAGTAGCATCTGGAAGCATCTGAGACAATCATATTTGAAATTGGATCTCCCTTTTCCTTTGAGTAGAAGGCTGGGTACAAATAAGATACCCATGTCATGTGGGTGGGTGCAGTTCCTGTGTAGGTTGTCTGCCATGAATTGGCGGGTTCGCGGTTTAACGAAAAATTATAAGGAAAAAGGAGAATACCTTGAGAGACTATCAAAACCAATCGAATCAAGTGGAAGTGATCGTGTGGACGAAACATAACCAAAATAGAACAGTTGATATTAAAATATTAGAGGGATGCCGATCAATGTACAAGAGAAGATATCAACTGGGCATATTATTTTTTTTTTCCCGACTGCAGTTTGCCGACAAGAATGGTTTTGGATAATGTATTTTGAATAAGTATAATGGAAAGCCAGCGTGATTTGCTGTCACCCTCCGTCATACTCTGCATTCAGAGCAAGAAAAGGCCACTTTCCACTTTGAATCGTCCAAATGAATAATTTATTAAACATTCTTCGTCAAACAATTTTCCTTTAGTGTAGGTCGCGGAAAGGAGTGGCAGGGCCAGCACTTGTCATGATGAAATTTAGAAAGCGAGAAATGGTGGAAGGAAAGCAAGATCAAGCTAATATTTTAGTATTGCAGCTGAATGCATGCCAAGAATCTGGGAATTAAGAAAGCCATGGCAACGTTTCCCCAGATATGTTCGGCCTGCTGTGCTCAACGGTAACTTGTATTATTTTATGGAATCAGTCAATTTCAAAGTAGGGATATCGTGGAAACGTATTAAATAATTCCTCTTTGAATAACTGGGATCGATTTATTTCAATTTTTTTTACGTGAAAATTTTTTAACCTACAAAAATAATAATGGTCAATATAAAATACAATGTGTAATTTTACATTGTTTAAATTGTAATTTTGAATATTATATATAATATATATGGTTAAATAAACATTTTTAAGATAAAACTTATTTTTTTATCATATATATTTTTTAAATATATAATATATATAATTCACATTAAAATATTTTACATAACATGTATATAGACACATTTTATCAATCCAAATTAAAATAATTTTTTTTTTATTAACATATTTTTAAATATATGTTATTATTATTATTATTATTATTATATATATATATATATATTAGTTAGCCTAAATTTTCCAATAATTTATTTAAATTTATTATTAAAATATTTCTTTTAAATAAAATTTATATATTTAATGAGACATTTTTTAACTTTTAATTATATTCCTATTTTTAAAATTTATTTTTATTTGAATAAAATAAAATTATATATAACAATATTCTTAAATTTGAATAAAATAACCCCATATACCCATAGATTATTTTCAAAACATATATGCAGAGTTAGATCTTTCGTGAAAGTTTATGTTTAACTTAATAATAGATTTTTCGTTCCCCGAGGCATTGAATGACATAAACCGACGAAGCCATTGAATTGAGAAGCATGATAACATTGGGAACAAAATATTACATCGAACTCTTCTAATAAGCCATTGTACTGCTTGTCAAACAGGCTTGCGGTTGCTAGCTTTTATTGGTTGTGACAGTATACAACGTATTGTGGCATTAACCATTCAAATCATGGGTAAAGATCATTGTTACCAAAATTGAATTCGAAGTTTTCGAAGTTGATTTGATACAGGAAAATTTTGACTATATAGAATTTAATAAGGGAAAATTTCTAGAATATATATCATTTTAATGTAGTATATTATTATTTTTTTTCAAAATTTTATAAAATTGAAATGAATTTTCTTTATAGTAGTATTAGTATTTACATAATTTTAATAGTAACTTTTTCTTTGTATTTAACATAATTTATAAATATTGAAAGACAAAATGCATCAAACTTATTTGTATGGTAAATTGAGAAAATATCCAAATAAAATATAATAATATGAATAATAAAAATTCAAAAATGATAACCAATGTAAATAATAAGATATTGGATATTAAAAGTATGTTTAAATAATCTCCACATATCAAAAAGATATATATCTCAACTACTTTGTTTGCAATCCAAATTTATTCAGCAATAAATATGTAAGTACTCTTTATAGTGGATCAGATAAAATAAGCCCTTTAACTGAATTCCAAGCTAACTATTAGTTGAATTCCATGACTGATGACTATTTATAATCTAGCACATTTATGAGAGTAAGAATGAAAAACTAGATTTAAAAAAAAATCAATTTTTTACCTATAAACTTACACTTTATTATTTTTTTATAACTAGAACTTTAATACCAAATTTACAATTTTTAATCAAGAATTTAATATTTTTTACAGCTGCAATTTATGATATAAAATTTGGATAACGTTTTTTAATATATATATTTAGTTTTTCATAATATCTCATATAAAAATTTATAAATTTGTACTTCATACTTCCTAATTGAAAAAAATATGATAAATAAAAAGAAGTTAAACCATTCCTAAACTCACAAATGTTCAGGTAGGATGGACGTTTCTATAGATATATTCTATGTTGGATGAGGAGATTCAGAATCCTTACTTGAATATTCAAACATATAGTATTCTATATTATATTCTATGTTGGATGAGGAGATTACGAATCCTTACTTGAATATTCAAACATATCATGATGTGATATTCGGCCATTATATCGATTGTTTATTGTCCCCACATTCCAAGAGAGAAAAAAACTTTCCCTTAAATAATAGGAAATATAAGAAGTATTCACATAGATGAATTATGGATTATAGGTGGGGATTTAAATCTAACTTCATTAATATAATAGAATAAGGGAAATATTTTTTCATTATATCCCAAGATGGAAATGTTCAGGGATGTTATCAATGACCTAAAACTGGTATATATTCCAAAAAAAAATGGAACCTTCACATGGAACAATCATCAAGGAGGCATCCATCAAATCTCTTCTCACCTAGATAGGTTCCTTGTATCGAAGCTATTGGTAAGTAGATACATCATTTTTTAGGCTTAAATCCTCCCTTGTTCAAGCTCAAATAATTGGCCAATAAGGTTGGAAATATATCTCAAACTGTCCCCCTGAAAATTTATAGCGTAGGGATCTTTCCTTTCTAAGAAATTTGGAAACCTCATGGAAAGCCAATACATTGCAAGGAATAATTCACATGCATACTTTCTAGCTTAAATTTAAGGACCTAAAACAATAAATAAAGAGTTTGAATAAGTCTGAGATTGGAAATATAATGGTGGAGAAATTTCAACTACAAGATAGAATGCAGGGGATCCAGGAGCTAGTAGTAGAAAAAGGTGTAGTCATGAATAATAGAGGAGAAAAGGAAGAAAGAGAAAATCCTTTGGAAGTAGAAATCTAGAGTGAAATGGCTTAGGGAAGCGAAACATAATACATTATTTTTCCAAAAATCTATGATTAAGCACCAACAACATAATCAAATTTTCTCCTTGAAGGATGAGGTAGAGAATCACTTCACCTAGCACAAGGATATGGAAGATCTCCTGGTTAAGGATTTCCAATCTCTCCTCTCCGAGCCAGATCTTGATAGCATGAAGACTATTCACCAAATAACTATACATATTCCTCATGTGCTCAAAAGAGATAGAAACCTACCTTTAATGATGGCAGTAACCATGGATGAAGTTGAAGAAGTTGTCCAAGGTATGGCCAGAAATAAGGCCTCAGGTTTGGACGAATTTACAATAGAATTATTCCAAGAATCATGGAAATTTATAGGGAAATACATTATGGACGTGGTGGAAGAATCCATAATAACTTAAAAGTTAAATTCTTGAGTTAATTCCACTTTAATTATGTTAATTATGAAAGTATATCACCTAGAGGATCTATCTGGATTTAGACCCATTAGACTTTCTAATTTTATATATAAAATCATATCCACCATTATGGTAAAAAAATTTGAAAGTCTTTTTCCCAAGCTTATCTCCTCGGAGAAAAATGGTCTTTTTCAAATCCACCAAATCTTAGATGGAATCATCACCTCTTATGAAGTGGTTGACTCTATTAAAAAGCTGAAAGTCCCTATAAAAGGTGATAAAACTAGACCTATCGAAGGCTTACATTTGGTTAAGTTGATCTTATCTTCTAAGTATTCTAAAGGCATTTGGTTTTGATTCAATATGGTTTTGATGGTTCTCCTCCCTCATCTCTACTTTTTTTTATCGATATTGATTACTGGTTCCCTACCAAGAACATTCAACCCTTCAAGAGGCGTCTGTCAAGGAGATCCTATGTTTCCCTTCTTGTTCATCCTTGCTACTAAAGTCTTGGGGAGGTATATTATATCGAGCACCCATTCCTCCCAAATCAAATCTCTTAGGCTTCGGGGAAATGGTCTTCCTATCACACATGAACAATTTGTGGTTGAAATTATGCTTTTCTGCAAAATTTCCCTCCATAAAGTAAGAATGTTGAAAGACATATTGCATGAGCTTACGCAGGCTTATGAAACTTTGATAAACAATGATAAATCAAACATTTAATTTTTCAATACCATGAATTCAATTCAACCCTTTGAGGTTAGAACCCTTGTATTTGGTATTGGATTTTTCAATCGGTGACCAATAGAAGCTAATTTACAATATCCTATAATGGGGCCAAATTTTATTTGTTTTTAGCTTAGTCGCTAATTTGTTGTCTCAAATTTAATTTTTTGTAGTATATTTAGTGATATATTTTATCATTAATATAGTCATGAATTAACACAATTAATGATCAAATATACAAAAAAATATATTACTATATGATCACTTGAAAAACCAATTAATGAGAAAAGAAATATGACAAAAATATTGGTCGTGTTATAAGATATTGTAAATTAAGTAAAAATAGTTGTATATATGCAAAATTTAGTCCTTATTTTTAGTCACAAATTTATCGTTTGCAATATCCATCTATTTATTTTTGTAGTTTCATATTCATTATATAAGTGATCAATTTATTAGTTTATATTAATTTAATTTACTTTAATTAATAATCATTGTAAATGAAGAATTTAGTCATATAATCATTTTGTTTGGGTTCACCATTAATTAATATAAAATACTAATGTAGTAGTTTTAGATTAATTTTATGTTTTCAATTTATCAACATAAATTAATTAGTATGATTTTGAAATTAAATTAAAAAAATGGCATACAATGTGCATGTTCTTCTAATATGAAAATACAAAATTACATATGTTAATTAATATACTAAATAATATCAAGTGCAACTATAAATTATTTCAACCACATAAATTATATTATATAAAATTTCAAGTATTACAATATGATTTTCCAACTTAATACTGGTTGGACTACAATTTACACATGAAATATTGTTTCATCACTTCAAAACATTATCATTGTGTTTCCAAGGAATTGCAACAGAATTAACCAACTCTAAAGATTTTACCATCAATTTGTATGTGTGTGCCTCATGGAGAATATTGGCTTTAAGGGTATCACTAGATTGGTCCTCTTCTCTTTGTCTATATGCATTTGTTGCTGTAGTGTTATTGTTCTCCTCTTTCTTGATTTTTTTCTTCTTACCAACAATATTTATTTCCTCTTCTAAAAATGAAAGAAGACGCAATACAGAGTATAAAAAATGAAAGATTATGAGAACTGGAATATTATAAATAAATTAAGCTATAAATATTTATATAGCATATACATCAACATCAGAAATGTCTACCATTTTTCTCCAGAAAATCAAGAATCTTAATCAGTTTATCTTCAGTGGAGTGATAGTGGCCACCATGTGGCTAAATGATCCATATAAAATAAGAAAAAAACATGTTACGATATAAAATAACACCTTAGAATCTTAGCATTCAATCTTCAGGAAAATCTTAGGCACAATCATGTTAACTAAATTTCATGCTAAAAATTAGGCTGCAGATAACTTCTAAAAACAAATGGAAAGAAAAAGACAACATATAATAAATAATGTATGAGAGTTGGATGGAAATTTGCATCACAAAAGAAAAAAAACTCGTATGTTTAGCCATATATTTAGGTGGGTAGCATGCCCCAATATGCCATGATCCTTAGGGGTTAGAGGAAGTAAATATCAGGGATCAACTTCAATATTTAGGAGAAGTCATGTCTGATAGAGAAATTACTACAATTGTACTAAATGCACTACCAGAGGAGTGGGGTAAGTTTACTTCAAGTATTTATGGGTTGAAATAATCTACTCCATTCCATGAACTGTGGTCACCATATAATTTTCAATAATCAAGGATAAAAGGAAAATATGATGTGGGATTAGGTGAGAAAATTCAGGCATACACAAAATTGACAAAAATAAAGGGAAAATTTGGGAAGTGTTGTCCTCCAAAAATAGATAAGAACATGGCTAAGATTCAATGCCATGGGTGTTAGGAATATGGGAACTATAGAAGAGATTTTCGTAACCTCAATAAGGAAAATAACAAAAGAGGAGTAGAAGAATCCTAGATCACTAAGGAAGTGGACTGAAAAGAATAAATCCAAGAAAGAGGAAATAAATTATCTCTACTATGACTGAGATCATCTTCCTCACCTAGTTCTTTTTAATTTTTTTTTTTATAATTTTTCAAGTTTCCCTGTATAATTATCATGAGGATCATGATAGTATGCATCATGGAATCATAGAAGCATTAGAAGAAAGAGCTCATGACATCATCATGGAGTAGCATGATTGAAAATTTAAATCTATAGTAGTCAACTATGTGAGGATATAGCTTTTGGGTACATCTTTAGAAGACTGAATGGAACTTATGGGAAAAAGGAAAAAGTCATTGAGGAAAAGGGTCATCATACTTTATCTAAAAGGAAATCATATATTGGATGGGGATACTCTAGATCCTGAAGTTTCTCTTATGGAATCTTCATAAAAAAATTCTATGATCAAGAGAGGAAGTAAGTGTTTCATAAATAATTCCAAACTTGTGGAATTCAAAGGATGACGCTGTGATGACATAAAAGGTAAATCAGATGAAGGTATTGAGGCTCTTTCAATCAAAGAAGTTGATGCATGAATTCTGGATGACCCAAAGGAAAATGAGTTATGTATTCTTATATTCAATATTGAAGAGTCATGTCATATGGTTGCAGGTAACATGGATCAATGCTCTGCCTTGAGAACATCATCAAAAGAAAAAATATCTCCTCCATTGAGAATATGCAGGAAGGAATGGGGCACACATTGAATAGATGATATTAATATAGTAAGTCCTCATATGGAATATGTGTTGATTAAAAAAAAAAAAAAGGAATTCTGATCAGAAGTTCCTGGGAATGAAATGTGTGAAGGAAGGAAGCAATAGATCATGGGATATGCAACCATGGAAAGGCAATCAACATCCAAAGATGAAGAATATTTGACTAGCATATCTCCTTCAAAGATATGAAGACTCTAATGGAGTCTAAATAATAAAGAGACCCTTGAATATATATATATATATATATATATATATATATATATATATATATATATATATATATATATATATATATATATATATATATATATATATATATATATATATTTGGGAGATGTGTCAAGATGTATGCATGATGTTGACACACACTAGAAGATGTCATGACAAATGGCCATCACAAAGGAAATTTTGATTTAATTTTCATTTTTTGAATAATATCTGGATGGTATTATGTAGGGATGCCTTGGGAATATTTATACATATCTTCCACCGCTAATGACCATGTAGTAGGACGAAATATATTTAAGGAAACATGACATGAAGAAGGAAGCATGGAATGAAGGAAGGGCATATAGGAACTGATGGATCACTTTCTGATGAAAGGGGTAATTACATGGATCAAGGATGAAACTGATGGATGGTATATACCCTAAAAATAAGTCCCAGTCATGAATATTCATAATAGTTACAATAAGTTCATGACATAGTGAGGAGGGGTTTTCAAGCAGCTGGTTGTCCCATAATCTCCACCTAAGGAGATGTTGTAGGTCCCTAATTAAGAGGGAGCCTCGAAACAAGTTTATTTCTTGGTAGAAACTTGGAGTCAAAGTTCCTAAGATAAGAGGGAGATTAGGTACATTCCTTCTATAGGAATCAGTACATTCCTTTAATAGAATAGATATGTCCTCCCCAAGTTGAGAGGGAGAGATAGACACATCATTCTTATCTTAACCTTGGAATATAGAATGGAGGATTTGGTAAAGATATGGAATCTGATTCTCTCTAAGGATGTGTTAGGGCATCAAAGATAAGAGTATTCATGTAGCATCAATATACTTTGAGGACTAGAAATCCAAGAGAAGGATAGCCCTAGTGGAACACACTCTGAGAACCTTGGAAGAGTATGTTCTGAGAGAGATAATAATGAGGGTGTATATACATCATTGGTCTCACCAGCATTGTGATATGACCTGGTGGAGAGATAGAGATGTTTTTCAAGGCTTTAATATGTGACAATGTTGGTTGATATGATGTTATGGGTTACCAATCCGACTATTATTATCATGAGAATTCTTCAAATTGAGAGTGACCAAGTACTATTATGAATAACTCCTTAGTTAAGAGAGAGTGTTGGAAGTTGTAACTAGGTTCGGACTTCATAATGACAAGTGTAATTGTGATTTTATGTAATTGATGAATAGAAGAAAAATAAATTATTATTGTAATGCTTGTCTCATGGGTTTCATGAGAAAATTATTTTATTTTTAGTGATGGATCCCATTGTGAGCCTTTAGGATTTTTCAACTGGTAATAAAATTCGAATTGAGTCTATTTCATGTATGAAGGACCCTTAGTGGGCATATTAAAATTTGTATGCATCATTATATAATTATGAAAGCCCTCCAAGACAAGAAAAATGCCTCTCCTTTGAGTCGACTACAAGATGACATAAATAATCTACACAAAGAAACATGTCGATTCACCTTCTATTAATCAAGATTATTACATGCTACAAAAATTATAAATAGGGTAGTTTGGATATCATTTGAAGGTAGAATATCAGATAATTAATTCGGTATTGGTTTGCGGTTAGAAGGAGTGTGAAAATTCAAGGAGAGAAACATTGTAATCAGTGAGAAGGAATAAACTAAGACCAAATTGTTTGGGTTTGTCTTTGGGATAGTATCTTCACATATATGGAGGAAAACTAGGGTTTCTACAATACCATATTAGTCCAAGAAAGGGTCTCCAAAAACATTATTCTTATCAGCTACAGTTCTATCTGATTTCACCTAGAAGAGTCCTCAAGAATAGTGAAGGAAGGAAGGGATATCCAAGTTAGCTTTCCCTCCTCACATGTGTGAAGCTACACAAGTACAAACTTTATCTATTTGATTCAAGGAAATATCTCATCAAGAAAGGCATGTGACTTGGTTTTGGAGAATAAAATAGGTCAAGGGTCTTGGTCTTGGTATTCATCAACTGAAATATCTATAAGAAGAATAATTTGTTCGGATTTTCCTCTGAAGTGGGAGAGGTTTTGGCCCTATATACTAGCCTATATTATGTGTCTCTTGTCTCTTTATTGTTTACACAATGATATTTTTTGATTAAGAATAACACTAATAATATTAGGAAGAGAAGATCCTAATCCAAGATAGTAAAAAGAATTAAAAATCAGTTATCATAAGTAGAGAAATCACCTAATACTTGATTCCCTAGATTTCTCAATAGTTGCAAATGGTTAGAATAGTGTCACAGGTCTTTGAAAAGGTTGTTGCAGAAGTGTTGGTGCAGTGGTTGTAGATATAGGAGAAAGAAGAAAAAATTTTGATGATTGACATCAAACTACATAGGATTGCTTCTTCATACCCATGGAACTCAGATAATTGTGCGTGCATGGTTCATCCTGAACTCATAAATATGCTTTGTATTATTTTTATGTATCAATAAGACTGATCCTAGGTTAAAAAAGGAAAAACTATGGGAATTCCCATGGAAATTTCCCATGGTATTTGTTGTGAATGGTGACATGTTGATCAAGTCCTATTTGATATGATCATCAAGAGAAATGTTGTGTAATTAGTTTGTTGAATTGGTCCAATTTGATGATGACAATTTATTAGTACAAATATATCATGGTGTGGTTGAAACTTGTTTTAGCTACAAAAAATAATGAAGTTGAATGATATACATGTAAAAATATTAGACCTGGAGTAAATTTTGAAGAGGATTAGAACATCACTATAGATTTCGTGTATCTTTCCTTGTATTACATTACAATTGATGATTTTTTTGTATGGCCAAGTGAGGGTTTTTACTGCTTCCATTAGAGTATGGTTATGTGAGTGTTTGGTGTTTTTGATTGTGTTACTTATAAGAAGTTCATTAGAATGTTGTTGTTGCATAAGAGAACATAGTATTAAAATCATTTAAATCATGGTCTACAGTGTTTGAGAAGTTTAGGGCCTTTGGAAAGGGGTGACTTGCTAATATAGGGAATTCATGGTTCCTATATGGTGGTGGCCATTTAGTTGATCATAAGGAGGTTAAGGCCCTCAGAAATTTGTGGCTTTCTAAGATAGGGAGTTGGGAGTTTGATGCAGACTAGCTGTAGAAATATCAGAGTATGCACGAAAACTATAGAGTTTACAGTCTACACAACCTTATTACTCGCATTGGGTTTGTTTTAACTTCGAGTCTTGTTAAAAATACATACATACATATGGCGTGACCAACAAAATTATTATAAAAAAACACATATAACGCAAAACAATTCGTTTGCATGAAATCTCTTACCGGAGGGTCCCACAACAAACCTAACCAATCAGCGGAAATCACAGATCACACAATTTGTAGTTTAGCTTTAACACTTAAGCTTGAATCCTTGCAAATTGTGGAAATACATTGAGCTAACATGTGTCCTCCATCTTTTCACATCATAAATAAAACAATGTACTTTGTGATGTCTTAACACTTATTTCCTAAATCTTGCAAAGTGTGAAACTGCATTGAGCTAACATGTGTCCTCCTTTTTGCATCACAAATAAAAAAATTTAATTTTTTATGTCTTAACACTTATTTCCTAAATCTTAAAAATTGCAAAATCATTTCCCTCAACTTGGATCTCCGCCATTGGATTAGTCTTGGATCCAAATATCCCTGTTGTCTCTCCACTCCTCACTCCGCATTGGTGATAAAAAAATTCAACTTACAAATTTTTAATGTTAAACCTGTTTCTATGCGATGTGCAATGAATTTTAACTTGCGATGAAATCTCTCTCACTGATTGGTTTCAGATCTATGGCCCTCGTTGCACTTGTAGTCTAATTTTCATTCCACTTTATAACTTAATATATATGTGATTCAACAGAGTTTAAACAAATAGTTTGAAGGGAGAGCTCGATCGATAAAAAACACTTCAAAATTAATAATAAAGGAATTTTTAGAACCAAGCCCTTGATTGGCTAGCTATTACAATTGTTTATGCTCTCTCTGCTCTCACCCCTTGCACGCCTATTTCACACTATCTCATGTTTTCCACACTCTTCTCTCTCTCTCTAACCTATCTTATGTATTTATTTAACAATCTGAAGTGATCCTTCTTGCCTAAGATAGATTTTTGTTGAACCACTCCAACAAACAAATGCTACCATATTTCTAAGTGCATATCCTACTTGGCTCAATCTCCTCGCAGGGAGAAACCAATTTCTATTTCTATTCCTAATTAATTTAACAAAACGAAACAAACTAAATTATCTCATTTAAAACTACGTAAAATATTAATGGCCAATTATTATCCACCTCATGGTTAGCCACAACATGTGAACATCCAATCACTTTGCTGGCTAAGTCCGGATGCTCCCGCATCAGGTGTCACAGCTTGCAGTGTCTAGTGAGTTTATATTGAGGAGGTTGGGGCCTCAAACAAGTGGTGGGTTATTAATATAGAGATTTGGGGCTTCTAAGTGATGGTGGTAGGAAAATAGATGTACAAGTAGTTGTGGCTTCCTAGCTAGTAGGGGTCAGCTAAAAAATGTAAAATATATTGAGAAAAAATAAAATAAGAGAGAAGGAAAGTAGTATGGTTTTTTTTCTTTCCTTTGAGGGTTTCCATCTAAAATCCATGGTGTGCATTTTTTTTATTTCTTATGCTCTGAATCTATGAATATGCATGCATGTTTAGATTTATTTTTTTAATGTACTATGCTACTGGTTATCTAAGTGTTCATTTGTTTGATTAATTATTTGGAAATATTTGGTTTTGATGATTGAATTAACATTATACTTATTCACCAACACCACCCCAACACCACCCCCCGACGCCCCTCCCCACCCAACCCTTAGTATAACAAAGTTTCCAACATCTAGTCTCAAAGCACATTCCTTTCAATGCAACTTAATCGATGGAAGGCATACTTGGATGAATCATGGATCATCAAAAATCACCATTGTTTAATGTCGTAAACTTTCAAGAATGGAGAGAGAAGGTAAAATATGAAATATCTACTATTGGATATAAATTTTGGAATGAAATGATAAATTGTTATGGAAAATATGATAATTTGAAAAAAGTTTAGCAATGGGATTCCTATGAAAGGTTTGCAATTCACCAAAATATTCACAATATAGACCTTAATAAGGTCATGGATCTCACGTCTAGAAAAGGAAATTTTCAATAGCTTTCCAGCGATGAATGAGGAAGAAACTAATAGAAATGGTGGATAAAAGGAGAAGAAAAATAAGTAGAAGAAAAAGGCCATATAGAAGGAAAGTGATCTACCCAATGTGATCATTCTCCTAGTTTAAAAATAGTTGATATTCAAGAGGTGACATTCGTTGGAGATCAAGTTAATGGTAACTAGAAATTGGCTAAAATAGAAAGGAACACAATGGAAAATAGATATCTGAAGAAGCTCCTTCAAATACTTGAGGAAACAAACTAATATTTTAAATAATAAAATTCTAATTTGGAAACCAAAATATAAGATGAAAGGAGAGTTGTAGAGGGAATCAAGTATTATAAGGAAAACTAAGATAAATGTGGATGTTGAAGTTTAAGTGGTTTTATTAAAAAGTGTCTTAGAGAACAAAACCTCGCAATTGAAATTGGAAAAGAGTAGAAATTAAAGAAGAAAAATATAAATTAAGAGCCAAAGAATTTGCTAGGAAAATATATTTCATCAAGAATATCATTTTCACCCTTGGGAAATGGAAAATGCTTCATTCGTCATAAACATGGATCGATTGTATATGATTGAAAAATGTAATGCCTCCTCTCATATCTAACCAATTTCAGTAGCTTTCCAGGGGTAAACATGAAATAAAGGCTACTATGAAAATACTTAACCTCCTATATGACCTTAAGGAAATGGAGTAAAAAAACCAAGACCTTATTGGGTTTGCTCAAGTGCTTAGGACCCCTAGCGCTACCTAACCACTCCAGGTGTCCAATCCTTGAGATAGAGTTCATTGTCACTGAGATAGACCCCAAGTCACTCCCATTCCAAGGTCTTAAAGTGACTGAAACCCTCCATTCATTCCCATAGGTCTACCTTCCGATGACTATACTATTTATTAGGAAGTTCTTTGCCAATGACCCAAAGATCTTACCCAATTTTCAGGGATATGATCCGAACCTCTACCTATTAATTGATATAACCTTTAGGAATGATAAATGACATAAGGAAAGAGAATATAACACAAAACTTAATCAAATATTTGACCTAACCTGGTCTAAATTTGACAGACATTCTGTCAAACACTTGATGGAAATTCATCCTATAGGTCATGAATGTAGATCTGGACATAGAGACCTGAAACTTATCTAAGGTTTACCAAGAAGGACTAATTCCCTCTCACAATAGCTGCCATAATACCAATTAGGTTATGCATTCATTAACCAATCATTCATAAATTAAAATGTGGTAATAACCTACACTTAAATATGTCATAAAATGATGGTTATAACCAGCATATTACCAGATAATTAGTAATGATAGAAAAACCATTAAAGACACATAATAAAAAGTACAATTACTCATAAAAGTGAAGATGAACTTATCTATTATTAATAATATGAAAATCTAACAAAGTTTGGGACTTCCACGTACCACCCAACCATAGATTGGGTTGAACCAAATATTTCTTTCACCTAATCACCACAGTTCCATATTCCATGTATGAATGTGGGATCTCATGGGATAAACCAATCAAGAAAAAAACCAGGGAATATAGAGGTTAAACCACCTCCACCATCACACTACCGTGATCTCTCCTAAACTAGTCCCGAGATCACAAAAATAAACCCATATTGGATGCTCAATATACCTTCACCATCCCTTAATGAGTTTTCCTATATCCACCCACCTATTGAGGGCTTCCCGGAGAAAACCATATCTACGACCAACCCTTTGGATTCTTCATAATACCATCAAACCCGAATCCAAAACCTTTCGAAAATCAAAATCTCAGCCAAGAATGAATCCCATCATACCATGGCTATTCAAAAATGAAAAGGTGATGATGAATCCATTTTCAAAACTTGAAACAACCCACGAGAAAAAAAACAATGAACCAAATGCACACATGCATATACAATTCATTCCAAAAACATATAGGAAAATATACATGGAGCATATTACCTACAAGTATTTCAGCTAAAGGTGCTTGATTTTATACTTTCCTTTACTTCCTTTTTCCTTCCTTCGCATGCCTTATCCTTCCTTTTATTTCCTTGCCCTTGATTTGCTAGCTCTCTTGTGATATACTCTTGGTTCACTTCTCCTCTCTTATACTAACTCTAAAGAAAAAGTGAAAAAAAGGTGCCAAACTAATGCTCTGATGTCTTTTTATTATTTTTTCCCCTAATTTCTTCATTTTTCGACTATTTTCCATCAATTTCCTCCTCACATCCCCCCTGTGACCTTTCACCTTACTTTTTGCCTATTTTCCTTTATTTTCATAAAACAAAATGCCAATAATTCTTTTTTTCCTTTTCAAAGTCTTTGTCAATGCCTTTTCCAATTTCCCCTTAGCCATACTAAATAATGAGTGATTTCCACTAGGATTCCCAAAATTTAGCATGGAATATGTGTCTCATGACCTTGGTCATATTTTTCCTTTATTAACTTTATTACATGAAATTTTAACCTGGGGATCTTACAAACCCCTCTCCCTTAGGGGAACATTGTAATTGGTGTTATATGACACCTATAACCAGCAAAAGCGATGAAAACCAAAATATATTTCCCGTGGAGCCTCATAACACAACTCATTGTAGTATTTTCAATGAACAACATGCGGAAAAGAAAAGTCATCATGACAACCATATCACTTATTGGAGATTTATAACACAACTCATTGCGGTATTTATAGAAACTACGATACATAAATATGTACAATTCCAAAAAAACATTTTCCTCCACCGAAAAATAATGAGGGATACATAGCCCACATCTGATCAATGATCTCCCATGTAGCTTCCTTTTCCCCAAAGTGCTTCCATTACACTTTAACTTGCTTGATTGCTCAATTCTAGAGCATGAGTTTTCCACTGAAATATGCAATGAGGTTAACACTAAAATTATCATTTTGGTTCCACCTATAATACAATCAATAACATGATCAACATCATTTACATATATTTTAAGCAATGAAACATGGCAAACATCATGGAATTTCACTGTCGGAGGGAGTGGAAGCCTAGAGGCCACCAGCCAAATCCTCCCAAGGAACTCAAAACGAACACGATACCAAGGTGCCAACTTCAGAAATCACCCAATCCTCAAGGAGGTCTTCTCGAGATCGATGTGAAGCTACACATGCTCCCCAACATGAAACTTTTTAAATTTCATGTTGTTTTATGGAAATCAAACCTACAGATAGAAAAGCTTCCGTAAATGTGGCGGGCTCACCTAGAACAACATATGAAAGACACTTTACCTTTTCCTTAATATGAATAGAAAAGAGAAAAACATCTACTTGTGATCCTTCGTTATTATTCGTCTCCCTTTTGCCGTTCCCGTCGCTTCCAATCCAACTAAACACATTTGATTGATACCTCCAATTACTAATAGAATATATAAAACGACATAAAGGCATATGATCTATTCATCTTAATTAAACTGAATTGATTTCGTTTTAAAAATACATATATAAAATCATGAACACATGTACTGGGGAAAGAAAAAATATACTTATTATATGATAAAAGGAGGATGTTACAACCAGTTGGATCGATTCGACGTAAACTCACTCCAGCTTCAGCCCACCCTCATCACATCAGTAGAATTACTCTTGTAGCATAACGTTAGCTGCAAAAAATACCTCAAATAGCTATAAATTCACCAACATAACACTACAAAATTCCATCTCCCCTTTTGCACTATGATCAGTTCTCAATTTATAGGAAATAAGGGTAGTTTGTCATTAATTGGTCATTGAATGGATTTTCCATAAATGGATGTGGGAGTTTCCTCGAGATAAGAGGATAAGTGATTTAATGGCTCCATGTTGTTCATATTCAAAGTTATTAGATAACGTGATAGATGGAACCACTTATAGAAGCCAATAGAAAGTGGGACTATTCCCGTAATCATTTGAAAGTTTTTCTCAAAGTCAACCAATGCACTGTTAAGTGGGCCTAGGTTCTTTGTAATGCTGCTTTTCATGGGAGTAATTTCTATACAAAGCATTCAATGCAATCTAGGGGTGTGTTGGTGGCTCAATGGACTATTTTAGCTGGACTTCAAGAAGTGAAATTTTATGGATAAAAACCAACAATGGGATGACTTGTTTAGGGGTAGTAGCAACTGACTTAGGGTATCTGGGTTTCGGGAGTGATGTAAAAATTGACCTGTAACAGTTTCCCCCTAATGAATGAAGTTAAAAATGATAATTTTGAGTGATATTCTTTACTATGTGATGAGTAGGATCTAAAGCAGACAATGACCTGCATCAATTACAATACATTACCTCATGATATCTTTTACATTTTGAACATGAATTATTGAGGGATGCATACCCATACTCAACACATAAACTATCATAACATGTATATAAATCATAAAGTCATCTACAGATATAGACCCATTATAGGATTACCATTTCTGTAAAACCATCGTACGGATGATGTGGTACTAATCCTGAAATCGTAGCCTGAATGGCTAGAACTAGATCCGAGGTCTTCTATCTCGTTCACTTGATCACTCAAGTATGATTCCAACCATGTGAATATGTGATTTGAATTTAAACATGGGAAGACACCATCTGATTACTAACTAATGATGTATTTCGTTAACAGACGTGAGAGAAACCACCGATGATGTTAGTGGCTTTTAAGGTCAAGGAAAATTTTAAGAAACCCCTCAAATTTATATGTATAATAAATGGGCGAATCCCCAATGTATATAGAAAAATTTATAGGCTATATTTCATTAATATAATATACATATATAATTTTTTGGCGAATATTTCATTAAATTATAAAATTTCTTAAATATTGGCAAATTTTTCACTAGGTTATAAATTATTGAAAAATATTGATTAATCTACTAAAAAATTAGAAAGCATTGTAACATATTAGTGATTCGCTACAAATGTATAGAAACATATGTAATAATAAGAAAAATTCTAATTTAAAAACTATGATATACAATTTTCCATGTTTTGGAAAAGAAAAATCATGGGTAATGATATTCTATGTAATTCATATTCTATAGGCTTCACATGAAAATAAGGTCTATGAATAGCTATATCAAAATCATGAATATTTACATAAAATTCTTTTGTTTTCTTATACATCACTTTTCTAAAAGGTAGATACTTTTCTAATTCCACAAGTTCAAAAAAACTAACAACTTTAAAATATTGTGTTTCATCATAATATGTAGTCGTTGTTGCAATTTATTCTATAGTTAACAACTCTAATAATGTTGACTTGGTAAAAAATTATTTGAAATCGCACAAAATAAAAAATGAGACTAAATGGAAGATGAATATGCATTGAAACTTAATTTCCTACACGATGAAAAAAAAGGTAATAACACAAACTCATTAAAAATATACAATGGGTGAGTTGAAAAATCTAACACAAATATAAAAAATAGTCTATGCATGTTCATTTCTTGGAATAATATGTCATAAAACAACGATAATCAAAGGGCTTTTCATTTCAAGAATAGTACTACACTACACAATTTATCATTATCAACTAATTACATGTGATGCTTTTTTGTGTTAGTATCAAAGTATAATTGCATTAGATGAATGTCCTTCTCATGATAATATGAATTCTATGATGAACACATAGGATCCTAGTTCATAGACCATTTTTTTCTTCACTTAAATAAGCAAAGCTCATTTTCCTCTCTTAAAAAACAATAAGTATTTTTAAAGAAAATATAAAATAAAATAGTGGATTCTAAAAGGTGAATATTCTTTTGTGACAGGACAATGTGAGAGGAAATAAAAATAAAAATAAAATAAAACATATACTTCGATAATCAAATATATAAAGAAAATAATAATAATTATGGAAAACATATTGAATGCCTAGATAATAAGTAAATACATATATTAATCCTAATACCATATCAGTCTCAAATGAACATGACAAAACAACAAACAAAATATATTTTTACACAAGATAGGTATTTAATTTTAATTGAACCCCTTAAATCAATAAAATAATATGAAACAAATAATGCCTTCACAAAAGGATTAATTAAAAATCAAATAAAAACTAGAAGAATTTAAGAGACCATAATTTTTTAACCAAAATGAACCCAAAATTTTCAAACTTAGAAAAATGATCCAAATGCAACAAGCAAACAAACCATTAATAGTGACCAAGGTATTAGTGCAAAATATAGATCCTCACCTCATAAAATTATTGTTTCATTTTCTATCACATACAAGAAATGGATAAAGTAATAGTTAATTGTCAAGACATCAATCTTAAAAAACATTGCAGTAAGGAAATATAGATTCAATGTTACAATAAAGAATATTAATTATATAAAATGTTATTACCTCAAATGCAATGCCAAATTAGCATATATTATTAGTAATGTTGTTGTGATAAATAATTTAGAACTGCACCAAAAATAGAGGAACAACAAATTTAATCAAATAAAAGGAATCACCTCATTTGTACTATTCCGTTCAATTTTTCTTACACAACCTATGGAACATGTATACCAAAATAAGTGTCCTTTGGGACTTCATATATATTGGAATAGATAAAATATTGTGGTATATCAATTTTCCACTTCTCAATTTCATCATCATTTGCTTCATTCCGAGCAAATTCTTTTCCACATGAATTGTAATTTTGATCCTCCAAAAAATCATGTTTCATATCAATTTTATTAGAGAAGTTTGTTGTATTGTCTTCGCCCCTTCTATGACAATATGATCGCCAAAGATATAGTGCTCTTTGATATGAAAAATAGTTAATGTCATACTTTTTTAAATATAATTTTAGGCACATATCCATATGTTTATCAAGTTTGTTCCTCAAATTTGACTTCAAATATGATAGTGCACTAACCATCCTCTCATCCTCTGCTGATCAAAAAATCATGGTTTAACACAAATATTCTAGTTTGAAATATTATGATATGTTTTCTTGTAAGTATTAGCTAGCATCTAAAATATTCCATAATCTTGTTATCACACCACATTCTAGAGGATTCTCCAAAACATGAAATTGTTTCCATATTGTTTCAACAAAGCGCATGGCTTGTTGAAACAATTTTGATGAATTCAAAATACATTGAATTTAAAAAATAATAATTTAATATATTAATCCATATTTAATATTTTTTTTTGAAACCTTTAATTAGTTTATAAATATTTGTCTTCATTGGCTTCTTAATAATTTATGCCTCAAAATTTCTCCTAAGGTATATTTCATTCTTTATATTATTTAAAGACCTTTTCCATTCCTTGGAACCCATTTTCCTATTTGATGGTTAACTCCTTTATATTACCTTTATATTCTCTTTTCATTAATAAACCCACCTCATATTTTATTTCTTTTTTTTTTCCTTCATGATGGGTGGAGTGTCCACTCAAAACATTAGAAATTTCAAATATTGATACATAGTTTATTCCAAAAAAAATCTCAACGATGGTTGAAAATGTTGATGATGAAGTAGCCTATCATATAAAACCTTGTGAAAAGGATAAAGATGATAGGATGCTTGTCAAGATGTTGATTAAGGGACCATTTGAGTTCCCACGAGACATTAAACGATCAATTAACATTAGGAATGCTGAAGGAAACTACCCAAATATGAAAATTAATCATTCTAATATGTATGACTTGTAATGATTGGAGTAAAAATTCCTTTATGCATACTTTATATATTCATTTATTTGTTTATGATTGAATGCATTTATGATAATGATACCTAGGTTAGATATGATGAATGAATAATCTTTCAGTATGAAAAGTTTTTTATAATCATTTTGATTCAACCATGAATTAATATCTCATGATTGAGACCATATTGTTGATGGATATGGAAGGATATAGTACTACACAAATGTCCACTTGTCTCCCTGCTTATATTTCCATTGTAGACTATAACCTTCTGGAAAATAGTGAGGAGCACCTATAAAGGAGAGGATTCCTAAGGTAATATATAGTAGAGAAAGGAATTCCATGTAGTATGTTCGAGGTACATAAGGGGGGTGACTAGATTATGTGTTGAGGTATTGGTTAGACCTTCCAATTGATGATGGTGGAATACATGATATAGAAATGTATGATTTTGAAATCAAGCGACAAGGATGGATTGAGTAGATGTGATAATGAGTATCGACACATCAGTTAATTGGAATAAATATTTAGTTTCATCTTGTAATTGTAGGTATGCTAAGTAACACATGTACATTGAAACATAGTTCCATTTAGTTGAGTATGATTAGCAACTAAAAATGATTGAATTTTTTGTTTGTTAATATTATTCTACGAACACCCCATGGATGGTAGTAAATATTGAAAGAAAGGATTATAGGAATAGGTAATCACTTTTATTTGGTTGATTAAAAACTTTAGGTTGCAGGTGGAATGGTCTTAAATATGAAAATGAGTGTAATTCTGTAAAAAATATTAGGTACTACGCTAAGATCCAAACACCATGAGAAGGAATCTCATACTTATGAAATTTATGAACTAGACTTGGAATTTATAAGTTGTATTATATATATCTATATCTATATCTATATCTATATCTATATCTATATCTATATCTATATCTATATCTATATATATATATATATATATATATATATATATATATATATATATATATATATATATATATATATATATATATATATTGTAAATCGTGTGTGTATGATACATGATAGATGATGGCTATTGAAGATGGAAAGCCTTGAAGGAAGGTCATTGTTATGACAAAGGAACCCTATATTATTATAACATGATATATATATATATATATATATATATTTTCATATTTGATTAAGAATATAGAGGAAAAAGAAGAAAAATCTTATTACATTATCTTATATATAAACAGATGTATATTGATAATAATTTTTTTGGATTAATTATAAATATAAATATAAATAAATTATAGTTTTATTTTAATTTTTATAATTATAAATAAGTGGATATTGTGAATCTCACTCAATGTACTTATTAAATAATATTATCAAAATTAGAATCAAATAATTTACTCTAATATCAATTTTAAAATGAAAAAACCTAATATCAATTTTAAAATAAGAAAAACAAGTTTTAAAACATTGCATGATTATACAAATTTCTAGAAAAAAAATTAAAAAATACAATAATTATCAATTTTAAATAAGGAAAAAAATGTTTTAAAACATTGCATTGATTATACAAGTTACTAGAGAAAAAAAACTTGAAAGGAAAGTACATTGATACACGATTTTCTTACTAGATGCCCTCATTAATTAAAGAATTTATCATGAGTCCATTTCATATTCTTAATGTTTCCCCAAAAAAATCATTTAAAATCGTCGACTTCCTGCTCATATAGCTATTGAAACTTCTTATATATATTGAATATATGATATAAGTCAATATCAAGTTATTTTTGGTTGATTTTGGATTTTTATTATCTTTCCGTAAGGAAATATAAAGAAGTATGGCACCACATTCCTTCCCTCCACCCATAGATGTCAAATCTCGAAGTTTGTCACAACAAAATTGGTTATGCTTTCTTAATACTAGATCTCCACATATTAGAATTTCAGAGTGAAGAAATGAGGCAAATGTATTGCCTCGCTAGAGACCAACCCAAAAGCGTAATAAGCTTCTGGAAGAATCCAACCCAAAAGCATAAGCAGCTTCTGCAAGAATCCAACCCAAAAGCATAAGAAGTTTCAGGAACAATTATGTGCAAAATGCACCTGTAGTAACCCTACTCCAGATGAGGTCACATATATTGTGAGTTTACTCAAACCCTACATAGATGTGGAAGAAAAGAGTGTTTTTTATTGATTTCAAAACACTCACTGTAGCAAGAGACAGAAAGAACAAAGAATATCCATGCAGGAGTCTTCTCAACATGAGAAGGAAATCACAGAGCTCTCTTTGGGGCCACCCTGCACCCCTTCAACCCCTGGTAAACTCTACATTGTTTTCTTTTATGTTTTTCAATAATTTTAACGATTTTCCTAACAAATTCTTATTTTTTGGTGTTGTTTGTGTTCAGCCCCAACCTGCAACATTACTTGTGAAAATTCAATGAATATAGCTAAATTTTTATCTCAAGTAAGTATATTGTCGATTCTCGATTTCTATGGTTTGGATATTAATAGGGAAATATTTTGTTAAATGCATAAGAAAGTGATCCAAGTTGTTTTCAAAGGGATTTGAGCATAACTCATTTCATGTTTCGAAATTTTTATGGATATGCACAAAGTTAAACAGTTAACAATTCACTTTGTTCATATCTTTCAGATTACCAACATATTGAGAAAACTACAATTGAAATGAAAGCCCAAGTCAAAATAATTGGCTAGGCTAGTTCTTCTTTATTAGATTTCCAACCTATTCAAGAAATGCAATGAGCCTTCAGTGTTAAAAGTTAAATAAAATATTTTATTTTGTTACATACCTTTCCTCTTCCGCTGCCAGATATTACATTTACATCCAAATTCCTTCGCTTTTATTATTGATTTCAAACATATAGGTACATGAAATTTCCCCATTCAATAACCAATATTCAAAATTTTCAAATATGTTGTTCATATTCTAGTTTTCAATATTCTCAAATACATTGTTCAAATTCTAATTCAAGTTACATTTTATTCAATGAGTAGGGACTAGCAATTTCAACAGAATATGAAAAGAAGGGATAATTTCTCGAGTTGTTCCCTCTGCATGCAGATGGGAACCTAAGGCCACCAATGCTAAAAAAAAGGGGAGGTGATGGATAACTCACTCTTCATACTGCAACTATTCAGATACAAGGAAGGTGGGGAAGACTAAGATAATTAAAGCTATCTCATTTTTTCCTTATGCAGTGAATCTTTAATACACGGTTATCATGAGATTATGTATTATCATAGACCTAATGTGTAACTGGACAACTTCCTTATTGAATTTATCCCTACGTTTGATTCTATAATAACTTAGATCTCTTGTGTAGCTGGACAAATTTATTACTGAGTTTATGCCTACGTTTGATCCTGCAGTAACTGGGAAGTTTTGTATGTAATATTGAAATGTTTTTTGAGTAATTATTTTAAATTTAAGAATGTGTCCATATGAATGATAGGACTATCACTAGATTTGGAATATTATTCCTTAAAAGTTCATTCTTGTGAATGTAATAACCTCTAAAATTATTAGTAACAGACTTTACGATGGTATTGGATGTTTTTTTATTGGAAGGAAAATGTGGCATTCGCTCTCATGTTGGTTATCAAATTAAGTACAAGTGGCGAAAACCTCAAATAGGGTTATTTTTTTGAAACTCAGTGTTCTTTTGTGATTGTATTATTTTTTTTTTTTTATAAGATTAAGGTTATGTGTTAAAAGTATTATATATTTTCTTTACAAATTTTAGTGGAATTGGTTAAAATATTTTATTTTATTTTTGAATTTTTTTAGATAACTTTATGTGTGGGATTGAGGTTATATTTTGTTTGAACTAAAAGTAACCCATGTGTTAATTTTGAACCCATAAATTTTTTTGTTTGTTTTTTTATTATTTATGATAAATCAATTTTTAGTTTTTGAGTAATTTTTTTGGCATTTTAGAATCTAGCTTTGTATGTATTTAATTATACATTTCAAGAAATAAAAACTAGCTAGAATTGTGTTTCATAATTTTCATAAAAAAAGGACATATGTAGAATCATAATTTCCTTACTTTCTAAGGAAATGTTTTCATAATTTTCATAAAAAAATAAAAAAATAAAAAAATTAGAGATCATTTACTTACTTCTGAAGAAAATGTTTTCATAATTAATTAAATGAAACTAAGAATAAAGTAAAAAAAAGTTAATAACACCACCTAGACTTATTCTGAAATTGTAAAGGTTGTAAATTGTGAAGGTTTAAAATCCGTGGCTTCAAGGTTAAATTGGACTGGTACTCCTACCCATAATAGAACTTTTTTATGATGATCTCATTGTTAGACAACCCTTCATATCACTTTTAGCATTTTCTTTTACGAGTTTCATCTAAGTTTAAAGTAAAAAAAAAAAACACAATGTATACAACAAGGTGCCATTGCTAAAAATAAATTACCTAAGTTTCATTTTTAATTAGATTTACTTTTTAGAAAATATAACATTTTAGTTTAAATCTGAATAATATTTTTCTAAAATGATGTTGAATGTGATGATATTAAATATTGTCAATAAAGTTATGAAAATGAAAGTAAAGGTCACTTGAACTTACTGAAGTTAAGATGAATGCTTTCCGAGAGAAGAGTCTCCCACTCATGAGGCTCAGTTAAAGGAGAAGTCTCGTCTTGCAGGAATTTCATGCTGGAAGGAAAATATTCCATGAAATCGAACATTCTAAGAAAATTACAAGAAGATTTTGTTAAAAAAATTCTACCCTAGAGATATTATAATTTGCCACACATTATAGTGTTGGAAAAATAGTCCAAGTGATTTTTAATTTGAAGCATTGATACAGAAAAATACTAAAATATTCTCACTAAGCTAGAACTCACTTAGATAAAGAAAAAAACTTTTTATATAAACTTCATCTTCAAATTCAAACAATCCATAATGTCAATTTCACTATTATCTTTAAATCTCTAGCTTAATGGGGAAATAAATTATTTACACCTCCTAACAATATTTTAAAATAAAATGTATAACATAAAAAACATACCCACTTCTAAAGCCTTAGCTAAGAATGTATAACACAAAAAACATACCCGCTTCTTAAGTACCATCTAGGCTTAGAAAATGTGACTAGTGTAAATCCATTTTAACTTTAGATCCACAAAACCTTTAAAAGTTTCAATTTCTTTTTCACTCAGCGAAAATAGGATTGCATCACAAGCTATTTGATATATCTCTCGGTTTGGTAGACTCCTAAGTTAAGATGGATCTAGGTTGGTTTAATTTTACCCTTTAAATATGATATGTTCTACATGAATACCATGGGTAAATATCATGGGTTCTCACACCATGTGTCAATACCATGGGTAAATACCATGAAATTATTTTTATCTTAATGTAATTTTTTTAATATTTTTATTTTTTTAAGAGGGATCAAATATCTTAAGATGCAAACCTATTTAGAGTGAAAGGTGATTTGATCGAGTATATTTGGATTTAATATGTTTATAAGTTGTTTTAATTCCCCCTCTCCCTTAAAATAAGGTGGGCTAACCTCTAGACCTAATTTTTTTATAAAATAAATTTGGGGCGATTGGAAATATAAATTTACCTTTTTTACCCTCTCCCTTAAAATAAGGTGGGCTAACCTCTAGATGTAATTTTTTTATAAAATAAATTTGGGGTGATTTGCAATAATGAAATAATATACTATGATGAAAAAATTCACCAAATAAAAACTTAAAACCCTTTAATTTAGCCCATGGGCGAAAATTTGCCCCTAAAATTTTCTATGCTCAAGGTAATGGAATATAGTTAGCATGGTGTAAATTGATGATTTGGTATCGAAAACCATGCAAATTCTTTCAGAAGAAGGCCGGTGATGTCAACCTATTGCCAAAAGCTAGAAACTTTCCATCGATGTATGCAAGCTTGAAGGTTCGCGAAGGGTTTTCTAATTCAACTTCCTGGATGATGAGCTGATGTCGACAAGAAGGAACTCGTTGCAGAAGGACCTTGATGTATCCCCCATCAACAACACGAAATAGGAGTAATGATTTTATATACAAAATGTAACTTATGAAGAAATTTTTAGGGATGGCGGTCATGAAATGAAAGTTTATGAGTATTGCTAAGGATGAGGAATTACTGAGTGACTTCTCTTGAACATATCATCCGCAATTAATGATTTGGTAGCATTGACCCAAAAACAAGGTGATGGATGGTATGATAGACCGTAGTTATGATAGAACATCAAGCAGATAACCCAACCTGACAGCCACGAAGATGAAGTGAATAAGTGTCATGTTCAAGAGCAACTTTATACCATAAAGTGATTTATCCCTTTCCGATTTTCCCCAGTCATTACTGACCAGTACCTCTTTATTTTTTAACAAACTTGAGGAGGATAACATATGCTTGATTTATAATTTCACCCTTTGGGTGAATCCATTGCTATGTGATGTTTTAATGAGTCTAGAGAAATTGAAACTCGATCTTATCATGATGGGAATGTCCATAGATATTTCACACTTTAACGAGTCTAACGACGGTGACAATTTGGTCCTTTTTCATGTTTAGAGAGTTTGAAAAAGGGACTAAAAGAAAACTTCACAAGTTCTTTTTCTTAAATTTGTCGCTCATGTCCAAAAAAGTGTAAAGAAATACTTGAGAGAACCTCCTAGATATGTTAGACTAGGGCGTTCCTTTTTCATAAATAATATATCCCTGTCTAGAAAAGGGTTAAAGTTATACTAAGTAGATTTCATTTCAGTTCCTTTTATGAGGTCAAAAGGACAAGTGCTCGAAAATATTTTCATGTTTTTGGAGTTTGAAGAGAGCTAAAAGAGGGCTCCAGGGGGGCTCCTATTTTGATGTTTAACAGAGCTTGAAAAAGAGATAAAAGTGTGCTCTGTGGTCAAAGTTCCTTTTAAGATCATGCATGTAAAATTCACTGTACCACCTATAAATATGCACAAAGAACCACCAAACAGATTACAAATATCTGTTTAATAGTAAAAAATTGTAGAAAACTATAGTCTATTAGTTAAATATGTGTGAAATAATTGAAAGACCATTTAAATGAGAATTTACCATGTCGTTTTACCATTTCACATTTACCATTCAGTTCTGAGTGCTCTGAGCTAGTTTTTCCCTCGAACTTCAGTAGTTTATTACAACAGATTTTGTAGACAATTTCTCATGCTCGCAGGACTAGGTAAGAAATATGATCTTTCTCTTTCTATTGGTATCATTCTTTTGCAGTTTCACGAAAATTTGTTAGGGTTTTGGCAGTCCTAGGGAAGATATACAATGCTCTAGGATTAATGCACAATTGAGTGTCAAAAGGTGCATTGTAGAGGAACTGGATATAATTCTAGGTGCTCTGCAAAACTCTGTTTAGGGAGCTGGGGTGCATTGGGCACACTTGATGAATTTTCTTTGTGTTTTGTCCCCAAATTTTCTTAAGTTTCTGCATGAAATGGAACCTAGCTAAGTTTATGGTTTGATTGTAGGCTTTGATTGGATCAGAATGAAAATTAGATGGAGAGTAACGGAACATGAGGAATAGGATATGGTTGCCCTAAATGATCCTGGAACTGTGAGAGCATCTAGAGATTGTGGGTTACTCAAGTACTTTAAACTATTAGGGACGAGGCAACATTTGGAGCTATTACAATTCTTGATTCGCTCATGGGATCTGGAAGAGCAGGAATTTCACATTGGGGACAAAGTGCTCCCAATATTGGTTGATGCTATTTAATTTCTGACGAGTTTTTCAAGACACAATGCCCCCATTTCCCTTGCGAGTTCCGCCCGTGGAGGTAAGACAGTGAAGGATTACATTCGACAGTTTTGTCTTCTAGGTATATAGCATAGCAAGTATGGAAAGATAAACATCAAGGATGTGTGTGATATTCCTTTGAAAACGATCTTGTTCACCATCACAAAGCTATATCGTAGTGTGACACTTCATGTTATGAATAAATCCTACATGCAGTATGCGTTTGAGTGCGTTTAGTCGACCGTGTTCAATTGGGTTGAAGTATTACTATCTCAGATGAAAGACCAAATGACCAAAGTGAAAAGTGTAAGGACAAATAATTTATCTATGGATCGATCCTGATCACTTTCATTTTGGAGCAAATTCCATTGATGAAACCACAACATATAACACTCAGTGTAGCTAGTCCTAGGGATGCACAGATGCAACGGTGGATAGATTTGATGGCTAGACATGATGGCCACTCATCAATATCATTCTATACTTAATTATTTACTTAGCTCTGAAAACATCATATTGTCATAGAGGAGCATCCATACTGAAGGGTGGATTTTCACGGAGACCCAGATTTGATGTTACCAGTAGCTGCTCAATGGGGTGCTATAGGTAAAATGTTTTGACCCTATTTTTTACATGCTTTTCTATCTTTTTGTTTCCAATACTAAACTAAATATTTTTTATGTACACAGATGTGGGTAGTGTTTGACTAGTGGGTCTTCCACAACAGGCAGGTGAACCAACAGAGAGGACAGTCGGTAGAGCAGTCCTTCGAGATTAGGATTTGGCTAAGTTATAGCAACATCTAGAGGGATTGACTCTTGGGATACCAAATATCTGGATCAAGGAGTTACCGATGGGGCTGCAATGCCATACTATTGATGTTCCTAGCCTATGGATGAGGCTATTGTGCATGATAGCTCAAGCAGTGACCTGATATCATAAAAACCACTAGGTCTACTTACGATATGATGCGTCTGCATACATTTTATAGTCATGTTACCCACATGTCTTGGACACAATTTTTTGTAAAAAAAAACGATTACGTATCTATTTTACTTTTAGTGTTTTTCTATGGTTATGTGAAATTGTTGGAAATGTGATTCTTATGGTTGCATACATTGTCCTTGATGGCATATCTCTGGAAAAATAATGAAGTATATGTCTTCTGAAGAAGCACGACAGTCTAGCAGAAGAAATGTGTAATTTATAGCAGAAGATGGTTGATATTCATAATTGAAGGCTATATACGTGGGTTTGAATAGACCAAGTCACGTATAAATGCGGAGAATAACGATCCCAATCGTGTATGCCTTTTTCACTCTAAAAATATATAATACCAAGGGGCATTACCATGGATTTAGCCCACAATATTGAGCGCGGTGTTATCTATTTGAATTCGTCCAAGAATACCATCGACACTTGTGTGGTTTTGGCTCATGGTATTGATAAAGGCTAAACATATATAAGGAGAAGAATATCATTTGTACAATGTGTGCATGTGTAAGGGATGTTACTAGATAATTCTCTCTGAAGTATATCTGCATGGGATGGAATCTATTTTATTGGTAGATATGAAAATATGATGCACCTTAGGATACAATGATGGATCCAGATCTCTAGAACTGAAATCACTATGTATTGATGAGATGATTGGGTTTGTGACCTGGCGCATGTTTTCTAACATGAAGTGAAGAAATTTGGGTAAGTCTATAGATCTGAAACATCCTGCAAAATTAATATTTATAGATCTATATGCTAGTTTGTCTCGGTGAAAGCACATGTATATGCAGCTTTATCTCAGCTAAAGCACCTATGGAAGTTAGTGTTTTCTAAAGCCTGTTGAAGAGGTTTTTTTTTATTTCTATTATATTTTTATTGTTTGCTAATGAAGTCTTCACGTAGATCTGGGATGTTTGAATATTTTGTATGCTACTAAGTTTAATATGTACCAATCTAATCTATGAGTGATTAAATATGATTAATGATGCTCACAGAATAAGGGTTCTACAAATCTGAAAATATATCTGACTGAAAGCCTTAGATATGGTTCTGGGACTGATCATATTATGGAAATTCAGTATTCTCATATCTATAAGTAGGTTAGTGTGAAGGAAAGTGTGTATACACGTGGGTTCAGTAAAGTGAAGCAGCATATGAATTTTAAGATAAGTATTGATCAAGGTTGAGATTGATTCGTCATGCTGATTCTGAAATCTCGGTTTATTATTGTGTCCTCGTTACAATGATCTCATTCTTCTGATTGAATTTTGGGTTAAATTTACTGGTTTTGATCTTTATGCTGAGTTGTGTTGAAGCTGTGGGATCAAGTGTGAAAATTTATGAAACGTGGCCTATAGTGGGTCTGAGGGTTGAAGCCTTCAGTATGGAAGTAGAAGCTTCCTACCAGTAGAAGTTGGTGTTCTGATCAAGGGGTTGTAGCACCCTTCCAGTAGTGGCTGGTAAATGAGATCAGGAAGTTGGAGCTCCCTTCCAGTAGTAACTGGAGAACAAGAGAAGGTTTTAGCCTTATACAGGTAGATTCATGCACATTGATATGAGTGTGCATCAGTACAACATTGTAAGAAATTTTCTATATAATAAATATTGAAGACAAAGATGACAACCGCTTTGGTTTTATCCCGAATTAGGTTTCCACCTTAAATCTTGGTGTTCATGTCTGATGCTATTGTGTGATGATTTAATATGTTATTAATTCACATATTTACTTCTTAAATAATGATCTGGGTTAAATAATGTTTATTAATGTTTATCTAAACAAAAAAGTTATCTGAGCATACGCTAGTTTCTATTTGTCTATCTATGTACATACACTATTTGGGCTTATCTAAGTTGCATATGAAAATTAGTAAAGAGAAAAGTAAAAGATTGTGATTATTTAAGATACTGATTCACCCACCCTCCCCCTCTCAGTATTTTTTCCAACAACTGGTGTCAGATAAGGTCCTTCTGAAGATGCTTAATCGCTAGAAGGAAGATCATCTAAGATGAGAAATCAAGATGGGGCAACATCTATCATGCCTCCTCTTTTCAACGGAAAAAATTTAATCTTCTGGATGAAAAGGAAAAGATCCTATCTTTACTCTCTTGGAGTAGATGTATGGGCTATAGTTGAAGGAGGTTATCAGTATCAAGCCTCAGTTCCTGCATATCTAGCAGCAAGGAAGAACTAAAAAACTAATGCAAAGGTGGTCAATGCATTATTGGGGACTTTGAATGAATCAGAATTTATCAAAGTCATTCAGTTCAATACGACAAAGAAGATATGGGACAAAATCATTCTGAGCTATGAAGGTGATGCCAAGGTAAAAAGTGCTAAACTCCAAATTCTCAGAATTCAATATGAAAAAATAAGAATGCATAATTATTAAATCATTGCTAGTTTCTTTTTACGTCTAGATGATATTGTAAATCATATGAGAAATCTGGGTGAAACCATAACTCACACTACTCTAGTAGAAAATGTTTTAAGATATCTAACTCCCAAATTAGAGTCAAAAGTGTCTTCTATTAAAGAGAAGTAGGATCTAAAAACTCTTACTATTGTTCAACCCCATGGGATTCTGAGTGCATGTGAAATGAGGAAAGGATGTCCATCTGATGTCAAAGAAGTTGTCTTTAGAGTTGCTACACAAGGCAAGGAAGTAGAAGAACAAGAAGGGTCAGGCTATGTTTCAGAAGAAGATGAGATAAATTTAAAGAAGCTACAACTTGGAACTGGAAGGTTCAAATGTAAGCTTCCTTTTAAATTTTTTTCTTGTGGAAGAGTTGGTCATTATGGTCTAAATGTCCCCATAAAGATAATCATGAAAAGGGAAATAAATTGGCAAAAGGAAACAAGAAAATATTTATCAATAGAAAAATATATTATACTCATGAAGATAGTGATGCTTTATCAAATAGAAAAGAAGGAGAATCTGATCAAGATATTAGACTTCTCATGGCATTTGAAAAAGACTCTAGTGAGGCTAAAGATACTTTTATGGATGCATTAGAAGAAAATGATTTTCTTGAGGAAATAAATCAACTCAAAATATGTTTGGAAGAAAAAAAATTTCCATAGATACTCTAAATAATTAGCTTATAGAAAAGGAGAAGCACAATTAGGAATTAGAATGTGAAATAGGAAGTCTAAGAAGGAAATTGAGAAAGTGCAAACTTTAAATGTTAGATTTGATAAAGGATCTAAAACCTTAGATGCAATTATCAAGGTACAATGCTCTCCTCTTATAAATACATGTCTTGGATATATTGGAGAATATTATCAATCTTCAGCACCAAGCTATCTAAATGCAGCTAAAGCTAGCCAACAACATTTTTTCAGTCAACAAAAAAACAAAGAGACTACCCAAGTAAAGCATGACCACTTCAATTCAAGGATGAACAATAGCAGAAATATCAATCAGTAGGTTAACATCAATAGAAGGTTTCATGATTGCAGAAATTTCTTCTTTGATGGACAATGTTTCTCATGTCCTAATTTTGGTCATAAAGTTTTTCAATGTGTTGCATATAAAACCATTATGACCAGAGAAGCTAGAAAGAAAAGAAATGAGACTAGAGTAAAGAAGAATACTCACAAAAAATTTTCTCCTCTTCAAGGAAAAATTAAATGTTCTTATTACAATAAAATTGGACATGAAGAATCTGAATGAAGGAGAAAACTTCAAGAAAAATAGCATATACCCACAAACTCCAAGGTATGGAGAAAGAAGGACACACAAGTTGAAATATTTGGCATAGATTTATTTTCATAAGGAGAAGAAAATCAATGGTACATTGATAGCGAATTCTCAAAACACATGACAGGTGATAATAATAAACTTCTTTCATGTAATGCATTAGAGAAAGAAAAGAATGTTACTTTTGGAAATGGCTCTCCTGCTGTCATCAAGGGTAAAGGTTCTTTTTTTCTAAAATAAAAGGTGAAATATAACAATCATATGTATGTGGATGGATTAAAGCATAACTTGTTGAGTGTGAGTCAAATGTGTGATCAAAGAAATGAATTTGTCTTTAGTTCAAAAGAATGTGTAGTACGTGAACTTGACACATGAAAAATGGTAATAAAAGGAACTAGAACACCAATATATAAAGATATATATATATATATATATATATATATATATATATATATATATATATATATATATATATATATATATATATATATATATATATATATATATATATATAGGTATATAAAAGGTGGCCAAGAGCAATGTTACTTAGGTAAATCTACAAAAAATTGGTTATGGCACAGAATATTGGGACATTTGAGCTTCTCTCAAATAAGAAAATCTAGCAGACTCGAAGGTGTTCGTGATTTACCCAACATCACTCTGCGTGAAAATACCATATGAAAATCATGCAAATTTGGTAAGAAAACTAGGGTGCAATTCAATGCAAAAGAAGGATCATCAAGTAAGCCTATTGAACTTATACATACTGATCTATGTTGTCCTATAAGGAAAAAGTCACCTCATGGAGAACAATACTATATTATATTTATTGATCACTCCTCTAGAATGTGGTGGATTGGTTTACTGAAACATAACAATGAAGCAACTGAAAATTTTAAGATATTCAAAGCTTTGGCTGAAAATGAATTAGATATAAAAATCAAATGTCTTAGATCTGACCGAGGATGAGAATATATATCAGATGAATTCTTTGATTTCTATCAACATTATGGCATAAAAATACAATTCTCTGTAGCTAAAACTCCACAAAAAAATGGCATGGCAAGAAGAATGAATAGAACAACTCAACATATGGCTCAAGCAATGCTTGATGAATCCGTAACTCCTGATACCTTTTGGGGAGAAGAAACACATATTGTAGTAAATATTCTTAACAATGCTCATGTTCATGTAAACAATGATAAAACTCCTTATGAGCTCTGGTATGGTAATCTTCCCACTGTAAAGCATTTTAGAGTATTTGTAAGAAATTTTTTTATCAAGAACAATGATGAAAAACTTGGTAAGTTTGAGCCCACAGCAAATGAAGGAATATTTCTTGGTTACTATTCTAGAATTAAATCATATAAATGTTATAATTAAAGACTTTGGAAGATTGTTGAATGTATTGATGTTGTAATTGATGAGTCTCTCACAACTTGTAAAAGGGAAATAAAAACAACAAATGAAGACGATGATGATGTATATTTTCTCTCATCAAATATAAAAAATAAAAGGAGAATCCTATGAAGCACCCAAAGAAGATATATCAGAAAAGGATCCATCCAAGTATGTTCAAAATAGTCATCCAAAATCTCAAGTTCTCGGAGAAAAGGGACCATGTGTCCAAAAAAGAAGAAATATTGTAGGATCCCCTAGCTATCTGGCATCCTTATCCACTATTGAACCATAGAATGTAAATCAAGGCAGTAAAGATGAACGTTGGATACAATCCATGAATGAATAACTTGATTAGATTTAAATGAACCATACTTGTGAATTGGTTCCAAGACCTCATGATAAAAATGTTATTGGAACAAAATGGATATTCAAAAACAAGTTAAATGAAAATGGAGATGTTATTAGAAACAAAGCTAGATTTGTTTGTAAAGGGTATTCTCAACAAGAAAGTATAGAATTTGAAGAAGCATCTTCTCCTGTAGCCATAATTGAAGCCATAAGAATGTTCCTTGATTTTTCAAGTTTTCAACAATTCCAATTTTATCAAATGAATGTAAAATTTGCTCTCCTCAATGGCGATCTAGAAGAAGAAGTTAATATATAACAACTAGAAGGATTCATTCTTCTAAATGATGAAAAACTTGTTTGAAAACTTAAAATGGCTCTAGATGGTCTCAAACAAGCTCATCGAGCATGGTATTAGCCTTGACAAATATATTCAACAATAAGCCTTCAAAAAAGGATATGCTAACAATAACTTATGCACAAAAATTGAGAATGATAAACTATTAATTATTGTTCTGTTTGCTAATGACATCATTTTTGGAAGTAATGAAGAGTCCATGAGTCATAAATTTGCTTTTGTTATGCAGCAAGAATTTGAAATGTCATTACTTGGGGCACTAACATATTTTCTTGGCTTACAAGTATAAGAAGAAACAAATGGCATATTTCTGTCTCAAGAAAAATATCTCAAGAAAATTCCAAGGAAGTATGGGATGGAAGACTGCAAGCATGTTAGCACTACAATGGTAACTGGATGTAACCTCAGTTCCCATGATGACTCTCCCATGGTGAATCAACCATAGTATAGCTCCATGATTGGAAGTCTGCTTTATCTAACAGAAATAAGACCAAAAATTATGCATGCAGTTGGGATTGTTGGATGATTCCAAGCTAATCCAAAAGAGTCTCACCTTCAAGCTATAAAAAGCATATTAAAATATATACAAGCGACTCAATACCTTGTTCTATGGTATCCAAAGAATGTTTATCTCACTATTCATGCTGACACAGATGCAGATTGGGATGGAAATGTTGATGATCGAAAAAGCACTAGTGGTGGTGCATTCTATATGGGGCATCGATTAGTATGTTGGTTCAGAAAGAAAAAAAATTCTATTTCCTTATCTACAACAGAAGCAAAATATGTGGTTGTCGCATCATGTTGAACAAAACTTCTTTGGATCATGTTGAAATTACAAGATATTCAAATAAAATGTTCACCACCCATCTCCATTCTATGTGATAATACAAGTACCATTAGTATCTCGAAAAATCCTCTTATGCATTCTACGACCAAGTACATTCCTATCAAGTATCACTTCTTACATGAACAAGTGCTTGAACAAAAAGTTAAATTGGAGTATGTTCCCTCCAAAGAATAAGTTTAGATATATTTACTAAACCTCTTCCCAAGGAAGCATTGAAATATCTCCAGTATAAGCTGGGAGTTGTCTCTGCCACTCTTACCAAATCTACTTAATTTAAGAATATTTAATTTTGTACGATGGTTGCATAGAGGTGAATCGTGTATATATGCGAGTTTCTCTGCATAAAACTGTGTATGGCTTTTACTGACGGAAAGTCTCTGGGTCAGCTTCCAGAACCATTTGTGGTGCGGTTGGGTAAACTTTATTATTGTTCTAGTATTCATCTTACTGTACCTTTATTTGATATTTATCTCCTTGATGAAGATTCTTTGAGGAATTGGTTGTTGAAGGTGTTCAAGATGCACAAGTTTAGGGGGAGCATCTGCCTTGTTTAAAAGAATGCATTGTTGGAATTCTGATTGGTTGTTTTGTCAAGAACTTCTGTTTGAGATTCTTTTGTTATTTAGAGTCTTATCCATTATTTGATGAAAAGGTCATGTTAAGAACTATGATGTAATTTTTTTTATTCAGTCATATAAAGACTTGTTCAAATTTGTAAACCTACTTGGTTGAGTAATTGAGTCAATATGTAAATCCTCTTGATAGGATTCTTGATGTAATTTTGATGTCCTTGGTGATAAGAAAGGACATACTCTGTTGAGTTAAAGAGTCATGTATTTTATTGAAATTCTGTCTGCATGTGCTTAGGAGGAGAAATTGTCCTCCCTTTTCCCTTGATTTCAAAGGGGGAGAGTTTTGGGTGTTCCAATAATGTTTATGTATCTACAGGCTATGGTCATTCATGTCCATCATAGTTTCAATCAAGTTGAAAGGGGGAGATTGTTGGAAATATGATTCTTATGGTTGCATATGTTGTCCTTGATGGAAACTCTCTGTCAAAATAATGAACTATATGTCTTATGAAGAAGCATGAAAGTATAGCAGAAGAAATGTGTAAAGTACAATAGAAGATGGTTAATATTCATCTTTAAAGGTTCTATACGTGGGTTAGTATAGACCAAGTCGTGTATGCCTTTTGTGCTCTAAAAATATATAATACCAAGGAGCATTACCATGATTTTATCCCACAATATTGACTGTGGTGTCTTCTATTTTATTTCGTCCAAGAATACCATGGGTACTTGTGTGGTTTTGGCTCATGGTATTAATAAAGGCTAAACATATATAAGGAGAATAAGATAATTTTTACAATGTGTGCATGTGTAAGGGTTTTTACTGAATACTTCTCTCTAATGTATATTTGCATGAGATGGAATCTTTTTTATTGGTAGATATGAAACTATGATGCACCCTAGGATACAATGATGGATCGGGATCTCTAGACCTGAAATGACTATGTATTGATAAGATGATTGGGTTTGTAACCTGGCGCATTTTGCTGACATGAAGTGAAGAAATCTGGGTAAGTTTATATATATGAAACATCCTGCAAAATTAATATTTATAGATCTATACGCTAGTTTGTCTTGGTAAAAGTGCATATATAGGTGGTTTTATCTCAGCTAAAGCGCGTATGGAAGTCAGGTTTTTCTTAAGCCTGTTGAAGAGGTTTATGTTTATTGCTACTATATTTATGTTATCTATCAATGAGGTCTTGATGTAGATCTCAGTTGTTTGGATACTGTATATACTTATAATTTGAATATGTAAAAATCTGATCAATGAGTGATTTAATATGATTAATGATGCTCACTGAATAAGGGTTCTGCAAGTCTAAAAAGATAAGTGACTAAAAGCCTCAGATCTAGTTCTAAGACTAATCATATTTTTGAAATTCAGTATTCTTAGATCTATACGCAGGTTGGTGTGAAGGAAATGACGTATATATGTGGGTTCATTAAAGTGAAGCAACATATCAATTTTAAGATAATTACTGATCAGGGTTGAGATTGATTCTACATGTTGATTTTGAAATCTAGGTTTATTATCGTGTTTTGGTTACAATGATCTCACTGTTCTGATTGAATTTTGTGTTAATTTTATTAGTGTTGATATTTATGCTGAGTTTTGTTGAAGCTATGGGATCTAGTGTGAAAATTTATGAAACATGGACTGCAATGAGTCTGAGGGTTGCAGCCCTCAGTATGGAAGTAGAATCTTCTTGCCGGTAAAATTTGGTGCTCTAATAAGGGTGTTGTAGCTCCCTTCCAGTAGTGTCTAGTAAACGAGATCAGGATCGGGGGATGGAGCCCCCTTCCAGTAGTTGGATAACGAAGGTTTCAGCCTTATGCAGGCAGATTCCTACATACTGATATGAGTTTGCATCACTACAACATTGTAAGCAGTTTTCCATATAATAAATATTGAAGACAGAGACGACAATAGCAGTGGTTTTCTCCCAAATTGGGTTTCCACCTTAAATCTTGGTGTTCATGTGTTATGTTCTTGTGTGATGATTTACTCTGTTACTACTGCGCATATTTACTTCTTATCTATCTTATGCCTAGCTAATGATCTGGGTAAAATAATGTTTCTGAATTTTTATCTAAACAGAAACATCATCTTAACATACGCTAGTTTCTATTTGTCTATCCGCGCACATACGCTAGTTGGGATTATCAAAGTCGCATATAAAAATCAATAAAGAGAAAAGTAAAATATTGTAATTATTGGAAACATTGATTCACACCCACCCACCCCCCTTAGTATTTTTCCCAACAAAAATCCTATTCAATTGTGTGATGTGAATTTAAAATCTATCTTTACATATGTTTCAAATGTCTGTTTAACACATAATTCGCTAAAGAATCAGTCAAGGTGTTAAATTTTATGGAAATGTGTTGATATTTGATGTAAACAAAATGTCTTTCCAAAATATGAACTCTAAGGAACATGTGATGCAGAGTCGGATTTCAGATAGTATAAGCACTAGTAAGCTATAGTACGACAAGCTGTGAGTCCATTCTAATGATGATGTGGTGAATGTGAAGTGAAATGGCATCAGAGAGGAGTTTGATTAATGCGATATACTCAATGATATTGTTGGTGGATCAACTGATACAAATGCCTTGGAAATTTACTAGCTCGCCACTTGGAGCAAATATGGCCCATGCTGCAGAGGATAGATTCTACGTACTATGACTAGCACCATCAGCTTAACCAACAAATGGTTCCAAAGATTCCAACATCTTCAAAAAAATGCAAAGCATATTACTAACCACATGAAAACTCTTAAAATACACACTGTGACACACATGCAATCAAATCATATAAAGTATCATATAGTATTTACTACGCAGAATCAAACATAGTAACGTTTGAGATAGAGCCCATTCTTTGACCGTGACAATGGAATCCCATCATAATCTACCAACTCATAGGCGCCCTTTTCCAAGACACACTTTACAATATAGGGGCCATGCCATAATGGTTTTAATTTTCTTGTTCCTATCATATCAGCTTCCTACTCATAAAGCAAGACCACTTCTCCTTCCGAGAAGGTGTGAGGCTTGACATTCTAGTCATATTGCGCCTTGATTCATCTCTTATGTGATTTGTTGGCCAATGTGGCTTCAAAACACATTTAATTTGGATGGATGATATCTAAAATATGTGCCTCTTCATCAGAAGTGTCAGGTAGCAGGTCAATCATGAGTTTCAACGATCGAATTTCACATTGAATTGGTAAGATAGATTCTAGAACATAAACCAGTTGAGAGGGAGTAATTCTGGTCGAATTTCTCACTAAGGTTCTATAAGCCAACAAAACCAATTACAGGATTAAATTTTAGTTTCTTTTATGAACCCTAATCATTCGTTGAAGCATGGGCTTAAGAATTTTATTGATGCCTTCAACTGGTCCATTAGCCTGCTGGTAATGAGTGGTAGAACTATCATGCGACAATCCTAACTTGGCAGTCAACTTAGTCATCATGTAGTTGCGAAAGTGCTTTGCATGATATGTAACTATGGCTTGTGGAACACCAAACCCGAGTAGCCACATGGTTAAAGAAAAAAAATGCAGATGTCTCACATGTGTTGTTAAATGTACGCATCACCTCGGCCCACTTGGTAAAATATTCGACGTTGAAAATAATATAGCCATGGCCCACATGTCATGAAGTCAATGCCCAATTTGGAAAATATTCCCACAACAATGACATGATACATTTGTGTTGGCAGCATAGATGTTTTACGATCCAATTTTTGGCAAGCATGAAAAATTCTTACCACGAGAATTCAGTTGTGAAATATGGTAGGCCAGAACTAACCAGTGCAGAGAATATTTTGCGTTGTGGCAAAACCAAACAAATGTCCACCAAAAGTACCAGCGTGGAAATAATTTAAAACTCTCTCAACCTCCTCATGAGTGAGGCACCTATGTAAAATCATATCGACACCATGACAATAAAGTGTATCGGCGATGATTAGAAAATCTTTGGCATGGTATCGATTACGTCACTGTTGCCAGCGAGAGGTATTGGGTCAGAAAGTTTGGGTTTGGAGATAGATCAAAAAATCTCCATAACATGGGTTAGATGATGCAATCAAAAACAAAGACTCATCCGAAATGGATGGTTTTTATGTAGACTTAGTGTTACTCAAGGGAAGGTCGAAAATAAGCTCATCGAAAATGAAAGACTTATTTTAATTGGATTTGATTAAATCCAAATCAAATTCCTGCAAAATGACTATCCATTTTGAGTATTCCACCCCCCCCCCCCCCCCCCAAAAAAAATTTTATGTGACAAAATTTATGTCATACGATTAAAATTCGAAATGAAAATGGTCTTCCTGAGCAAGATATAGTGGTGAAATATTTGTACAGCTTGAACGTCAACCAAATCAAACTTCTCAACATAAGTGTACTTAAATTCTGTACCATTGAGATTGCGAATGAAATAATAGATCAGATGTTCAATCCTAGCTTCTTCCTGGACTAAAGCCATGGCAATGGTTGTATCTCCATCGACGAGATACAATAAATAATCTCTCTGATAATTTGGGGGATACATTAATGATGCTTGGATTAGGTTATCTTTAAGAGCACCTAAACAAGATTGTGCAACCTCATCCCAATGGAAGGGAGTCCCCTTTTTCAAGAGTCGAGTAAATCCTTTAGCCATTTTAGCGTACTTGCAAATGAATCTCCTTAGAAAGTTAGCCTTCCCTTGGAGTATCTTAAACTAAAGTAGGTTGGAAGGCATATGCAAATCTATAATGGCCTCGACCTTCAAGGGATAAAGTCAAGTTTTTTCTTTGGACACAACGAACCAAGAAAATGACTAGATTCAACACAAAACACACATTTGTGTGGATTTAGGTGTATTTTGTAGTAACAACATCATAAAAATATGGCTCTCAAATTTACCAGGTGGTCAACCCCTTTCTGTGAATGCACAATAAAGTCATCCAAATAATTATGAAAAATGTGTTTAATGTCATGGAAGGTATAATTAACTGCCCTCTAAAAGGTTTCCCCAACGTTCTTCAAACCAAAAATGAGTTTTCCATTAGGGGAATTTTGAGGTCTAAAATGGGCATCTTAAGGAAATTATAAAATAATAGTGGAAACAATAAAATAATATTTGATTACATCATGAAATTTTAGAGGGGAAAAAAGAAAATTTTCTTTTTTAACTCGTATTTTGAGCTTATCTCCCTAAGGTTTTACTCAAATTTAAAGTGAGAATACTTGTTGGATGCAAAAATTTAATTCCTCATCCAAGGAGTACCCATGTTGCATAATTTTGATGGAGTTTTCTACACGAAAAGTGAGAAATACATGAAAAATGTGATTGTAATCACATTCTTCTCATGTATTTTTCCTTTTTCATGTAGCAAGGTCCATCTAAAGTATGTAACATGGATAATCCTTAGATGAGGAATTAAATTTTGCATCCAATGAGTAATCTCATTCTAAATTTGAGTAAACACTTAGGGAGATAAGTTGAAAATATGAGTTGAAAAAGTAGTTTTATTATTTTATTTCTTATTTATATTTTTATTTTTTTACTCCAAAAATGGTGAATCACACCCCATGGTTGACATCATCATCTTGAATCCTATTAGTTCTTATAAATTTTATTTTGGTTATACATTTTTCTTAGGAGGCCCACTTTATACCTCAAAATTCCCCTAATGGATAAGAGAATGTACCCTAGGGACAAACAAAAGCTATTTTATATTGGTCTTCTCGGCGAATATTTATCTGATTATAACCAGAAAAACCTTCCATGAAGGAAACTATTTCACATCCACCACATTCGTCAATGGTTTGGTCGATAAATGGAGTGGGATAGTTGTCCTTTGCAAAAAAATGATTAACATACCTATAATAAAAACACACTCTGATTGTCCCTTTCTTCTTCATGACAGGAACAATGTTGGAAACCCAATCCATAATCGGAACAGGGTAAATGAAACCAACACGTAAACTTTTTTCAACCTATGATTTAATGGTAGTAGCCTTCTTAGGATGTATAGGATGAAGGCATTGTCATATTGTTTTGACATCAGGGTACGCTTTAATCTCATTCTCAGAAATACTGGAATCGATGCCCGGAATTTCCTCATACGACCAAGCAAATACATCATGGAATTCACGGAAAAGAGAGCAGGAAGTGTCAAGTTCAGATGTAGAAAAAGATGCGTCAACATGAATTTTTTCTACTACACCTAGTTTGGTCGAAATATCAATAGAAATTGTTTCTTCAATATTTTATGGGTTTCTCTTAGAATCGACGACCTGGATAGAAATGGAATTTATAAAGAAATCAATGACTCTAGAGCGATATAGTTTAGTTAAAATATCTTCAATGTAATTTGGAAGATGGGATTGGTGATGGAAATCGTCCCATGGTTCTTCTTCTAGCATCATGGATTCCATAAAGCTCTCATCAGTTGAGAATATACATTAAAAAGGGTCAAAATAAGTACCATAATCGAAGGAATGGTCAACCCAAATAGTTGGCAACAAAGGATCGGGATTGGCCGCAAAAGCCAAAAAGATTGATTTCTATGCAAGCTCAATTGGACATAGCAGCATAGTTTCACCTAGCCTACATATTCAAGAATCATTGGGAATCTTCCATAAATCAGATGAAGTAGAAGATATCATATTGCAGGTCTCTAATTTTGCAATTTCCACCAATTTCACAGGGGATTGTAACAAAAATGTGCCCATTAGTGTATAATCCTTAAATATTTCTACACCAATGTTCTGAAGACATGGCGGCGGTCCGTGAATGAACAAAATTCTTTTATTTTCCTAGTAACTAGAGGCGAAAAAGGTCATTTGATCAATGACTATGATGTCACCCTTATGGGGGAAAGCGATCATGTGAAAGTAAGTAGAAACAACCACAGCCATAGCGTAAACCCACGGTCTTCTTAGTAACATATTATAGTCGAGGGGTCCATCAATGACCTCAATTTCAATAGTAAAAATTTCTCCCCCTAGTTCAACATGCGGGTTACTGATAATTCCACAAGGCTTATATGTACGACTATCAAAAGCTTTCAACGTCCTAGGTGATTGTGATAAACATGGCGTGCCAAGTGACTTCCAATAATGCATAGATATGATACAAGTAGATGCACATTCATCAATAATAGTCCGATGAATGAGTTCATTAAGGACATTTACTTAGATCAAAAATGCTAATTGTGCTTGAAATTTTGGCACATAGCCCGCATGATTACAAGATTAGAGTCCTTCAGATCAATTACACCAATTGCCGACAACAAAGTGTACTTTTGGGAGGGACAATTATGAAGAACCTCAAGCGTCGAAATAACAGAAGGCGACTGAGCCAAATCTTCGACTGTGTTATAATTTTGAGTTCTACAAGCTCAAGGGTTGAAATTTGATTTATGAATGACTCCCTTTAGCAGTTTTATTGTTAACTTAGGAATAATAGGCGGTGGAATTTAATCAGAAAAAGTTGAATTTGAAGTAGTAGGTTGATATGTATCTTCACTATTCAATGCCGGAAGAGGATTATGGTAATATTTACTTTGAGTGGATACCAAAACATGAATTTTGGGCTTATTGGTGGATAAAATAAGTACTTGTGAAATAAAAGCGGGATTTGTAGCAACCGTATGTGTTTTGGGATTCAGAAAAGGGTATGTCAACCCAATAGATGTGGGAGAAGTCTTAAGAAGTTTTGAGACTTCTGAATGGTGAGGACCTTCTCTTGTAAAATTCTCCCCATTACATATCAAATAGGGGTAACTATATTTTCAAGAAGTAACGAATGTATCAAATGATTTTTTCTGTTGGGGTGAAATTTGTTTTCTCTTAGCTTTCCCTTTCTTCTTACTTCTGGGTTGCTTGTCTCTTTTTCCCTCTTTAGATGAAATGACATATATTTTGGAAGAAGACATAGGATTAGATGCAACAGGGGTGTGATTAGACACAACAAGTGTTGAAACAGATGCTCGACTTTCTTGCTGAGTGATGGAAGAACCAATCACACTATCATAGACATGTGAGTCCTTATCAGATGGAGGAGGAGGAACAATAGAACTCAGTTATGATGCATTCGAAATATTTTCATAGAGTGTGCTAGACTGAGTATAAATCAAATTCAAATACTAGGCACAAGAAATTACTTTCTCTTCAGTGGTAACACCTCCTTTGGCTACGTCCTCAGTGATAGAGGGAAACAAGGAATTTATAAATACTTAAATAAAAGTTTATCTGAAACAAAAGTTTAAACTATTTGACGATGAAGATGCCACTCATCTATGTGATCTGATATGTGAGTAGCATTTGACTATTTAAAGTTGGTGAAAAGTTTCATTCTAGTTTCATATTTGAGGGGTAAATGGAAGTGGGTTAGAAAAGCAGTGGCTAAAGTTGTGAAGTTATAAAAATAAGCTTGTGGTAATTCAATATACCACGTTGCAGCCTAACCAATGAGAATTCACTGGAGAAGACAGAGTATAAAAGAACAATCATTCAAGGAGTTTGACGAACACCATAAATGATAAGTCATAACGTGCGTAGATGGATCGTCTCTAGGATGTCCATTGAATTTCAGAATATCAGAGGTTAATTTATGAGCAATCACTGGAAACCACGGTGAATAATGAATGGGATCATTAGTGAGCCGGTTTAAATCTGGTAACTCTAGTGTCACAAAAAAATACGATAACTATCGATTTAAATCGGGTTGAGCATAACTAGGGTAAGATGGAATTGATAGAACCATTGACCAAACCCTTGATAGAACCATTGACTAGAACCTGGATAATATTTTTGTTGACCAATCCCAGCATAGGCTTGTTGACCAAATCCAGGATAGGTTTGATATTGTTGGAATTTTTTTTGTGGCGACGATAGAGGAGGAGGTTGTGGTTTCCACTGGATTTTATAATGTGGTTGTTGCCCACTGGGATTATAATATAAACCATAATATTTTGGACCAGGTTGTGAATAGATGAGACCAGTAGAAGCCTGTGACATCCCATACAAGGGTAAACTAGCCTATGGTAGAGAAATTCCCAATACAGACGGTTGTTGTAAATCAGCCTAGGGAGGCAGAGTCTATAGACCCAAAACTTGAGGGTAAAGGGTTGAAGGACCCACCTGAGAGGGTTGAGCTACTACTAATTGGGCTTGTAAAAGAATTAAAATAGGAGTCGTAGGTATGTATGGAACAGTTTGAACTGTTTGATATGAGTACACAACCATTTGCAATTGAATAGGAAAAGTAGGGTGCCACTCACAAACAGACATTCCAGTATAAGACTGAACTAAATACGATGAAGTACTGCCATATGCGGTAACCATGGGTTTCCCCTGCATATAGAGTATAATAATTTTGATCATACTAAACTTCATATGGTTGTAGTCCAGTAGAAACTAGATAAGATAGACAGTAGTCAGATGGACCGACCGGATATTGAGCTGAATATGTAAATAAATGATAAGGTCGTTTAGTACTCATAAGAGAGAAACCAAATAAAATTCCAGAAGAAAATATGGGTGAAGTCCATGGACTAGAGGAGGCACCAGAGTAGGTGTTAGGATTTACCATAGAAATAAAGATTTACCGAGAGGAATACACATAATTAAAAAATCCAGCAACAAAGCACATAAACATAAACACATATGTTGATCCGAGAAAACCCCAAACTATAGGGGAAAACCCAACCAATGAAATTTCATTAACCATTGGCCAAAACCCTGGCCAATCTGGCCAAGTGAGCCTTTACCGCTCACCTCCAGGCCTACATTACAATGAAGTCTTCTCAGCCTTTTTATTGGCTCCATTACATGCAATACCATGGGTCGAAAACCATGGGTGCACAAAACCATTTGCCCCAAAAAAACTACTATTTACCCTAGTCAACATTGAATCTATCCCGAGTCATGTTTACCTAACAATTCCCCCCTTAAACTTGACTTGGGGATTATTGACTAAATCCAGCCAAACCTGCTAAGGGAGACAACCCTACTCACTCTAGCTCTTCCCCCCTCAAATTTTTACCCAAGGTAATTGTTAATTTGACATCCCCCTTATCACATAGGTCTAACCCAGACATTACCAGTGATTATCCAGGGGTACGCATGCCATACCAGGTCTTACAGTAGTATGCCCATTTACATGTAATAAAAATTAACTCCATTATAATATATATATATACATATATATATGTATATATATATATATATATATATATATATATATATATATATATATATATATATATATATATATATATATATATATATATATATATATTTGTTTCATTTTTGTTGTCTTTGTACATATAAAATAAATGCCCATATAAAAAGAATCCATCTACCAGATTACATGGGTCACTAGCCTCTGTAACCGCCAATCCTCTAGGAATTCTCTTCAGATACATGGTTCATCAATTAATTAATCCACGTGCTTGTATCCTCTCTCATTTTCTACATTCATTCATGATGCCCTCTCCAAATATGACATCATAGTTGTACATGAATCTGCCCTCTACGCTTTTGCTGGTCCATTCTAATTATCTGCTTCGTTGCTTGGTGAAGCTGCTCTTTTCCACCATTGACCATAATTTTGACATGGCCCTCACGAAATCGTATTTCTCTTCCACCATCGAGGAGTCCACACCAACAAGAAAATTCTATGAACACTGCACCAACTCAATGTTTTCCACCTAGCATTTTCATCTCCACAAAATCTACATTTGGAAGCAAGAATGGATCTTGGCACCGGTGTTTTCTACTTATTTTATCGTGGCCACCACTAGACAGTGACATCTTGAGATTATTTCTAACGCCCCCTCTGCGCCCTCACTTTGACGCGACTACTTTCTTTCTTCCTGCTGTCGTAGGGCAACCTTGATCCATACTTTGGCAGCCACCAACACGACCACACCACGAAGCCCAACAAGAATAGATTTTGTTCAATTATTTCTAGTCACAATAACTTTCGTATGCCTTGGAAACACTGTGAGATCTTCCTCCCCTCTCTCTTCACCACATGGAGAGCCAACTCCAGGCGAAAAACTTGTAGACTCCAATATTTGCATCCTTGGCCCAGAAAAGAAACCCTAAACCCTCAATTTTGACACAAAAATGGTTTTCCCAAAAACACAAAGGAGGCTATACACTTGATCCCGTCACATGCAAAAACAGAAGAAGATCAAGCACCTTCTACCTGTGATCCTACAGTAAGTTGAAGTTCAAAATGAAAAAAATCCCAAAAGCAGGCCCGATGAAGATAATGAAGGGAAAATTTATATTTAAATGAGGCATAGAGGCCATGGCCAGTCATGAATTCTGTCTAATTCCCCTGAGTCGAACCTCAGGAATCGATCTGCGCTCGAAATTGCCTAAAAAATAAGTCTTCGACTCTGGCCCAGGGTTTGATGTATGCCCAAATAGCTCGAGAAGCCCACAACAAAAAAAATTCTTCGATATTCCTCCTCTCACAACCTCTACCAGACACAGACCCACGCATTTGTGCCTGTTCAAGTGCCTTTGTGCCAACTGCACTTGCTCATGCGTAGCTTCCATCTAGTTCCATGCATTTTTCTTATGCGCAAATTCTCACACCTCTGGGTTATCGCACACAAGTCCTAGGACATTGAAGCCAATGAATCATGCGACAAGTTTGAAATCTTGGACTCCATAAATCCTATTTCCATTCTAAGTTCATGGACCTGTTGGAGCATAGACATTCGACAATCCGGCTCTTCCTTGCCGATCAGAGAAAAAAACATCAGAATCATCACCATACACCACCTGATCCTGATCAATCAAGCTATTTGTGGTCACTCCGACAAACCAATGTATGATCCTGGCGCTACCCTGCGTGTGGCCTAGGCTCGTGGACCGAATGCACCGCATAGAGCTTCGATCCAATATGTTGTTCTCAGTGATTCGATCCACCACTAATGACATCATATCGATGTTTCTTTCTTTTTAGATCTGCGATCATATCTGTCCAACCACCGAGCTACCTTGTGCTACCCAGTCAAACCATTGTATTGTAGTTGATAATTCTACCTATACGTGGTACGCTTCACTCACTGCACCATCCAGCACCTTGTGCCCAGAATTGTGAATAGATTCTACAGTCAAATAAACCCTTGACAACATAGGCATCCCGTTGAAGCCAATATTTAGCTCTGATACCAGTTTTTAGGATTTACCGCATAAATAAAAATTTACCAAGAGGAATACACATAATTAAAAAATCGAGCAACAAAGCACATAAACATAAACACATATGTTTATCTGATAACACCCCAAACTCCAGGGAAAAACCCAACCAATGAAATTTCATTAACCATTGGCCAAAACCTTGGCCAATCCGGCCAAGTGAGCCTTTATCGCTCACCTCCAGGCCTACATTACAATGAAGTATTCTTAGCCTTTTTATAGGCTCCATTACATGCAATACCATGGGTTGAAAACCATGGGTGCACAAAACCATGTGCCCCAAAACCATTACTATTTACCCTAGTCAACATTGACTCTATCCCGAGTCATGTTTACCTAACAATAGGTTCGAGATAAAGAGTGGTAACCTGGTGGGACAGACGAACCACTATAAATATGAGACTCAGGTGTCATAGTAAACATCAAAGAGGTAGCAACATTAGATGTTGTCGTAGTTTTAACAGATGGTATATTCTAGTATTTTGTCTCAGCCATGGTTAAATGACAGTAAATACCCTAAATAATGTATGGGAACTGAGCAGGATCAACGGGAGCAGTGTAGGTCAAACGGGGAAAAGATGGGTTAAGATGAAGCCCAGACACAAAAAGAGTTGGAGTTTTAGGGCGTGTCTCTTCCTAAGGTTTTTCCTCAATTGAAATCAAACCATGTGGAAGTACTTCACCATCATGCCAGATATAAATTTAAGGCGATTGAATCTATGGTAAAGGGGACGACTCAATAGTTACGAATGACTGAGGATGAGGCAGGTGAGCATCCTCCGACATAGGAACAACATCTTTTTTATATAATTCAGGATCAAGATGTTTTGGTAAAATAATGACAGTCTCTAAATCAACTTATGGTTGAACAACTTCGGGTTCTAGATTTATCGTTTCACTGAATTCAACTTTAGTGTCCTGAGGTAACTGTGAGGATTCTGTCTTGACGATAGCAGGTAAACTGGGATTGGTAGAAACGAATTGAGACTCAGTAGTCAAAGTACTAGATGACTCTGGTAAATTAGATGAATATGAAGCACCAAAGGTTCGAGAGGTACCTTACTCAGTAGGAAGAACTCGCCTTCGGCGACTAGGTGTAACTTCTGGTGGTAAATTTGGGTTATTCGCTATCCTATGCGAATGAAGGGGAAATAGTTGATCTTCTTCCATGATTGCTGATTTATTTTATTGTAAAAATAAATAAATAAAAATAGGGTAATGCTAGGCAAAAGGATTACCAAGAAATAATGAACTACAATATATCGCTCGAGTAAACCAAGGACTTACGTACATGTAGGCAATCTCTCTGAATGATGTGTTAATTATATCACAATGTACAAGGTGGCCAACTCAGTTTCCTATGGGTGGTAAGCAACCTAATTTTTTCCTCCAAAATATAATCGATGGTACCTAGAGGCCCAATACGTGTTAGCATTCTTGAATGCGAAATCACATAGTGAGAGCATCCCCATATACGTTTCATACTAGAACACCACCCGATATACTCAAGGTACGTGGAAGAGCTTTGATATACTTACATATGTGGGATGAGGTATCACACTCGAAATGTATCGTAGACAATTAATGACAAGTTCTATTATATACGATGCCAGAACACGTCTCTAACATAAACCTCTAAATGTTATCGTTAAGTGACAATGCTCCCTTATGTTAATTGAGATAAATTTTAAGATGATCTTGTTTAGGAATTTTCCTTTCAGGTTCATCGCATGGTGTATTTGAAATTCCTAAATTGCAACTAAGATGATAAGCATTTTTTTCAATTCACTTTCGGCAACAAAAACCTTAGCTACAAGGGATAGAGCAATCCAATCATAAGAAAATAGCAATGAGCACATCTAAATTAAAAATCCCCAACCATTCCTATGCAATGCTCACAAACCTATATGGAAATGCATGTTTTTCTTTTGCAATTTATCTTAAGTGTGAATGAACGAAAAATTAACAAAGATGCACAACCAATCAATCAATAATTTCTAGAGAAACGAAGACTTGTAAAATGATTCCTGGTTTGAAAATAAAGAACTAATAAAATGTAAACTTTAAAATTCGGAGATATTTCGAAAATGATAAAGAAAATAAGAAGAAATATTGAACAAACAGACACCCAAAGTAAGCAAGAATAGAAAAATAAATCTGGAATCTAGAGGCAATCAAAAACTTGAAAAATCAGCAAACAAGACACTGAACTTGATGGTAAAAGACAAAAATATGACGAGTTTTGGTTGGGCACAGGAGCAACACACCCCTGAGTTGGAGATAGTGCATTGCAAGGCACTCTCTCTAAGCCAAAAATGCTTTGCAGAACACTATGCTAAGACCAATAGTGCATTGGTGCCAGAGGAACCTCAAAATAGGAAAGAAAACACACTTATTTCACCAAAACACATTCAAATGATGGTAATGAAGCAATTAAAGTCTACTAGAGGCTAGAAAACAAGGATAAAACCACCAGGGACGATCAATCCTTCCCTAGTATGGTCACTAATTTCTTTTTACGAAGATCAAACCTACGGAGAGATAAGATTCCCTAAGTGTGGTTGATGCACCTAGAACAACATATGAAAGACACTTCACCTTTTACTTAAGATAAACAGATAATAGAAGAACACCAAATTTTGATCCTTCGCTATTCTTCGTCTCCCTTTTCTTGCTCTTGTCACACCCAATTGAACTGAAATCATTTGATTGGTACCTGTAATTACTAATAGAAGGCAAAAAATGACATAAAGGCTGCTATGATCTATTCATATTACTTAAACTCAATTGATTACATTTGAAAATACATATATAAAAGCATGGACACATGTATTGGGAAAAGTACAAATCTCTTTATTATAATATAGAAGGATAAGTTAAAACCAGTTGAATCAATTCGATGTCAACTCACTCCAGCTTTAGTCCATCCTCATCACATCAGTATCATTACTCCAATAGCATAACATTACTTGTGAAAAATACCTCAAAGAGCTATAATCTCACCAGCATAACACTACAAAATTCCAACTCCCCTTTTGAACTATGATCAGTGCTCAATTTATAGGAAATGAGGGTAGTTTGGCATTAATTGGTCATTTAATGGCTTTTCCATAAATGGATGAGGGAGCCTCCTTTTTCAATGGGATAAGAGGGTAAGTGATTTAATGGCTCAGTGGTGTTCATATTCAAAGTTATTAGATATCATGATAGGTGGAACAATTTTTAGAAGGCACTAGAAAGTGGGAAGATTCCCAGAATCATTTGAACAATTCCCTCAAATTCGACCAACACACTGTTAGATGGGCCTAGGTGCTCTGAAATGTTGCTATGTACGGGAATAAGCACTCTGCAAAGCACTTAATTTAGTCTAGGGGTGAGTTGGTGGCTCAATGGAGTATTTTAGGTGGACTTCAGGCAGTGAAAGTTTCATGGATAAAAACCAACAATGGGATGAATTATTTAAGGCAAGTAGCAACTCATTTAGGGTATGATAGAGCCTATTTGTAATGATCTCAGTTTTGGGAGTGATGCCCAAATTGACCTATAACACATGTGTTGGTCTCCATAAATCTTCTATGCATCCTATTTTTCCTTTATATTTGTATTTATAACCTACATTTATTGTTTCATGTATACCAACATGTCCGATTCGATCAGTACCCTATTCACTAGAGCACTCCAACTGATGGGAGTATTAAAATTCCACCCATAGAGTGCCTCAAATAGACTCATATTCTGTGACTCTTGATAACCATTTTTTTAATCAAAATCAACCAGTGGAAGATATTCCTCCCACTTCCGCTTCTAGTGCATGACATACATTATGAACATATCCTCTAGTATCATATCTACCCTTTTTCTCGTTTGGAGATGATAAGTTGTACTCAAGGCAAAATTTGTACCCAAACCCGAAGATAAATCGTTTGAAAACTTGGAAGTGAACTTAGCGTATTTTTCTGACATGATCTTCTTCGGAACCTTGTAGAACCTCACTATCTCCCTCATGAAGGCCTACACCACCTCACTAGCTAAATAAGTGATACTCACTAGAGTGAAGTGAGCTACCTTCCTCAACCTATCAACCACAAACATGATAGAATCATGTTGATTCGATTTTTCTTGGAAAACATATAATGAAATACTTGGAAATTACCTCCCACTTCCACTTTGAAATCATAATAGGCTGTAAAAAACTTTTTGGGTGCTTACACACAACTTTCAGTAGGTGAAAATCAAAGAATATAGCGACAAACTCTGCTACTTCCTTTTTCAGATTTAGCTAGTAGTAGAACTTCTTCATCGTTTTCAATCTCCTCTAAATATCCTAGGTGACCCTAATATGGCTTGACATGAAAATACCTCGAGATAAGCTTCTTGAGCTCATTGTCATCTGGCACATAGATCATGTCCCTGAATCTGTCCAAGCCATCCACTGTGACATAATATTCCACATCCTAATCATGTGTGCCATGTTGTAACTTGTGCCTAAGATTTTGATACATGTCATCTTGATGTCCTACATGTGATATTTGATCCTATAAATCTACCTGATAAGAGGTCACCGCTGCAACATGGTTTATCTACATTTGCCTACTAATAGCATTTGCAACCTTATTCTCCTTTCCGTTAGTGTATCTAATATCAAATTCAAACTCACTGAGGGTAGCCAACCATCTATATATTTCCTGGAATTTATATTAGGTTATCCAAATAGATATACCTTAGTCCATTGTGCTCAGTAATAAATACAAACCTCTTGCTAAGAAGATAATGCCTCTACATATTTATTGCATGAATGATCACTTCCATCTCAATGTCATGAGTCACATAGTTATTCTCGTGCTCATTTAATTTCTTGAACTCATAGCAACCCACTTGTCACTCTTGCATAAATACTCCACCAAGTCCTCTCTTTCAAGAATATGTGCACACCATGAATTATTTATCCATATTTTCAATATATAACACTAGATCATTTGTCAACAATTTCTTGAATTGCTCAAAACTTGTTCCACATTCCTCTGTCCATTCAAATTTCATTCCTTTTCTCTATAATGATTTGTAATAGGATCTGTAATCTATGAATTTTTTCTGATGAACCTCCTATAGAAACCTACTAACTCCATGAATGATGTGACCTCATCCATATTCCTAGGAGTTTCCCACTCCATGATAGTGTTAATATTTTCTAGATCCACTATTATGCCTTCCTTTGTGACAACATGTTCCAATTATGTATCTCTATCTACAAGAAGTTGCATTTACTAAGATTGGAGTAGAAATGATTCTCTCTTAGCAATCTGAATACTATTGTGAAGTGTTGGACATGATATTCCTTATTCGTAGCATATATCATTATATAATAAATGAATGCAATCACAACGATGTATAGATAAGGATGCGGCACCCTATCAATCAAGAACATAAAAGTCGTTGAGGCATTAGTAATACCAAAAGGACCCACAACAAACTCATAATTACCATACCTAGTTTGGAAAGAAATTTTATAGGTGTCCTCTTATTTCATGCGTACCTGATGATATCATGATCTTAAGTCGATATTTGAGAACACAGTTTCTCCCTTAAAATGATCAAACAAGTCATAGATCCTTGGAAATGGGTACCTGTTCTTGATGGTTACCTTGCTAAATTGTCTGTAATCAATGCACAATGATATCATACCATCCTTATTGTTCACGAATAATATGGCTATAGCCAAAGGATATAAAGTGCTCATCCTATAAGGTTCCTTTGATTTTAGCACTACTCCTAGAACCGACTCAATATAAACATCCACTTCCATGTGGGGAGGAAAATATGAAATATTAGTTGAAAACACATCCTAAAACTACTACAATACACCGTAATTCTTTAATATTTATGCATCCTCAACATCCTTACCCTTTTCACTGGAAATATGGACTATAAATTGTACAAACCCATTCCTACGACTTCACTTTTCCTGCATAGTTGTTACCATTCTAACTAATATAAGCTTCTTCTTTCCCTACAAGTTCCTCTTCTCCCCATTATCATCGAGGCACTCAATAGCCTTATCAAAACAATAATCTTCCATTCTGTGAAGGTACAACCTGTCCATACCGACAATCATACTATATGATACTAATGGAAGCACATTTATATGTGTTGATGTAGGTATACCATTCAACTCAAATGAACAATATCTTACCCAATGATGAACTCTCTTCTTACTTCATGTAGCCAACTGCACCAACCAAGACTCTACATACACTTATTTTCTCAAACCACACTTATCCACCAGGTCAAGATTAACATAACTACAATTCGATCTAGGGGAATCAAAATAGAAACAAATAGGTCATAAAGATCACCTTCCATCTCAATAATGGAAACATGGTGGTCTTATTGTCTTTTGTCCACAACTGCATAAATCTGAGGAATGTTATTTCCCATGTCACAATTGCTCGTGCCTCCTTATCACTATAGATCTGAGAACTACCACCTTCGTACCATTGAAAATCCTTCTTGAAATTTTCTTTCCCACATATCCAACACTGCAACGGTCCTTGCAAAGCATCTCTATTCTTCTTCTCTCTAGGTCGTGACCCATGTCCCTTATCAGTTGAATTAAACTTATTGTAAGGAGGAACATTTTCCTTCTCACCTACATCTAGAGGTCTTCCCTTCTTCGGTGTAACTTCCATTTAACTTTCTCATTCCCCTTCAAATTAGGCTTAGGATCAACTTTATGCTTTGATTACTCATAACTAGATTCAATTTCCTAATGGCTTCCTCCAATGATTGTGGCTCTTCAAACTCAATTTGGTCTCTATATGATGCTATAAAAATACTAATTAACCTTTTAATATTCACGTCATCATCCTTTAGGTAAGGAACATACCTCAATAAATTGATGAACATGCTAGTGTGCTCATGATCTGTCATAGAATCCATTTGGAGCTCGTAAAAATCCTTAGCTCGGTCATCATAATAACTCTCAGAAAGGTACTTCTTCTTGGAGAGTCTCTCCAAATCATCCAAAATCAAATTTTCTTCCTAAATTCCCTTGACATTATTCACATCTTTTGACCAAATGTATTATTTCCCTTCAAGAATGAAGGTGAATATTTTGGCTTTCATGTTCCTTGAGTAATTATGAAATTTCAATAATTTTTTCATCCCACATAACCATGCCTTTGAATCTTCTGACTTTTTCACCTCTCCATTTAATGTAGGAGGCTTAATTTTTTTGAACTCGTTAGGAAGGTACTCACTCCTCCTGTAAGGATGATGACAATGTTTATGGTAAGGAAGTCTCCTATATGAATAACTAGGATGATTCCCATGCATAAAAGTCCTCCTATCAGGTATATTGAATGATCTTACACCTATCACTATGTCGCCTCTATCCAACATGTATATTGAATGATACCTAATACCATAGGATCCATTATTCTTCTCTTCCTACAATTGAGTAATCCTCAACCTTCCTTGTCTCTGTAATTCTGACAAGATTTGAAGAATCACTGCATTGAATTCTTCCTCCTTTTCCTGACCACTTGCAAGTATTTATGGAGCCTCATCCAACCTATCATTGTATTTCTTGTAACTTATGATCTATACTCTCAAGATCCTTGATGTCTCTGCTATAACAAGAGAATTCTCATCTTCTTGCTACCCAACTGATCTCTAGGGAGAGTCACGTGAACTGTAGACTACAGTTTTTCTCTTCATATTTGATTCTCTTCTTCCTACAAGTGTGTCATTTCAGATAACCGAAATAGATACAAAAATGAAAATCATGCCTCAATGATGTTTAGGGGAGGCTTATCTCATATAAAATCAATCCACAATAGCACGATACATGTGTAATCATAATCAGATCAATATATCAACATAATGCATGACAATACAAACTGCATACCATGACCTCTTAAATTACAATCGTAACCATGACAACATGAGAGTTTAACCAAAGAGATGAAAATGTGCTTTGATACCACCTTGTAATGCCTCCACTCATATCTACCCACTTTCACCTGCTTTCCTGGGATAAACATGAGTTGACGGCTACTATGACAAGACTTAACCTCTTACATGACCTTATGTAAATTTCGTGGAAAAAACAAGAGCTTACGGACTTCAACTAGGTGCTACAAGAACCCCAGGACCTGTCAAACCACTGTAGGTGTCCAACCCCTAAGATAACCTTATTTTTCACTAAAATAGACTCTCGTTCACTTATAACAACCCAAGGGTTAAAATTTAATTTAATAAATGTTAATAAAGGTAAAATAAGACAATGAGTAAGGGAAAATTATTCCAAGATGAATGTTGGGAAAAATATCCTAGTGAGCATCACTTATTCTATTTATGGCTAAGGGAAATTTGAAAATGCAATGGATAATGGGAATTATGAGAAAAGGAAGGTGAACGGTGAAATGTTGTGTGTGGAGACAAAAATCAAGGAAAATAATGGAAAGTTGAAGAAATTAGAGGCCTCATAGATAAAAATACCTCATAACATCAATTGGTAGCATTCTGTCAATTTAGTGTTAGAATTAGTCTCATAGAGGACAAAGCACCAAGAGGAGAAAGAAAGAAAGCTTGTAAGGAAAGGAAAGGAAAACAAAGGAAGAGAAAGGGAAGTCAAAGAAGAACAAGGAAAGAAAAGGAAGGCAAGGATCAAGCAACTTCAATGAGAATAATTACAGGTAATATATTGCATGTGTGATTTCCTAGCTAATTTTGACATGCATGGTATGCGCATGTTCGTATATGGTGCTTTTGTTGTCATTGGCAGGGATTTTCTCGTGTGTGACAGTGGATTTTGTCCTAGCCTTGCCATTTATATATAGCCATGGTGTGATGGGTTTTTCCTCATTTTTGAGCATTGCATTCCCAGATGGTTTCTAAATCCGAGGTTGAGGCGGTCTCAAGAAAATTCCCAAAGGCCTAGGAATCCCTTGACTACTAATGGCAGGATATAAGGTAAACCCTAATGGATGGTGAAGAAATTTTGAGGCATCCAAGCTTGGTTCAGTTTTTTCATATTGAAATTGGTTTAGGTGTGATCTCGGTATTAAGAGGGTGGAGGTGGTTTAACCTCTATATTCCATTCGTTGTATTTGAACTAGCTTATCCCATGATATCCCACATTCATGCTTGGAGTATGCCATGGGGGTGATTGGCTGAAGAGAGATTTGGCTCAACCAATCTATGGTCATGTGGAACATGGATGTAATCAACCTAGTCGATATTTTTCTATGTTTAATAAAGCTAATTTTATCTTTACTTGGTAAGGAAATGTACTGGTTATTATGTGGCTTTAATGGTTTTTCTCTTATTGTTATTACCTAGTTATATGCTTGTTATTAGCATGGTTTTATGACATTTTTTAGTCATGGTTCTTTTCATGTTTCCACTCATAACTAAATAAATATTAAAACAAATACCTAATTTATGTTAATACATCTAATGAGAAAAGGGAGCAATCCTTGTTGTTAAACCTCAAAGGATTTTTTTAGTCCCTCATCTTCAGAATTTCACTCATGACTAGTAAGTTGCATATCTACCAAATGTTTGATAGAATGTCACTCCCATTTGAGGGAGGTCAGGTCAAGTCCTAGTTTGAATTTTTGGCTTACTGTTGTGTTGATGCCTCAGAAACCTGTGGCGACGACAAGGGGGATAACCACCCGGTCCAGACCTTAAAGTAGATCCTTTCCATTTGGGATGGTGGTTCCAACTGGTTAAACTAGGTCCAATTACCTTTTCCCTATTTCTATTGGTTCAAGATGTGTCTTTAGATTCCAATAGGCAGGGATATCACGTTGATTCTTCTTACTGTTTAGGTAAGAGAATGACCCTTAAGATGGTTTTAATGATACAATCAAACTACCACTAAGATCTGCCCTAAAGTTAACCTTGCCTAGACTTTAAGAGTTAATATATCCAAGCCATGCTAAGTTATTTTATGTAATATATATTTTTAATCCATAAATATAATGTGATCTATAATTTATATTAATTATATTAAATCTATGTTATTTTACTAAACTTATGTTAATATTAATGTGAAATGTATATATTAAACTAAAACATAGAGTAATTATTAATTAAATCTAACAATATCATTTTAAGATTTAATAAGATTGATCCTAAGAAATATTAATATGTTATTTGATATTAAATATATTTAAACCTTAGTTTTTCTAATTCTATTGATAGTGAAGGGAAATTACTAATTATCACTAACTTGTAAAAGTTAAATTCTATAATTAGATTTTATCAAAAAACTTATTTAAACAATCTTTAAAAAGAATCAAACTAATATATACAAAATATATAATTACAACTCCTTTTATTGATCTATTAATGATGTAAAATTAAATATTTATATCAATATAAAGGTCTGATTAAGCCTCACCTTAATGAGAGCATGTCTTTAAAGAGGCCTCAATGTGTAATTAAGCTATAAATACAACACTAATTAAAATCCTATCTCGAAATAGAAAGGGATAACTATCTCCTAATCCAAGAAAAATTTAAGTAAAATAGGGGGAATGACTGATATAATTCATCACTTAATTTTGTATTTATTAAAGGAAAAAGTTCACATTAACTAATACAAGTGAAAACAAAATAAACCTGTAAATGAATAATAAATAGTTATCAACCACTACATGAATATTTTAATGAATTAGAATTTTATTTCGATCTCATTCTGTCGTGCAAAGATAGTTTTAACAAGGCTTCAATAGTAAAATATTGATGCCACAACAATAGTGCATGATATCAAAGAAACATAATACTTTTTAGAATTTGAGATTAAAAAAAAAATGAAATTTTAATAGTAAGAAAATAATCCTCGGTTCCGATAATAATACACAAGAACAAGAATTGATTAAAACCATATTAAACTCCTATTACCACATTCCTGAGAGCATCTCTGACCCTAGATAAAAGTACCTAAAATAGTGTGAAGCCCCTTTATAACAGAACCATAGATTCTCTACAATCTCTGCAATCAAACTCTAAATGCTTTGCAATACTCCAAAAGTGAAAATTAATCAATTACAGAGAAATCCCTTGTGTTGGATCACAATCCCTATAGAATGGCTATCCTAATGGTCCTGTAGAGTCTCGTTTCCAGCCCCTTTTCTTAATGTTCATTCATTCTTCTTATTTTCGAAACAAATTAGTTTGTTTCCTTCTCCTTGAGCTGAGGCTTCAAATCCTCCATTATTCCACATATTTATATTCCATGATTTTTTCTTTCCATAACTTTCTGTAAAATATCAACAAAAAAACTTGTTAATAAAACTTATAAAAATATGATTAAATAGTAAAATAAAAATAAAAAAAAGTTTTTTAAATAAATCTAAAAACTTAAATAAAATATTAAACCTAACATAAACCTATTATTTTAATGCATAAGACTTCCTTTTTTCTGTAAGCTTTTTCCTATGTGATAACTCTTAAAGTCATTTAAAACACGGAAATGAATTCATTTTCTTCTTATTGGCTCTCCGCATTCAGGAAATGTCTATTAACTCTCCAGGAGGTTTCGGAATTCTTTTAATACCATTGTAGAAATGAAATATTATTGCCACAGTGATGCTTGTATATCTTGAAACCGTTGATTCGGTAAGCGAGTTGAGTGCCAATTCAATGATTTTGTTTTAGTGATTTGGGGCATTGGTCACGCTGGTGAGTGATGGCATGAAATTGCGTTGGAGGAGTGGATCCACAATTGGGATTATGTTGCGGCGAAATCTTCAGCAATCCCTATAAGCCCGAACGGATATGGATCATAATGCATACTCAACGTTCTAATCAATTTCAAATATTGAGGGAAGATGCAGGCTTTCAAAAAGGCCACAAATAATATGGTCTTTGAGATTTAATTTTTAAAGTGCCACTGCGTGTTTTTGTTGTCATGATACAAGAAATAATTTTGTTCTATTGGATTTCTATCTTGATATACATTTTGGAAATTTGGTTAATTAAATGCGTTGCCTTTGTGACCCTTCCTGATAGTTTTTCCACAAATTTGGGTGCGTGTTTACGGTTTTCCCCAACCACCGTAATGGTTAAACATCCAACATCCTGTAGCAGAGATTCTCTCACCTACAAATAAAAAAAAATCATAAATTTTTGGATAATACATAAAAAGTACAATGAATCATGAGTCTTGTATTGGGATTTGGAGCGTGATGATTCCCATCCTTGACAGTTTTGAAATACCATCGCAACTTTTTTGGATAAACCTGGCATTCAACAAACGCATGATCTGGGCGGGTATCTGAGTAGCAGATCCTGAATTTACTTGACATAATCTGCATGTATTCTGCGAGTTTAATCTGCATGTAATCTGCGTTGGGTTTTCATAACGGTATTCATTCCTTCAAATTTCATGTGATAGGATCGTTCAAAAATGATGTGAGCCCATTTAAAATTTTATCATTAAAAAATGTGAGCCCTTTAAAATTCGATATGTTAAATCCTTTACAAAATTGTTGATTTCCTTACCATAAAATGTTTTGGGATTTTTTTTTGTTTTAAAATATTTTAATATAATTACAATCTATATTTACAATATTCAGTTAACATAAAATGTTTTATACATAATTTAATGTTTAAATAAAGAAAATTATAGTTTTAAGTTAATCTAATGATTTTATAAATTATTAGAATAATGAAATTATATTCATTTATTTACAAGGTTAAAAAAAGGGATAATATGGTAAATTAATGATTCATCCCTTTATTAATGGATATGTCAAGAAAAATGAGGGAGACAAATAATCAATATACCTAAACGTGAAATGAAAAATGATGTGCCAAGTCATGTGGAGGAAATGCCAACTAGTGAAATCAAATACCAAACGCGAGGTGATGTGGCAACTGAAGGTGCCACTTTGTCTTCAATTGATCATTATGAAAATGTTTCCATGAATGCAAAAGGAAACAAGGAGATGAAAAATATTATGAAAACAAACATGTTTGTAAAACTGTGAGGCAATTGGTAAAGATTCAAAAAGTCAAGATTTTTTTCAAAATGCCAATAAAGAAGGAAGTTGGAAAATGAAGAGTCCCTATGATAAATATTCACAAATTATAAAAAAACTTAAATAAAAAAAATGAGGTAATATACAAAATAAAAGGCCAAAGCAGCTAAAACACATCCAATCTTCAAACAAGTGTATTTCATGAAATCCAAATTACGTTAAGACAGATCAGGACAAATCGAACTCATTTAGGCCTTTCCTCATTCTCAAAATCTAATCATAGTAATATCAAATTATAAAAACTGTCCCCATTTTTTATTTATAAGTGAAAAATGGGGGGGTTGTGTTTTACCACAACAATGTTGACATACTAAGAAGAACTAGTTATCACTATTAAAAGTGATGATAACATTCCAAGGAAAAAGAAAATAGAAGTTAAATTAAATAAAATTCCTAGGATTCATACTCTTTTTATTTATTTATCTTTTTTGGAACTCTTAAATGAAATCAAAATACTATCATTTTGTGTATCTTGTAAATATTGACGATAAGAGAGTTGATTACCAACAACTATTTGATGACAACTTAAACTTAAAGAACACAAACATGTTGTTTTGTTTATTGATAAACATGGAATATTATAATCATAGGTAGAACCATTGCTGCCAGTAGGTGTCCATAGCCTTGACAGGGCTACCTCTTTGCCCAAGATGTCAGTATCCCATCTATGTTTGAATATCCAAAGAAAATTTTATTTTATTAAAAACCTGAGAACCATTGCCCTGGCTTGGTGACCAGATCATCACAATGCTATTCACAAGTTTTGATAGTCATGAGCAAGACGGCTTGTGATGAGACCTCTTGTCTGACAACGTAAAGTTATGAGCCATTATCTTGACTTGGTAATCAGATTGACAATGTCATAATTATCAGAACCCATGATCATGGTAGGCTGGCTTTGTAGAGAGACCCTCTATATTTCAGGGTCTTGTAACTTTTAATTTATACTCTGATAATTGAAAACAATAGACAGAGAGACAAATTATCACTTTAAGAGATCTGGGATGTCATGGAAGAGTTTAAAAACTAAACTTTTGATATTGCTTTGTGTTTCTTTAGCTAAATCTGAGTTTAAGATAAATTGTTGTAAAAATAAACTCTTATGTAATAGATTTAGGCCGTCAAAATGATAATAAAGAAACAATCAGAGTTTCAAACTAAAATCTAAATGGAAGAAAATTTGAAAATTAACCCGATATTCTTCCTTTAACCCTAGAATTCGTTTAAGTATAGATTTAATAATTTCCAATGAATGAAACCAAAGTTGAAGGGAAAAAGTCCTCTTACTAATAGTTGATAATACTACTAAAAGAATATGCATGAGGATTTTCAAAGTAATTGAAAATGATCTATCGTGAAATGAACTCCATTGAAAAGGGTAAAGATTAAAAATGAAAGACCTAAGAATCAAAACAAACAAGCTCTTAAGAAAAAAAACATGAAATGAAAACAACTCAAACAAGATGAAGAAGTCTTGATAAAAAGCATTAAGTTTGTGTTTAAAAATGTTTATCAAGTTAAGTTATTGTCCATTTTAAAGAGTCGTCATGTTCCCAAGTTTATTAAAATTGAATCAAATTAAATGAAACATAGCAAACCAGAATGAAGACCATCAAGAGAATAGATCATGAGAAAAATATTTACAAGATAAAAAGTATAAAATGATGAATATGTTTAAAATTAAATATTTTATCTTATAAGATGTTTGTTAAGTGTTTATTCTTATTTTTTAAAGCATTGATGCAGTTTAAAGTTTTTATTCAACTGATTTAATAGGAATTTTCAATCTTTTGCCATTTTTTCTTAAAACTTTATCTTGCAAGTCTTTTAATGATCATGTTTTAAGAGTAAGACTAACAATTAGTTTCAAAAAGATTATAAATGAAGTAGGAAGAAAAATTTGGAGGAGGAAAAGGAATTCCCTGTATATATCATCGTGATTTTCTTTTCTAAATTGCTTTCAGTATCAAAACCAAATCCTCAAATTGTACTCATAAAAACCTGCAAAAGAAAGAAGACAAGGATAAGAAAATATAACTAAAAGGGAAAATAAAAGAAATGAACAAAGGAGAAATGAAGATCAACATATACACAGACCTAAGAAAAATGCATACCAAATTACCTTGTGAATCTTGACATCCTTGTATGAAGAGTATATAAAAATAGGCAAGACTAGTTATATTTATCTCTAAGTTTGGATATCTTGAAAATCATGAATTATTGAATCTAAAAACTAAGCAATGCTACAAGGATTCTTCACATGACAACATCAAAAGGAATTTACATATGAATAAAGTGAGATGATAAAATATTGTATGCCATCATTTGAATTTTTGTCTTGTGAGCTCCTTTTATTAATTAACCATTATTTAAAATGTAAATTCAAATCTTATTGCAATTATATGTGTAGAAAGTGGAAATGAGCCCTATATTTGAGTTAACGTCTTATAATGTGGGGTTTATCATTTATCAAATGTAAAATTGTTGTACCAAAGAAAACCTCAAAAATGAGAAAGATGCCAACTAAATGTATGATAAGGTCCCATCCTTATTCATTAAAATATCATAATTGCATTATTTTGGAAAACAACCAAAAAAAAAAGAAACAAAGTTAAATTTATTCCTACTCTAAACCTTTTGAAGCAAAATGACTAGGTATAGTCATATTTCCAATTTAACCAAGAAATAATTTTATTACCTGCAAAGATATACATTACATGTGTTAGAAAAAGATAATTATTAATTATTAAATTATATACAAAAATCATAGAATCTTTATGCATGATAATTCCTAAGAATGAAAATAGAAGAAATTTAAAATTAGAAAATTTTATGCTAAAATGATTTTCTAACCGAAAATAAAATCTATCGAAATATGTACAATCTAAAGGGTTAGATATATTACCTTTAAGGATCCACCAAGGTTTTGTTTTTTAAAATTGTGCAATATGGGAAGTATTAACATCAAATGTTTCTAAGATTTTATAGAAATTGTGATTTTCCCTTGCGAGACGTCGATCGTCATAATGAATAGAAAAAGAAGGAAAATCCTTAAAGAAATCTATTATGTGTACATTAGAATTAAGACAGCTGACCAACTCATGATTAACATCGAAAACTTGTAATAGAGTTTGATGATCTAAATCATAATAGAAGAAGGCAATTTTGATCTTAAAAAATGAATCAAATGATCTAAACTCATGAATATCGTGATTATTAAATATCACATCCTTTTCAAATGATTTATAAGTACCTTGAATATTGTATAAAAAATGGATAAAGGTTTCTAGATTTATATCAAAAAGTAATTGACCATTTAAAAATACCCCTTTCATTTTATGATGTAATTCATTCTTAAGTTTTTGAACTAGAAAATATTCCAACAGGTTGACACATTCAATGATTAGGTCACAAACAATGATAACCATAATGTAAGTTAGGTGAATTTTCTTTAAGATCATCATTTTTGATTCCCTTGATTAATGATGTGTCATCTGTTCTCACAACAGAATCTAGCCCATTTTCAAAAGAAGAATTATTGTTATGATTATTCATTAAATCTTGTTGTTGTGTAGAATTTGATTCTATTGAATGTGACCCATTATCATAAACATTAGGAAGTACTAAAAAAAAGCTTTCAGATGTAGGATTCACTCCTGATGTTGATGGTCGAGAAATATTAGAATTTTCATTTAAAGATTCAATAGGATCAATAATATAACCAAGATTTATTGTTGGAGATTCCTCTTTATGTTTCATACAACTTCTTATATTATGTTTTTGAACAACAGAGGTAACTTTCTCAATTAAAATTTTCTTAGGAGGTAAATTGTCATAATGAAATTTGTAGCATAATAACATACATCTATCAGAAAATTCGCTAACAGTTTCATTACCAAATATTGTAAAGTCATCAAATTCTAAGAACAAATTCTTGTGGTTGTAATTGTGGTGAGCAAAAAAGAATATCTACATAAAATGATTCCAAGAGCAAATACACTTAGCTCATAGGATCTTGTACCATTCTTGAATCCTTCCTTGAAGTGTGAGAGTGAATAACCTACAAATTTCATTGTCTTTAGTGGTGTTAAAACATTTGCATTTATGTATAAATTGATCAAAATGATCTAAAGAAGAATCGAAATTCTCACCATCATATTGAAATTCGTATATTGATTCAAGTTGTCTCTTGGGTATACCTCTCGTAGGCTTGTGTGAGATAAAAGCATGACCCAATGTAGGAATAAAAATAGGAGCGATGGCTAGTTAAAAATGTTAAAACAAGACTTCACATGGATTAACTAGCTCAGGCCCTCCTTCTAGTGCCAAAAATGTTTATGCCTCAGAAATCTGTGGCAACAACAAGACGGATAACCACCTGGTCCGGACCTTAAAGTAGATCCTTTTCCATTTGGGACGATGGTTCCAACTAGTTAAACTAGGTCCAGTTACCTTTTCCCTATTGCTATTGGTTTAAGATGTGTCTTTAGATTCAAATAGGCAGGGATATCAGGTTGATTCTTCTTACTGTTTAGGCAAAAGCATGACCCTTAAGATGCTTTTAATGATACAATCAAACTACCACTAAGATCTGCCCTAAAGTTAACCTAGCCTAGACTTAAAGAGTTAAAATATCCATGCCATGCTAAGTTATTTTATGTAATATTTATTATTAATTCATAAATCTAATGTAATCTATAATTTGTATTAATTATATTAAATCTATGTTATTTTATTAAACTTATGTTAATATTAATGTGAAATGTATATATTAAACTAAAACATAGACTAATTATTAACTAAATCTAACAATGTCATTTTAAGATTTAATAAGATTGATCCTAAGAAATATTAATATCTTATCTAATATTAAATCTATTTAAATCTTAACTTTTCTAATTCTATTGATAGTGAAGAGAAATTACTAATTATCACTAACTTGTAAAAGTTAAATTCTACAATTAGATTTTATCAAAAAAATAATTTAAACAATATTTAAAAAGAATCAAATTAATATATGCAAAATATATAATTACAACTCTTATTGATCTATTAATGATGTAAAATTAAATATTTAGATCAATATAAATGTTTGATTAAACCTCACCTTAATGAGTGTGCGTCTTTAAAGAGGCCTTAATGTGTAATTAAGCTATAAATACAAAACTAATTTAAATCCTATCTCGAACTAGAAAGGGATAACTATGTCCTAATCCAAGAGTAATTTAAGAAAAATAGGGGGAATGACTGATATAATTCATCACGTAATTTTTTATTAATTAAAGGAAAAAGTTCACATCAACTAACAAAAGTGAAAAAAAAAAAACCTATAAATGAATAATAAATAGTTATCAACCACCACAAGAATACTTGAATGAATTAGAATTTTATTTCGATCTCATTTTGTCGTGCAACGATACCTTTAACAAGGCTTCAACAGTAAAATATTGATGACACAAAAATAGTGCATGATACCAAAGAAACATAATACCTTTTAGAATTTGAGATCAAAACAAAAATGAAATTTTAATAGTAAGAAAATAATCCTCGGTTCCGGTAACAATACACAATAACAAGAATTAATTAAAACCATATTAAATCTTATTACCACAGTCTTGAGAGCAGCTCTGACCCTGAATAAAAGTACCCGCAATAGTGCGAAGCCCCTCCATAACAAAGCCATATATTCTCTACAATCTCTGCAATCAAACACTAAATGCTTTGCAATAGTGCAAAAGTGAAAATTGATCTATTACAGAGAAATTCCCTGTGCTGGATCACAACCCCTGTAGAATGGCTATCCTTCTGGTCCTGTAGAGTCTCCTTTCTAGCCCCTTTTCTTAATGTTCATTCATTCTTCTTATATAGCAAAACAAATTAGATTATTTCCCTCTCCTTGAGCTAAGGCTTAAATCCTCCATTATTCCTCATCTTTAGATTCCATGTTTTTTTGTTTCTAGAACTTTTGTAAAACCTCACCCAAAAAACTTGTTAATAAAACTTATACAAATACGATTAAATAGTAAAATGAAAAAAAAAGGGTTTTTTAAATAAAATCTAAAAACTTAAATAAAATATTAAACCTAACTTAGACCTATTATTTTAACGCGTAAGACTTCCTTTTTTCCGTAATATTTTTCCTATGTGATAATTCTTGAAGTCGTTTAAAACTCGGCAATGAATTCAGTTTCTTCTTATTGGCTCTCCACATTTAGGAAATGTCTATTAACTTACCAGGAGGTTTCAAAATTCTTTTAGTACCATTGTAAAAATGAAATATCATTACAGAAGGGATGCTTGTATATCTTGAAACCATTGATTCTGTAAGAGAGTTGAGTGCCAATTCAATGATTGTGTTTTAGTGATTTGGGGCATTGGTCACATTGGTAAGTGATGGCATGAAATTGCATTGGAAGATTGGATCCATAATTGGGATTATGTCTGTGTGAAATCTTCATTAGTTCCTATAAGCATGAATGGATATGGATCATAATGCATACAAAACGTTCTGATCAATTTTAAATATTGAGGGAAGATCCAGGCTTTCAAAAAGGCCGCAAAGCATCTGGTCTTTGAGATTTCATTTTTAAAGTGCCACTCCATGTTTTTGTTGTCATGATACAAGAAAGAATTTACTTTGTTGGATTTCCATCTTGTTATATATTTCAGCAATTTGGTTAATTGAATGCATTGCCTTTGTGACCCTTCTTGATAGTTTTGCCACAAATCTGGGTGTGCTTTTACGGGTTGTGCCAACCACCATAATGGTTAAACCTCCAATTTCCTATAGCAGTGATTCTCTCACCTGAAAATCAAAACAAATAACAAATTTTTGGATAATACAGAACATGTGCGATGTATCATGAGTCAGATTGAGATTTTGGAGCATGATGATTCCCGTCCTTGACAGTTTTGAAATATCATCGTGATTTTTTTGGAGAAAACTGGCATTCAGAAAACGTATGATCTCGGCGGGTATCTGAGTAGAAGATTCTGAATTTAATTGGCATAATCCACATGTATTCTACGCTAGTTTAATCCACATGTAATCTGCGCTGGGTTTTCAGAACGATATTCACTCTGTCAAATTTTGCGTGATAGGATAGTTCAAAAATGATGTGAGCCCATTTAAAATTTTATCATTAAAAAAAGTTATCCCTTTAAAATTCGATATGTTAAATCCTTTACAAAATTGTTGATTTCCGTACCATAAAATGTTTTGGGATTTTGTTTTATTTTAAAAGATTTTAATATAATTACAATCTATATTTACAATATTAAATTAACATAAAATGTTTTATACATAGTTTAATGTTTAAATAAAGAAAAATATAGTTTTAAGTTAATCTAATGATTTTATAAATGATTAAAATAATGAAATTATATTCATTTATTTACAAGGTAAAAAAAATGGATAATATGGTAAATTAATGATTCATCCCTTTCTTAATGGATATTTCAAGCCAAATGAAGGAGACAAACAATAAATATACCTAAAAGTGAAATGCAAAATGATGTGTCAAGTCATGTGGAGGAAATGCCAACTAGTGAAATCAAATATCAAATGCGAGGTGATGTGGCAACTAAAGGTGCCACTTTGTCTTCAATTGATCATTATGAGAATGTTTCCATGAATGCAAAAGGCAACAAGCAGGCGAAAAATATGATCAAAACCAACATGTTTGTAAAACTATGAGGCAAGTGGTAAATATTCAAAAAGTCAAGAATTTTTTCAAAATGCAAATAAAGAAGGAAGTTGGAAAATGAAGAGTGCATGTGATAAATATTCACAAATTGTAAAAAAGCTAAAATAAAACAAATGAGGTAATATACGAAATAAAAGGCCAAAGCAGCTAAAAACACATCCAATCTTCAAACAAGTGTATTTCATGAAATCCAAATGAGGTCAAGACAGATCAGGACAAATCGAACTCATTTAGGCCTTTCCTCATTCTCGAAACCTAATAATAGTAATATCAAATTATAAAAAGGGTCCCCATTTTTTATTTATAACTGAAAAATGGGGGGGTTATGTTTTACCACAACATGTTGGTAGGATAAAATGCCTCATTTTTAACCCTTTCCTACTTTAAAACCATAAACATAAGCCTCTTTTTTACCCTTATAAACTTCCTTATTTTTGCACTAGTCCAAGAATTATGTCCTATCCATGCACTAGTTTTATATTTCATACTTAAGGTTTATTAAGTAATTAATTAATAATTTTTTGTAGATTTTATGCCTTTTATATTCTTGCAACTAATATTTCCTTCCTAAATTATTTTGATAAGAAAATGTATGAATCATCGTATGAGCATGGTCTAGTGCAGGAAGATTCCCACACCGTTGGCACCCGACCACCCCTAAACTTCCGCAACATCTCATTACCTAAGGTGGGAATCCCATTTTGAATTGTCCAGTTCAGTTGAATTCTTCTTGAGTTGAATTTAGAGCTGAGTATAGTCATGTATATGATCGAAGATTTGTTCGCCAACCAACGATCAAATTAGCATTTTTTTGGAGCCACAAACTTACTTTGTAATGTTGGTTGTTATTTTGTTTCAGCCGAAAGGCTAGAACTATAACCATTGTATCTAATTTCATTATGGACATAGGACGAAATGGTTTTATGAATATAGATTTCAGATAGTAAATTAGGGTGCGATATCCATGCTACTGTAACTCTAGAAAAATTGTAATTATGTGTTGTCACCCTTGTTCTAGGTTGGATTCATACTTATGATGTATTTTTTCTGATTCAAAATTAATACAAGGAGATATACCATGTTGTTTACTTTCTATGTTCTAATTTTTTACTAATGTGCCTTTGAGTGTTTAACCTTCAATTTTCCCAAAATGGGAAACAATCTGGTTGGCTAGGGCCCAACCAACCCACCTTGTTTGACCTCTCTCTTTCATCAGTTACAAGTGTGTGGTGATTTATTTCTTCATGAGAATTCTAGTTTTATTTCATTGATAGTCAAGTGTGATGGGTATGTGATGTGAACATTAATTAATTTTGATTTACTTTCAGTCATTTCATTTTTACGAATATTAGTTTATTTCCACCTGGAATCGTGCAAGCACGTCATTCCTGCACTAGTGTGTTTATAATTTATGCAACTCGATTTTTCAGTTCATCTAAGAAAATTCGTTTCATTCCTTTCCTTCATAATAATTTGATTTTGTTTTGCAAGTGAATGTTCATTAGCAAGTAGAAGTATTTTTAATACGAAGAGATAAAATCCTAGGAATTAAAGATGCTTTGTTAAATGATGAACACGCATCATTACAACACATCGATCTGTGCCCGCACTTTGTATTTTTTAAAGGAAAGAACTAAAACTTAAATCTCAATAATAAAAGTGAAACTTTCTGACTTAACAAAGATTAAAGGAAGATATGGTTTATGTGAGTAACTGTCACAAAGATAAAAGCATGTTGTCATACTTGAGTTATTTGTTTCACTGCATTGAAGAAAGTGTGCCTTGAATTTTGAAGTTCGTTTTATTTCAAAGTTTATTTTCATTGCAAGATTCATTTTGGTTGAAGCATTCTTTTGGGTGTGCAAGTTATTTTAGAATTTCGGTTCACCTTTGAAATTCTTTTCATAGATTAGCACACCCTTTATTTTCCTAGAAGTAATTGGAAAACTTATTGTAGGAATCTTTGTTCTGGTATAGGAACTAGTATCCTACTACATGAACAGAGTGCTTAGAGCCTAAAGCTTAGAGACCCTGCACAAATACATAAATCTCTAGTACATGTGTAAAATATACTTCCCGTACATAAGTCATGTACATGTACTAGTGCAGGCATACTGCAAGAGTACATGAATAACAACTTGGTGCAGGAAGGAAAATCCTTAAGAAGGTAGATCTTTCCAAGGGCCCACTTGTGAACCTTCTAACACACATATTAGAGATAAACATATAATTTTATTTCAGCAATTAAGATTTTTTATAGTAGGTGTGAAATTTCCTTTATTTGGTTTCTTCGCAAAGTACTTTATTTCACATTCCGGGACTAGAACTTATTTGGTGTCAATGGTTGTGTTATCTTTATTTTCAATTCTGCAAGATCTTGATTAAACAAGTAGGAATAGATAGGAGAATTTCATACCAATTCTGGCATTTCCTGTGCTTTGTCTCTAATTTTACGAACCCACGAGCTGACAATTAAGTGTTGAATGGAGTTTTCTTAACTACTATTCCCGCACCCAATATTTTGCCGTCGTTTTTGGGGAGGCGAATTGAATTGGTAATAATTTTTCATTTTCTGTAATAGGGGTAAGTCTGCTAATTTTTTTCTACAATGTGATTCTATTGATTGAAGGAATTTATAGGTGTTGAGTTATTTTAAATTTGCAGCATTTATTTATTTTTGTTTTGTCATTTTTTTTAAATGAATGCTTAAAAGGGGTAAGGGTCCAAAGCCAGCTAAGGGTTGAGGAAATATTGGAAAATATAAAGTTAATTCTCACATTGGGCCTTATTTTGTAGGCAGAAAGTCCAAACAGACCTAGACTCATCACACAGGAACTGTCTACGTGGACTATGGAAACAGTAGTCCAGGTGTGATGTAGCCCACAAAGGTGAAGGAGGAGACTATTAGAACCCATATTCAACCTTCTCAGCCTGTTGAGAGTGGTTCACTTGGGGGAAAAATAATGGAAGATCACGAGGATCATGCAGAGGGAACTGGCGAAAATCAGGTAAATGAGGAGCAATCCACTTTTGGATTCTGAATTGTTGATCCTCACATAGTTGTGAAAATGAAGAATGTTCCATCATCATCTCTTCCTAATTTCTATGGTAAGGTACATGAAGACCCATACTCTTTTCTATTTGAGTTTGATATTTTGTGTAGGACCTATGAGTATTCATCTGATGCTCATAAATTAAAGTTGTTTCCTATGACTCTCAATGATGCAACATTATGTTGGTTCATGGGAATAGGGGAAACAATATAGATTATTGGGACCAAATGAAGATAATGCTCTTTGTTACACCATTTTTTGGTCATCTAACCCACTATCATTAGATGGACCCAAGTACACCATCTAAGACCAATTTTACACTAAGTAAAATTTCTTTCACTATGTCAAATAACTTAATAAACCACATTTATTAGGTTGTTTATGGTCTAAACAGGAAACCCCAAAAGGAAATATTAAACAAACCTATATTTGTTTGATTTTCCTCATGAAATAATTAATTAAACCATAATTTAATTATTATTCCTAGTCATTTTTAACCCAAAACAAAGAAATTAATTAGATAAACCTTTATTTATCTTATTATTTTCTAGGAATAATTATTTAAATCTTATTTAGATATTATTCCTTGTTAAATATGACCAAATCATCCACAAATAATTAAATAAATCATTATTTATTTGATTATCCTTCAACCACTTCCTTAAAAATATAAATAAATCATTTATTTATTTATTATTGATAAATAAAGGGATTTGACCCAAGTCAAATACTTTTTTCCTCCAACAAATATAATAAAATATTCCATAAAAGGTGGATCTAGATTTGGTTAACATTATTTTAATCATGCACCAAGATCTAGAATGACCCAATATTTTGTTATAAATAGGAGGGTTTTTCCTATCATTCTTCACCTTTTGTTGCCTATTAGATCACTATGGATCTATACACTTGGTCACATTCTACATTATTTGTTGTGTGAGCTCCCTTTGAGTTCTATCTTTGTCTGGGTTTTCTACACCAACAAGAGAGAGAGATTCTAGATCTGAAGTGCTGAGGACTTCCAAGAACCCATCCCATTGAGGATAATTGGATATGCCTTCTTGTTTTCCTCCCAGGTGCCCTTAATAAAAAAATTCTTTCAAAAATTGTTCTTTTCTTGTCTATTGGATATATGGAGCAAACCCTTCTTTTTACTGCTTAATGTCTTTCTATGCATAGATCTAGTTTTTTGCAGCTCTTGTCTTGATCAACTAACTGCAGATCTGAAGATATTGGCAGCCACTTTTGATGTTAGGGCTATTAGTTATGCATAGCTAAAGTGGTCTTTTTTTCATACACACCGACAAAGGATTCATACTAACAACTGGCGACTCCACACGGGTTTTCAATTACGACCGCTGTCGTTTTTCATATTCCTGCATATCCAGCTACTTCAGACCCTAGGGTTTCTTTTCAACTTTTGGTTTTTCTATTTTTATGTTGTTTTTCACCTATAAAACCCTCAAACATTAAAATTTCTAACTTCTGCGTGTTTCTAGCCCTATTGCACAGGTGACAGACATCAGCCGTAACTGAGATGGCAACTTTTTCAGAAATCTGCCGCCGGGACACCCGGAGCTTCAGGTCACACTTTTCAGCCCATAAACTGCGACCTGAACTCCAGGTCACACTTTTTAGCCCATTAAATATGACCTGGGTAGCGGAAAACAGCCCAAAAACTGCTTCCTGAGCGAAAAACACGTCAAAAACTGCGACTTGGACTTTTTTATGGAATTTTTCTGAAATTTTTCTGGGTTTTGTCTGAACATCTGTCAGGGTTGTCTGACCTCCGTCTTCGCCCATTTAGAACTATTCTTAGTCTTTTTTACTCAACTAAGTGGGAATGTATCCCCCTAGGGCCTTAGTACCCTCCACTTTTTGTGGAAGAGTTTTAGCTGCTGTAAGTGTCTAAATTTTCAGAGTTTTCAGCCATTTCTTTTTCAGATATGATCCTTCCTTTTCAGATCCCTTTAAATCAGCTCCTATCCCTTTCAAATCACCTCCTATAGTTTTGTTTGGATCTACCTTTAGGGCCTCCTCCTTGCCCCATCTTCTTTTTTCTGATTCCCTCCTTTTTTCCATCCACCTTGCCTCTGCCTCTTGGCTGTGTTCTGCCCCTCTTTTCAGCAGTTTTCTCCTTTAGATCCCTATCCCTTTCGACCCTAGATCTATTGGCCTCTTTTTAGTGTGTTTTGACTAGATTTTTCCCCTCTTTTAGATTAGTTTTGAGAGACCCACCTTCTTGGGTTAGATCGATGCACTAGCAGCTGTTAATTTTCTGTTATTTCAGCATTATATACTGTTTTTTGCAGCATTATTTTCTGTTACGCAGCACACTTTCTCTCTTTCTCTCAAAACGAAAAGGGTTTAAAAATTAAAATTAATGCACTCCACACACTCCCCCTAAGCGAAGAAGAACCTGGCTTACACCTCCAGGCAAAGACTTTAAAATCAATTGACACTGCACCTATCTGCCCTTGTTTCGACATTGTAATCCCTTGATTCTGCACCTCCCTGCCTTTTTTGATCGTTCTTCTTCCCCTTGTGCCGTGTTTTTGTTTTCACCATTGTGCCCCCAAGGTGCACATCCCAGAGACTTCTTGGCCTTCACCCTTAATTTCCGGTCGGTCGACCTACTCCTTCCCGTCGTCGATGAGTTAGTCCTCCTCTGAGTCCGCACTCCAACTCCTCTCCTGATTCATTGGGTTCTCCTCTTACTTCTAGTTCTCCCCCTGTCACCTTCACTATTTCTAGTCCAGGGCCTAACGCTAGCAGTAATCCTGGCCCTAATACTGGGACTACTACTAGTAGAACCGCCACAAGAACTACCTCGGTTGCGCCCTTGCTCCCCTTCATGGTAGGCCTCAACCTCCCTGATTTGGACCGGTTGACAAATGACCCTATACACCATGACGCTAGTTGGCCTGCTATGCCGAAAAAGCTCCCTTCTGACATCCCCAAGTTTGAAGGCCTTGCTGGAGAAGATCCTTCAAATCATGTTCGATCTTTCCACATGTGGTGTTCATCTACCTCCATTACCGATGACTCTGTCCGTCTTCGGTTGTTCCAACGAACGCTTACAGGCGTGGCTTCTAAGTGGTATGTTGATCAGCCCACTTCCTCTCATGCCACCTTTGTGACTCTTTCCCGGGCTTTTTTATCTTACTTCCAGCTTCCCGTTCGTTATGACACTGGTATCGAACTTTTGAATTCTTTCTGTCAATCATCTATGACCCACCTATCTGATCATGTCCAAGAATGGTGAAGAAGAAAGAGCCTATGTCAATCCCATACTTTCGAAGACCGTGTCTACATGGACTGGTTCCTTAGATCTCTCTTGCCTCCTATCGAGAAAGATGTTGCATCGCATTTTCCCCAAACCGAAGAAGCCGCCCTCCAACTGGCGTTAAAATATGACTTGATCTACTCTCAGATAGGTTATGTTTATACCGTTCTACCTGATCTCCCCAAACCTGGTGGTGTCAATGCACAGGGGGCACCTCATGCCGCCGACGGTATCATTGGAGCTCTCTCTCATCCATATTCCCAACCTCCCATGGGTTATGGTTTTCCTGGGGGAGGGGCAGCACCTCCCGCACTTGTCCCCCTCCTGGTAGCACGTATCCAAGATACAACATACCTCCTCTTTTGGCCCAACCTCCTACTCACCATATTGTTACCCAACCCCCTTATTATTCGTATCCGCAGTTTGGTACTCCAGCTCCTCCAGCATCAACACCTCCGCCTCCCTTGCCTTCTCAACCCCTGCAACAGCAGTCACCACCCCCTCAAGCGCAGATGGATGCACAACAGGGATTCGTGGCTACCCAACCACCTGACGGACAGGTGGCCACTCAACCTTACCCTTCTAGTTCCTTCAATTACCAGATCCTCATGATGAACTCTGATCCACCTCTAACCATCGACCTTAACCTTCAAACTCGGTCTCGCCAGTACCCCACACCTTCCGCTCAGTCTGCCCCCGAGTCCCCTTCTTCAGGTTCTACAGATCCTCTTTCGACATCCAATGGTCCCTTGCATATCTCTCAGCCCAAAGTTGAGGTTCATACCAAGATTCCTAAGGGACCATTACACCGAAATGTTGCTTCTAGTCGAGCTGCTCATTCGTATAGCATAGTAGATTATTTGGCGTAGTCTCCCACTACCATTTCCACATTGGAACTCCTCTAGTCGTGCCCTTCCCAAAAGAAGGCTCTGCTATCTTCCATGGGCACTGTAGATCCTGCTGATTACCAAATGATTTTTTTCGATGCCCATCAATCAACACATCCTCCTCTTCCTGCTTCTGTCGCCTTCCAAATCCCAGTCAAAATTCGGAACGCTAATGTTTCCCGGTGTATAATTGATGAGGGGGCATCCACCTGCGTGATGTCCACTTCGGTTTGGAAGCAACTCGGATCTCCTGAGTTCGCCCCTTCCACGATCACCCTTTGAGCATGGGATGGCCATGCCTCCCAGCCCATTGGCCTCTTCCATAATTGTCCTATCACTCTTGCGGGCAAGACTGTTTGCGTTGACGTCGAAGTCATCGACGCCCCTCTAGATTACAACATTCTCTTGGGGCGGAGCTACACCTATGCTATGTCTGTTGTCCCATCTGCGGTTTTCCGCAAGATTTCTTTCCCTCATAATGGAAAGATAGTCACCATTGACCAGTTGACATATCATGAGCCAACATCTCAGACCTCACCTGAGACGATCATCCCTTTTGTAGCCAACACGCAAACCATCGATTCCTTGACCAGTGTCTCTCCTGGCATCTATAAAGACTCCTCTTTGCTCAGAACCTTCCCTGGTCTTCCTCCTCCTCCTCTCTCTGACCCCAGCTCATCAAATGTTTGCATTATGCAATCGTCTCGGGCTGCTCTCAAGCAACCTGCTTCGGCTAGTCAGCAACCACGCTCTCCGCAACCTGCTCCTAGCCCTTCACCTGCAGCTGGTAGTCATGAGCCTCTTTATCCTCCTGGCACGGTTCCTCCAAGCCTTAGCCATTTAGGAGCCATCCCACCTGGCCATTACCTCTCTGGTCAGATACCGTTCCTAGCTCCCCCACCAGGAGTGTACACGGTACCGGTCATGCCCACACTCTCTCTTCCTAACCTGACCCTTGGGATTCCCATCTGGTACCATGATCCTCCAGCGTCAACCCTGCCTGGTCAAACCAAACCTTATATTGCTTTGACCCTGGTTCAACTGGTCCCCATGACTTCTCCTACTGCAACAGTGCCTCAGTCACCTCAACAGGAACCACCTCCTGTTGCAAGGGAAAAGCTCGCAAGTGGGCATCAAAGGACAAGGCTTCCCTGACAAACCCTTCCCCTCCTCGGCCTCCAAAGCATACCATCCAGTGTGCTTTGTGTGATGTTGTCGGCCACGCCACCCATACCTGTCCTGGATTGCTTCATCTCAATCCCATGGTTAATGCCGCGTTCCCTGAGTCCACGGTCCCGGAAGCCTCTATTCCTTTCGCAACCACAATCAAGAACCCAAAGAATATTCACACCAACCACCCCTGTGCTTTGTGTGATCTCCATGGCCATTACACCCATCTTTGTCCCCGCCTCGAGGACTTCCGCACCTCTCTAGCCGCGGTCCGCCAATTCAAGGCCAAGCGCAATGAGTCCACCTCTCCCCTATTTGCGCGCTTTTCTTCGGCAAAACTACCAGACATGACTACTCCCATTGACATTCCCCCTCCCGATGTCGAGATGACGGAGCCTTCGTCCAACATTTTCTACCTATCATCATCCATGAGACCCTCGGGGAATGTTCCATCTGAATCCTCCCCTGTTGTTTCGCTTGACCTTCCTTCAACGACACCTTGGGCTCCACATCAGTAGATCCTCTATCTACTTACTCTTCTGTCACCCCTTGTGACGATGCATATGTGAACCTCGCTTCTCATGGTGATGATTCAGGTCGCTTCGCCACGTCAGGTGGTCTTTCTTCCACTAGTCACCCCATATTCTATCACGATGATGACATTATGGAAGAAATCCCCACCCCTGACTTTATCTATTCCCCCTTACATCGAACCCATGCGTTCACACCGCATACACCTTGTGGTCATTACATTGAAACCCTATTTTTGGGTAAGGGGGCACCCACATTTGAGAGACCAAGAGAAGCAATTCTCCACAACTCTCCTAGTGTATCTGGTCGTGCTGACTTTAGTAGCATTATTCTTCCACATTTAGAAGAACCTCTAGAGTCCCATATAACTTCAGATCACTCTAAGGATGATACCCCTTATCATTCCTTCATCTTACATCAGCAACTCTATCTCTTAGACATTGTTGTTGACCAACCTATAGCTTTTCTATGAGAGCATCAGTTCATTATCTCCAATTCCTCTCTTTGGGATAGTAACACCAGGTATGCCAACCTAGAAACTTAATTTCCATTTGCTTCCTATATGCAGCACCAAAAGAGATTGGTAATCCTCCATTCCCTTTCTCAAAACTGCATAACCATAACAAAAACAAATGGTGCACCACATCATTAAAATGTGTTTAGATCCCCCCTTTTCTAAATACATTTTGGCATGACCACACCATGCTTGGGGGCACCTATGGCCCTCAACCATAACCCTCCTCAAAATTGAATTTCTTCACTTGCAACACCCATACTAGGGGCACCATTTGGCCTCCATACTTATCTATGCTCGTGTTGATGTTCGTCATGAGTTACCATCCTGTACTCATGTTTTCATGGTCCCCCATTGGACCTTTACTGTGTGGAAGCACCATCAAGTCACCCTTGTTTAGAGCATCCAAGTTGAGTCATCATCGCATTCATGGAGTCTATCCCGAGTCCCTTTGTACCCCGCCATAGTCCTCCATCCTTCATTGCTTGGTCCCTCTCTTGTGTCACACATTATGGCCTTCAGTCCCACTGTCCCCTATCCCTCATGATATTGTGTCAGTCGTTGCCATGTCATTCATGCCCTTTATGCTCTAACAAGGGAAGTCGTCCATTCGCTACTCAGTCCCCTCCATTTCATCATCATCATTGGTATTAGTCTGTCAGTCGCTCTACTATTTTCTCTCATGCCTTAGTTGAGGATCTCTCATTGCCTCACCTATGGCGGACCTCCTTCTGTCGACATCAGCTCCTTCATTCCAGAAGACAGGTCTAGAGGGCGGTGTACCTTGGTTCCAGCTTCCACTCTTGTTCGGTGCCTCGGATCAAGCAAAGGGATCTCTCATTTCCCTTTGACTTGATTGTTTCTCCACTCCAGCTCCTTTCAGCATGATCAAGATCCATATACTTGATGGTTCAGTGATGCAGCAGCAGCTCTTGGTGATTCCCGGGTGTGTGTGAGATGTCTCAGCCCTCATGAGGGGGTGGCCCTGCAGGTAGCCCCCCACATGCCCGGATGACCTCTTCATTGCAGCCCTCGATGCAGCTCCATATATTTGATGATGTCGGCCTTAGCCGCTTGCAGCGCCTCTTTGATTTTCATGTATCAGTCAGATTTTGTGAGCCCTTCCCCGCTTGTAGGGGGAATTTGGGTTGTATTTGTATCTCATGTACTCAGATATTATTGTATAAGTCCTGGCTGTTATCCCAGGCACAGCATGTATATGGGATCCCTCATTGTATTTTTATCTGGCTCATGTTTATGCCGGCTGTACTTTATGGTTCGGTCCCTTGTTTACTAGACACACTATTCTTTTGTACTTTGTCTCGGCGGGCATAGGTATGCCTCCCCCGCCACCTTTAGCACAGGTACCCTCTCATAAAAAGAGACTTGTTGCACTTGCAAGTCTCGTCTCCTCAGGGTCTAGTTCTTCAGCACATTAGTCTACCTTACATTTCTCTCTCTGACTTCCCTTTTGATGTCTAGTGATTGAGTTCTTACAACGTACTTTGGTCATACGATTTTCTCCTAACACTTGCACGCTGGGGGGCAATCTGTTACACCATTTTTTGGTCATCTAACCTACTATCATTAGATGGACCCAAGTACACCATGTAAGACCAATTTTTCCCTAAGTAAAATTTCTTTCACTATGTCAAATAACTTAATAAACCACATTTATTAAGTTGTTTATGGTCTAAACAGGAAACCCCAAAAGGAAATATTAAACAAACCTATATTTGTTTGATTTTCCTCATGGAATAATTAATTAAACCATAATTTAATTATTATTCCTAGTCATGTTTAACCCAAAACAAAGAAATTAATTAGATAAAACTTTATTTATCTTATTATTTTCTAGGAATAATTATTTAAATCTTATTTAGATATTATTCCTTGTTAAATATGACCAAATCATCCACAAATAATTAAATAAATCATTATTTATTTGATTATCCTTCAACCACTTCCTTAAAAATATAAATAAATCATTTATTTATTTATTATTGATAAATAAAGGGATTTGACCCAAGTCAAATACTTTTTTCCTCCAACAAATATAATAAAATATTCCATAAAAGGTGGATCTAGATTTGGTTAACATTATTTTAATCATGCACCAAGATCTAGAATGACCCAATATTTTGTTATAAATAGGAGGGTTTTCCCTACCATTCCTCACCTTTTGTTTCCTATTAGATCACTCTGGATCTATACACTTGGTCACATTCTACATTATTTGTTGTGTGAGCTCCCTTTGAGTTCTATCTTTGTTTGGGTTTTCTACACCAACAAGAGAGAGAGATTCTAGATCTGAAGTGTTGAGGACTTCCAAGAACCCATCCCATTGAGGATAATTGGATACGCCTTCTTGTTTTCCTCCCAGGTGCCCTTAATACAAAAATTCTTTAAAAAATTGTTCTTGTCTTGTCTATTGGATATATGGAGCAAACCCTTCTTTTTAATGCTTAATGTCTTTCTATGCATAGATCTGGTTTTTTGCAGCTCTTGTCTTGATCAACTAACTGCAGATTTGAATATATTGGCAACCACTTTTGATGTTAGGGCTATTAGTTATGCATAGCTAAAGTGGTCTTTTTTTCATACACATCGACAAAGGATTCATACTAACACTCTTATCGAAATATCAGGAATATTTTAAAACTGGAGATATTCAACATATCTACTATTGTGCAAAATTATGATGACACCCTAGAGGAATACTTAGAGATATTCCTATATATCCTCCAAAGGTTGAAGCACAAATTTGATCCGGGCACCATTAGGACCGTTTTCTTACGTGGACTTACTGACGATGATAGGAATAATTTAAAATTTTTAGGACAAGGAGATATTTCCTAGAAACCTTTTGATCAGATTCGTGACTTGTGGAGGAAATTCTCAAGAAATAAATATAGATATGGTAAAGGAATTCGAAACAGAAATAAGAGAAAGGAATCTACTGATGCTATGATCTTTGGATTGGAGAACAAAATGCATAATATGAAAATTTAAATAATAAATATTGTTACAAAACAGATATTGTTTGAAATTTCAGCAAAAAATTGTAGAGGATCAAGAGTGATTATCTATTTTTTGTCCAAAATGTAGAAAAAAACATATTTTAAGAGAATTTCCTCTTGATGTTAAGGGAACTAATAAATGTGCAATTTGTGCAGAAAACCATGCCACGGAGAAATTTCCTTCCATACCTAGGATGAAAGCTATATTTGAGGGAGGAAAACCTGGAGCCGAATTATTACATGCTATGGGAGCACGAAGAAGCTTTCCTCGGGTAAGTGCAGGTATGGCTCCTAAAATTCCACCGAATGTTTTTGGTTATAATGCACATACATATATTCCTATCCTAGCACTAATCACTCTCAACATTGGTGGCATGGGAACCAATATTATTATAGACAACCCTACCAATATTGGCAACAAGGATGGAGAGTACCAAACCATTCACACCATTCCTATCCTGCACATATGTAATCATACCCACCTACATGTGCACCTTACCCAATGCCACAATTGTCATTTCCCGAGTTGAGTCAGCCTATGCCACCATTACCTTTTCGTCCACCATTTTGACCTACTCAACTGCCTGCCCAACCCATAACAAATCCAATAACAAAGAGGTACAAATGATCCATTCTATGAACCCTATTTTTCCATCCAGATATCAGTCTATGCTAGTTGGATTCAATGATCTCCAATTGAGATCGGGGAAGATAGTAACCTAACAAAGAAGAAGAAGCCAATGGTGATTATCAAAGAGAAAGGTGAGGAAGAAACTCTTGACCATTTTGTGAGAGAAGTCACCATTTAGCCCATCCTTGTACCATTAAATCCTTTGTTGTCCTCTTCAAAGTAGCATCCCTATCTAGAGAGGCTAGTTGTGGAGAGGAATGACCCCATTCCTATGTCTAGCTTGGCTTCTGAGCTTACAAATCTTTTTATAAAGCTACCTTTGCTCCCAGCTATCAAAGGGATCCCAATTTGTATGGAAATCATTATGGATATTTGTATTAAGAAGCCAGTAAGGAGAATATTGGAACCCCAAACCATTCAATTTTTTGGAAGAACAACAAAGTTAATGAGGGGATGTATGCACATGGAAAAATATACTGACCACGGAAACCCTGTTGTCTCCATTCAGATAGGTGATGTCCTTGTCTCCAATGTGCTTATAGACCTGGGAGCACACATTAATGTTATGACCAAGCAAACCATGGATCAAATTGCATTGGTACATATTCGTCCTACTCCCATTGTGCTTGAATTGGCAAACATATCTAAAATCAAGTCAGAAGAGGTGTTGGATCATGTGGTTGTTTCATTATATTCTTGCGAATGTCCCGCAGACTTCATTGTGCTTCAGCCAAAGAATCTCGTGGGAGGATATATCTTGATCTTGGAATGATCATGTCATGCTACAGTCGATGCTTACATTGGATTTCATTCTAGTGATATGGATATTTCCCATGGAGATTCTAGAAAAAGGGTCACCTTATATCCACCCACTAGATCCATCTAGGATATCGAAAACACCTTTGTGGCTAGATTACAATAGTTATGGGAAGAATCAGTCTATATTTATCTTACATAATTGTGTCAAGTCCTCACAGGAGGGCGAGATAAATGACTTTCTGAAAAATCTAGACACCATGCCCAATTTTGAGTCATTGAGCCAAATTTTTAGTTTAAATTTTAAAGAAAATGATAATTCTCAATCCCCCTCGCCACCATCTCTAGAGACAATTGTGTGTATTTTTTAGCCCAATACCACTCTTGTTGAGAATATTCCAGGAAAATATTTTCATATCAGTTCAAACTTGGATTCATCCCACCAAGAGTAGTTTGTGAATTTGCTTCGAAACCATCTTGATGCCTTTGCATGAGGCTAAGAAGATATGAAATGCATCCCTCATGAAACCTGTACTCACCATATTTATATTTAGGATGGAGCACGACTTGTATAACAACCCCAAAGGCATATGAACCTAGCTCTAAGAGACCTTGTAAAAGAAGAATTGCAAAAAATCTTGGATGCTCATTTTTTCTATCCTATTTCTGGCAGTCATTGGATCACCCCATTGGTATTAGTCCCAAAAAGAGATTGGAGATGGTGCATTTGCATTGAATATAGAGAATTAAGAAAAGCCACTCTTAAGTATTACTTCCCCCTTCCTTTCATTTATCAGGTGCTTGCTACCCTTGCAGGTAAGAAATAATTCTCTTTTTTGGATGGTTTTAGTGGCTATAACCAGATATAGATCACACCCGTGGATCAAGAAAAAATCACCTTTACTTTTACATGGGGTACATTTTCTTATCGAGTGCTTCCCTTCGGGATATGAAATGCCCCAACTACCTTTCAAAGGGTAGTCTTGGCCATTTTTGCTGACCTTTAGAGTGTGAAAATCTATCTGGATGAATTTTTTGTGTTTGGTGATTCATTTCAGGAGGGCATAAAAAATATAGAAATGATGCTTCTTCATTGCCAAGAATCTCATTTTGCATTGAGTGATAAAAAGTGTAGATTAATATTCAAGGCAGGAGTAGTTCTTGGCCATCTTATTTCTGAAAAAGGTATCCAAGTTGACCCCAGAGAGATAAGTTATTTTGAGTCTTCCCACACCCAAAACTCAAAGGGAAGTGAGAGGTTTCCTAGGACATGTGTGCTAATATAGGATATTAATTGAGAAATTATTTAGGATAGATACCCCCCTTTTCTGAATTTTATCTAAGGATAGTGAGTTTTTTTGGTCTAGAGCTTGCCAGCAGTCCCTTGAGACAGTGAAGGAAAAACTAGTACAGGCACCAGTTTTGAGAGGAACGAACTGGTCCCTGCCATTTCATATGTCCTCCAATGCCTCAAACACTACCATTGGCACAAATTTAGGATAGGAAGAAGACAAAAATTCCTATGCTGTCCACTTCATCAACAAAAACTTGTCACCCGCTGAATTATAACTACACAGTTACTAAGAAAGAGTATTTAGCTGTAAAATTTTCTATCAATAAATTTAGATTATATGATATGAAGTCTTTATGCATACTTATCATTCCGCAATAAAATATTTGATGAATAAAGCATTAACTAGCAGTACAATGACTAGGTGGTTATTGTTATTACAGGAATTTAATATTACTAGAACACAAAACTCTAGCATATTAGCAGATTAACTTTCAAGATTAAATAATCCTCGTGAAGTAATTCTTGTTGATGATAATTTACCTAAAGAACATCTCTTTTCCGTGTCAATATAATCTCCATGGTTTTCTGACATACTTAACTAAACTATTTAGTCACTGGAAAGACACTACCTCACTTATTTTCTCGTGAAAAGCGGAATATTATACAGAAAAGTGTTGGATATTCTTGGGTTCAAGGAGACCTCTTTTACAATGGGCCAGACCTCATTATCCGAAGGTGTGTAAGAGATGAATAAGTGTTTGAAATCTTAAAATATGCTCATGGCGAACCTTGCAGAGGCCACTTTGCTAATATGTGACCTACATACAAAATTTTACGAGCTCACTATTTTTGGCCCTCCTTTATTAAGGATGCCAAAAAATATGTCAAATGATGTGATAGCTATTAGTGAATGGGCCAACCCAATCAAACCAATGAAATGTATTTATGTCCTCAAGTTATCATTAAGCCTTTTGAAAAATGGGCTATTGATTTCGTAGGACCAATAAATCCAACGTCATCAAATAAAGAGCATATTTTGGTTTTTATAGATTTCGTTACAACATGGGTAGAGGCTAAAGCTATTTATTTTGCTATTGAAAGAGTTGTTGTTGACTTTACTTTTACTGAAATCATTACTAAATTTGGTGTGCCTAGAGGGATTGTTTCTGACAATGGTCCGCGATTTATTTCTGAAGTGGTACAGTGTGTGATGGAGAAGTGCAAAATTCACCATAGTAAATCCACACCGTATCACCCGCAAGAAAATGGTCAGGTGGAGTCCACAAACAAGGTAATTGAGCCCATCCTCCTGAAAACAATGAACATGCATAGAAATTATTGGGCTAACATATTACTATAAGCCTTGTGGGCATACCAAACCACTTGGAAGAACAACACTATACATACACCATATGAGCTGGTATACAGGAAACAAGTTCTTTTGCTGATATAATTCTAGATTAAGACCTTCGAGAGTACAGTCCAGTTAGGACTAGACCTATATGAAGCACAACAACAAGGTCTCTTACAACTATATGAGTTAGAATAATTTCAAATAGATGTTGTTCAACAGAACATATTGGTTCAACAACAACGCAAAAAGTGGCATGAAAAGTCCATCAGGAAGAAGCAGTACTTACCAAGTGATTGGGTACTCCCTTACAATTCCAAATTTAAATATCTTAAAGGAAAATTGAATACACGCTAGATGGGACCTTATGAGGTGGTAAAAGTGTTTTAAAATAGAGTGGTAGAAATAAAAACTATTTATGGATGAAATTCAATGTTCCTCATGAATGGGCATAGATTAAAGGTATATTTTGAGCCGCTCACTAAAGGAAATTTTATGCAGCAAGTCCAACAATAATCAGAGAAGGAGATGGTAGGTGGAAACACCAACCTATTGAAAATTTGATTCTTTCTTTTCCTAAAAAAAATTATGTATAATAAAAAGAAAAAAAATGACAAAAAAAGAAAAAGAAAAAAAAACATTTTCCTATAATTATGAAAATTGGTTCACGGACATGATTGCACAAGGATAAACCTTAAAACCATCATGATGGTAGGAAGATAAAAACATGAATAAAAAGGGAATATTGTTTGATTTTTTAGATGTGTTGGATTTCAAAAAGAAGAAGAAGGTTCAAATGGGAAAAAATCCCTTACCCAAGTTTAGGATAGACGGCACAAATTTTTTTATTCAAACAATGTTGAATTCCCACTGCATTTACTTTTTTCGACACCAATGCACACATATTTTAAAGGTAAATTCTACCCTTCTTATATTTATTGTTTCGTAATTTCCTGCTACTTTTCTTCTTCTAATCATGCAATGAATTACACTCCTCCTTCTTTTAAGAAAACTATCCCTATTCGATTTTGTATTTCCCTCTTTTCCACCTGAATTTATTTCCCCAAAAGTCTCTTTTTTGTTTATCCCTCTTGGTTGTTTCACTCCTATAATCCATGCCATGATATTCCTTCCCATTCTCAAAGTACCCTTTCCTTCTTCTTTTTTCCCTCATGGATCGATTACAAGATTTGATATGATTTTTTAAGTCATATCGGAAGGCATGCTTGACACCAAGGAATGGAGAATAAAACTTTCCTTATATAATCAAGAAATTTTTTTTCCATCCAATTAATTCTACTTTATCAAATTTTTTCTTTGTCCCTTTTTCGATTCAATGTTGCAGAGATCCCTGGTGTAGGAAACACATGTTCAGTGCAGGCACATTTTAGTGCAGGCACGTTTTGGTGTAGGAACGTTTCAGTGCAGGAACGTTTCAGTGCAGGCATGTTTCAGTGCAAGAATGTTCAGTGCAAGCACAATCAGTGTAGACATGCGCCCGATGGTGAAAACACGTGCAAGATGAAATGCAGGGATATCTGGTGCAAAAATATGCATTAGAAACTTTATCTTTATTTTTTACAGATAGAATGACTACCCCATCAATGGACCATAGCATCAAATTATTTGAATTATGGTTAATACTTTGCTTTGTCACTTAATAATGTAGGAAGAAATTATTTGAAGTACAAGATAATTAGGTCATGAAGTCTTATTTTTTTAATAACTACTAAAGTATTCCTTATGTGAATTATGAAGCAAATGTGGGATAGTATGAATCCATCCGAAACCCAACACTTACCTCTTTTTTAAAAGATTTTTCATCACCTATCCATGATGGTGTTACCTCATAATATGACCGTGCATGACCATTACACCATGTTATCACTAAAAACTCTGCCTTCGCCAATCATCATCGCCTACCTATACTGGACCGATACATGTTTGCATTAGTCCCGAAGGAATAATGATGGAGCATGATTGAACCAAAGAGGCCAGTAAGGTGGTGAGAAGATGACTCCATCATCATAAAATTGTTGATAGACCCCTTGAACTCCTCAGTTTGATATTTTTTTTAGATAAATAATTGGGGATAATTCAAATAGAGATGGTGCGTGTGAGAAGTTAACCATCATCTGAGAAGGAATTATAGTAGACAACTGAGTATCGAAATAGTCTTGTACTATTGCAAGAATTGGTATTTTTCCCATTTCTGCAAAATTTCGATGGATTCGATACAAGTGTGGCATTAGAATTTGCAATGACGTTTAAGGGAGGCCAAGCCAAGGTAGGCTCACTATATTTCGATGTCACGGAAGAATCCATAGCTTAGGCTACGGGATTATCGACCGTTGGATAATAGTGGTTCAAAAAGGAGAAAATTGAGAAGAAAAGATGGCGTATATTTGTGGTCGACCGAATGCTGAAAGTCGATTGGAAGAAAAGGCTTCCACGCAACGCCATACTTGAGAAACGGCAAGACCTCCTGTATATAATATAAAATTTTCTTACCTGTGAGGGACCTTATTCATTAACATTCCTATACCATATCCATTTGATGTTTCACTTTGAGTCAGGGAAAGTCATCAATTTTCCCTATTTCCTGCTCAGAAGTTTGGAAAAAATGGTGAAATATGTTTACAAATGAGAGGCAAGTCAGGTCACATGCATATTCTACCATCATGGGCTGATCACGATTCTAGTTAAGGAGGAGTTTGAGGTCAAAGGAATGAACTGGAATTAATTTTTGAAGGAATTCCAAGGATGAAGTATAGAAAAATCATCTGAGAAAAAGAGTGTAGACAAGAAAAGAACAACAGAAGCTCTGAATCCATGCCCCACCAAGACAAAAAGGAGGAAAAAGTCAGTACAAGAAAAAAATAAACCTGTCAAAGAAACTCTGTCCTCATTAAGAAGAATGACCAGGAACTCAGAGAAGATAGGGGCTACCTCTTTGAGCGCGAGTCACAACGAGTCAAGCTCCCCTACTTTGTTGGACAAGACACCACCAACTTCTCCCGGAGATCATCATATTTGAGTTCTTGTAGAGGAAGAGGATCATACCAAGGATAATGAAGGTCATGTAGAGAAGGAGGACAACATACCCTTTTCGACCTTCCTTCATACATTAAATTAAAAAAATGACACTGGGTGCAAGAAGAGAGCTTACAAAGGGTCAAGAAGAAGAGGCATAGCATATTGAAACCCTCGATAAGTTCGAAGTACAGCATACTGAAACCCCTGATGAGACATATGTGTAGGGTATTAAAGCCGTTGGTGAGATGGTCATGGAAACTACTGAGACCCTTACTGATATTGAAGTTCTGGGCATGGTAACCCTGGATGAAGTTGAAATACAGAAATTGGGTGGCCATGATAACATTGACCTTGTTGATGATGGTACATTCTCATAATCAATTGCAGATAAGGTTCTTGCACCAGATGAGTTAGAAACAGAGAAAAAAACCCTTTATCTAGACAATCGGATAGAAGAGCTCAAGCAGTGAGTTCATGATTTGGAAGCATTGAACCAAGCCATGAAGGAGAAGGATACAATGCGGAAGCAAGGCAAAATGGAATTGATAGAATAAGTCAAAGAGAAAAAATTAAAATTCATGGTATGGAAGTTTCAGGCCTCAGCGTGCTATAAAAGGCTTAAAACGGTGACCCAATAACTTAAGAAGGCTCGAGGTAAAACAATGAAGATAGTGAAAGCAGGGTTCAATATACAAGTCTAGGATTAAAGGAAGACTTCTTATTTTTGAATTTTTGTAACAGGTAAAGGTTATTGTGTGAGGACACACAACAAATTAAGGATGGTAGGATGTTCGTAGGATCAAATGCCTAATTTTTAGCCATTTCCTCCTTTAAAACCACAATCATAAACCTCTATTTTACCCTCATAAAATTCCTTACTTTCTACACTAGTCCAGAAATCATGTCATATCCCTGCAATAGTTTTATATTTCATACTTAACGTTTAATAAGTACTTAATTAATAATTTTTAATAGATTTTATGCCTTTTATATTCATGAAAATAATATTTCCTTCCTAAATAATTTTGATAATCAAATGTATTAATTGTCGTATCAACATGGTCTAGTGCGGGTAGATTCCTGCACTATTGGGAGCCGACCGCCCCTAAACTTCCATGACAACTCATTACCTAATGCAGGAATCTCATTCCAAATCGTGTAATTCACTTGCAGTCTTCTTGAGTTGAATTAGGAGTGGAGGATAGTCAGGGATATGATGGAATATTGGGTCGTTGATCAACGATAAGATCAACATTTTGTTATAGCCACAGGCTTATTTTCTAATGCTGGTTGTTATCTTGTTTCATCCAAAAGGTTTGAATTAGAATGATTGTATGTAATTTATTTATGGCCATAGGTCAAAAGGGTTGTATAAATATATATTTTAGATAGGAAATTAGGGAGCGATAGCCATACTACTGTAACTCTAAAAAACTGTAATTATGTGTTTTTGCCCTTGTTCTGGGTTGGATCCATACTTATGATGTATTTTTTCTCATTCAGAATTAATTCAAGGAGCTATGCCATGTCGTTTACATTCTTCATTTTAATCTATTACTCATGCGTCTTTGAGTGTTGAAGCTTCAAGTTTCCTAAAACCGGAAACGAGTTTGCTGGCTAGTGCCCAGCCAACCTAGATTTTTTTCCCTCTTGCTTTCTTTTAGTTAAAGGTGACTGTTAATTTTATTTATGCAAAGTGCGGATTGAGTTTATGATTTATTTCTTCATGAGAATTCTAGGTTTATTTCATTGACATTCAAGTGTGACAGATCAGTGGTGTGAACATTAATTAAGTTTTATTTACTCTCAAGTATTTCCTTTTTAAAAATATTAGTTTATTTCCACCTAGAATCGTGTAAGCACATCATTCCTGCACTAGTGTGTTTATAATTTCTGTAACTCAGTTTTTGGGTTCGTACAATGAAGTTGTTTCATTCATTTCCTTCATAAGAATTTGATTTCTTTCAGCAAGTGAATGTTCATTAACAAGTGAAAGTATTTTTAATACCAAGAGTTAAAATCATAGGAATTAAAGATGCTTTGTTAACTGATGAACAACCATCATTACAACACATCGATCTATGCTTGCACTTTATTTTTTTAAAATGAAAGAACTCAAAATTAAATTTGAATAATTAAAGTGAACCTTTATGAGTTAACAAAGATTAAATGAAGATCTGGTTTATGTGATTAACTATCATAGGGATAAAAGTGTGTTGTCATACTTGAGTTATTTCTTTCATTGCATTCAAGAAAGTGTGCTGTGACTTTTGAAGTTTGTTTTATTTCAAAGTTTATTTTCATGGAAAGATTCAATTTGGTGGAAGCATTCTTTTGCGTCCGAAAGTTATTTCAGAATTCTGATTCACCTTCATAATTCTTTTCATATATTAGCACACCCTTTATTTTCCCAGAAGTAATTAGAAAACTTGGTGTTGGAATATATTATTCGGTACGGGAACCAATATCCTATTACAGGAAAAGAGTGATCAAATCCTGAAGCTTAGAGCCCTTGCACAAAGACATAAATCTCCAGTACAAGTTTAAAAGATACTTCTCGAACATAAGTCATGTACCTGTACTTGTGCATACATATTGCAGGAGTAAAGGAATAACAACTTGATGCAGGATGGAAAATCCTTAAAAAGGTAGATCTTTCCAAGGGTCCACTTGTAAACCCGCTAACACCCATACTGGAGATAAACATAGAATTTAATTTCAGAAATCAAGATTGTTTACAACAAGTGTGAAAGTTCCTTTATTTGGTTTCTTTGCAAAGTATGTTCTTTCACATTCCAACACTAGAACTTCTTTGGTGTAAATGGTTGTGTAATATTTATTTTCAAATCTGGAAGATCTTGATTAAAGAAGTAGGAATAGATAGTAAAAATTCATACCACTTCTCGTATTTCTTGTGCTTCGTCTCTAATTTTATGAACCCTTGGGTTGAAAATTAAGTGTTGAATGGATTTTTCTTAACTGTAATTCCCATGGCCAACACTTACAATCATTTTCTTCATGTATTTTCTGAGTTCTAAAAGTTTCATAGTTTTCTCGGAAAAGGCCTAGCCCCAGCCTTGGAAAATAACCTTAATTATCGCAATCGATTGCACATCATTGGTAGAAAAAGGCCACATTCACACTAATGGAGGCCTGTGGGAGCGACTAAGAAACCATATTTTATTGGAGGCCTTGCCAAGGGATCGAATGGGACTCTAGTTCAGAGAAAATATGAGATGTCATAGGGGTTGGATACCTTGAGGGGTTGGGTTACTCCTAAAGGTCTTGTGGCACCCGAGGGAAGTCAATAAGGTCTTTTTGTGTCGAAACTATCTCCTTAAGGTCATATAGGAGGTTGATTCATGTCATAGTAACCCTCAGATCATGTTTATTCTTAGAAATATGGTGAAAGTGGATAAATGTGGGAGGGGTCATTACAATGTGGTATCAGAGCATGGTTGCACTCTCTCTAGGTCTTTTGTGATACGACATGGTGGTATCAGGGCTTGGTTTCACTCTATTTTGGTAAGTTTGATTTTCTAAAGGTTATATTTGTCATGCATGAGATCATGGTATACAATTGGTATGGTAATTCATGATGTTTTTATGATGTTATATTAATTACATGGATATGGCTATGATTATACATGTACATGCTAATGTTGACTAACCTTGTAGATGAGATAAGGCTACCCAGAACATCACTAAGTTATGGAGCTTATTTTGGTATATATTTGATTTATATGACATGGTATACTTGCCAAAAGAAGAGAATCAAATATGACATGAAAATGGTAGACTACAGTTCTGGTGACTCTGCCTATAGATCGATTGGGAAACAAGAAGAAGAGTATTATCCTCGTATAGTAGATACATTGAGGAGCTTGAGGGTAGAAATCAAAAGTTTCAAAGCATACATTGACAGGTTGGTTGAGGCTTAGGAAATACTTGCAACAACTAAGAAGAAGTGAATAGAGGTTAATACAACAATCATTTAGAGCTTGTCATAGTTGTAGGAATAGGGATAGATGAGAGCCAGTCAAGAGAAGGAAGCATTAGAGGAAATTTAAGACTGACAGTGCCCATGAAATTTTCATGTAATTTATGTGTTATAATATGTAGACCAAACAATATGCTTTAATTTAAAAAGAGGTACATGTAAATATTTTGGAGGGAAAATAAGAAAAACTACTTTTTGTAATTATATTTTTAGCTTATCTCCTTATAGGCTTTACTCATATTTCAAATTTAGGCACTCATTAGACGGGGAATTAAATTCCACATCCAAAAATTACACATTATGCATATTTTTTAGAAGACCCTCCTTGATAAAAATTGCAGATACATTAAAAAAATGTGTTTTATCACGTTTTTTAATGTATGTACAATTTTTTATCAATACGGGTCCTCTCAAAAGTATGAATAATGGGTACTCATTGGATGTGGAATTTAATTCAAAATATAATGAGTGTCTAAAGTTGAAATTTGAGTAAACTAATAAAGATATAAGTCAAAAATAAAATTAAAAAATGTAGTTTTTTTTGTTTTCCCCCCAAAATTTATCACTCTTAGTTTATTATTTTAATGATTATTTTGTTATTTTTCCTTAGGATACCACATTTAGGTTGAAATTTCTTGTAATGAGAAAAAAATGGAACCTATGGTAGAAGATATCAGTCTGGATATTACATATTGGATAGAGGGGACACAATTACAGGTGGAAGATGACTAGATGCACTTGACAAGAGGGCTAGTATGTATGGGAATCATTCTATTTATTCATCTAGGATACATCATCACAATAATCGTCATGATCATTGTTATAGGAGGAGGGAGTATTTACCTAGGGATTTCAAGAAAGTGAAGCCTCTTGCATTTGATCGAGAGATAAATAAGCAAGAAGATGTAGAGGCATGGTTTCTTGGAATGAAAAAATTCTTCAGATTGCATAACTATTCAGAAAACATGGAATCAAAGATAGCCACATTCATTATTAAAGGGAAATTAGATATTTGGTGGGAGTATATGAATAATTTCAAGGGAATTCACGAAGAAGACTTGATTTTGGATGATTTTGAGAGGATATTCAAGAAGAAGTACATATTAGAGAGGTAGTATGATGATAGAGCTAAGGAGTTTTAGGAGCTACAAATGGGTTCTATGACAGACGATGAGTATGCTAGCAGATTCTTGGATTCGTTGAGGTATTTTCCATATCTCAATGAGGAAAAGGATAATATCCATAGATTCATAAGTGGATTACCAACAACATATAGATACTGAATTGATTTTGATGAGCCTAGATCGTTAGAAGAGTCCATCAGTAAATTGAAGCATTTATATGAGTGGTCAAAGTGTAAAGCTGAGCCCAAACGTGACTTGAAGGGAAATGAGAAATTAAAAGGAAAATGGCCACCAAAGAGGGGAACACCCCAAGATGTAGGTGATAATGAAAATCTTGCTCCTTAAAAGAAGTTTAGTGCAATTTCGAAGGGACATGTGTGGCAACCTAGAGAGAAGAAAATTATAGGTGATAGTAGAGCACTATTGTAGTGTTGGATATGTGGCAAGGATCATCATAAGAAGGATTTTCCATTGTACCAGGGAGGTAGGAATTATATCTATAGGGCTCAGGAGGCATTGAAAGTTGGATATATGGGTCAGATTATTCCTTGGATCTATGCAACTCTAAAAATTGGAGGGTAGATCATCACATTCCTATCATTGAAGTGGACGGTAAGCTTTGCGATCAATTTATTTCTATTTTCATTGATCTTGGATCTAATTATGGTTACGTTAATCATGACCTGGTGGATAAGTGTGGCATTAGCAATGAAGTGCATGCACAATTTTAGTTGGTGAAGTTGGATACAGGTACGAAGAGGAGATTTCATCATTGGGTAAGAGATTTCTTTATTTGAGTTGAATGGTATGCCTACAACAATACATTTTAATGTTCTACAATTAGAATCACATAATATTATTTGAGATATGAATTGGTTATATTGTCAAGGACCAAAGTAGATTTATATGACAAGGATATTGAGTTCCTGTATGATAATGGAGAGGAGATAAATTTTCAGGGAAAGAAGAATCCTACATCACTGTGGATGGTTACAGCCATGTAGGATAAGCGACATTGTAGAAAAGGGTGTGTGATTTTTGGAGTTCATATTTCTAGTGATGACGTTAAGTATGATGAGGCTGAAGAAATATTCAAGAGGTACCATGAATTGCAGTAGTTTCGAGATTTTTCTCAAGCATAGATTCCATGTCTACATCAATGCGGGGAATTGGACTTTCTATATACTTGGTAAAAGGGGAAAAACCAACATCAAAGGAACCTTAGAAGATGAGCACACCATAGTTGGTAGAGCTGAAGTTGCAGTTGAAGGAAAATATTGATAAGGGATATGTTAGGACAATTGTATCGCCTTGGTGTGCAGTAATGTTGTTCGTCAAGAAGAAGGATGGTAATCCTATATTGTGCATTGATTGTAGGCAGCTAAAGAAAGTTACCATCAAGAAAAGGTACCCATTGTCGAGGATTGATGACATGTTTGATCATTTGAAAGGAGAAGAAATGTTTTCGAAGATATATCTCCAATCAAGTTATTTTTGCATCAAAGAAGAGGAAATCTACAAGACTTCCTTCAAGACTAGGTACGAGAATTATGAGTTTGTTGTTGTTCCATTTGTTTTGACTATTTCTCCAACTAATTTTAAGTGTTTCATGAATAGTGTGTTGCACCCTTATCTAGAATTTTTTTTTATTGTATTCATTGATGACATCTTCGTATATTCTAAGAATGAGGAAGAGCATGTTGAACACTTAGTAGCAGTGTTGAGATTGGTAAGAGAGCATCACTTGTACGCTAAGCTTAGAAAGTGTATTTTCTTTCAAAAAAAATTACACTACTTGGGACATGTTGTTTCTAAGGATGGCATAGTAGTGGACCCATAAAAGATAAAGGCTATCATGGAGTGGTAATGTTAGGTCCCTAAATTACTAGTATAGTCCCTTATTGTTGTTAGTGTAACTCCCTTATTGTTATTATTGTACCCTAGTAACCCCCATATTGTTATTATTGTGCCCTTCAATTATTATTGTTAGGTCGGATAGGATTACATTGTGGCTCCACTAGGATTACATTATGGCCCCATGGACTCCTATATATAGAAAGGAGGTTTTGTAATTTGAATCATCCAAGAATTGTTCATTCATGTAATGTATTGGAGGTTTCCCCCTCAAAGTGGCTTACTTCTAAGGTGTTGATATCACTTTTCTTCTCTTTTTGGACCTGGTTTCACAACATTTGGTATTAGAGCTTTGAGATTCTAGGGTTTCGCTACTCCAAAAAGGTCATCATGGAATTTTTGCTATAACTTGTTTTCTATGAAGGTTCAGAATTTGAAATTTTTATAGTGTGAAGAAAAAATCCTGAGGAACATCGTCACAAAATTTCAGAGCTTTGTTCGCAACATTTTCAGAGATATGATCTGTGCAAGTTAGGTCATTTTGCAGGCTCCTGAATTTAACCTAAACATGTCATCGTGGTATTTTCATAATAAATTTTTTTCTACGAAGGTTTAGAAGCTGAAATTTTTAGAGTGTGAATCCACAATCCTAAGGAACATTGTCACAAAATTTCAGATATTTGTTCGCAATATTTTCGGAGATATGATATATGGAGTCTAGGGCTTTTTGAGGCTTCTAAATTTCATCTCAAAGATGTGATCATGGGAAAATCTTCATAACTCTCTCTTTGAGCATCAGATTGGAATGCTGTAAAAAGTGGCCATAAATACACAGACTGTAGCTTTTGTTATATCAATTTTAGAGCCAAAGGAGGAAAAAATGACATGTGGAAAGTCGTATAAGTTCGCTCTATTGAACGAGTCAAAAATTGGGTCATTGTGGGAGACTGGACATAACTTTTCCTTGAGGAATCCAAATCAGATCAGACATGTGGCATTTTAAAGAAGCCTCAAAAGGATACTACAGGGCTGAATTTAGGATATTGAGGGTCCACAATTATAGAGATAATTCAATTTCAATATCGAGCTCCTCAAAAGCAAGCAAAAGGTGTGTATTTGTTTTACCGAATTGCATAAGTCTTGTTTAAAGAATCAAGTTGAATTGATTCCAAGGGAATATTGTATAATAGATATTAGCATTGGATTCTAAAATAGCCCCTAAAAATAATTCAACTCAAATTAAGCCTTTAGAAAGCTCTATTATGACTCATGAAGACGAAGAATAGCAACATGACATATCAAAATTACAAGAGAAAGTTCAACAAATTTCACTCTCGCAAAGAGCAACAAAAAACGACATGGAAGTTTTGAACAAAGACGTGGAAACTAAGATGGATGGTTTGAAGAAAGGTGTGGAATCTAAGATGGATGGTTTGAAGAATGGCATGGAATCTAAGATAGATGGCATGGAAGATGGCATGGAATCTAATATGGATGACATGGAAGCTAAGATCAATGAAAAAATGGAAAACATGAAGAATGATCTAAAATCAGACATGGAAGGTTTGACAAAGTTGATACAAGAAATGTTTCCTAATGGTGAAAATATAGTAGAGGAAACTCATGATGAGAACAAAATAAATGTTAATCATGCTTTCATAAAATCTAATGTTGGTGGGAATAACCACCATAGTCCAAAAATGGATATGAGTAAGTTTGATGGAAACGATCCTGCAACATGGATACTACAGATGGTGCAATATTTTCATCTCCATAATGTGAAAAACACAAAAAAGGTACGCATTGCAACTTTACATTTAGAACAAAATACATTTGTACGGTATCAATGGCTATTCTCCCATAAAAAAATTGTCACTTCGTAAATTTTTACGAAGGAAATGATAGCACATTATGAGGATACAAAGAGAAACACCTTCTTTAACCAATTGATAAATCTCAAACAAAAGGGTTTAATGGGGGAGCACATTGAGGACTTCCAAAAGTTGAATATAAGGGTAACTGATATTCTAGAGGAACACATGATTGATCTCTTCATAGGTACTTTAAAGGATAACATCCAACATGAAGTTTGCATTTTGGAACCTAATTCATTGGAGAAGGCGTTTAGGTTGGAAAGAAAAAATTAATGTAAAACTATGGCGACAAGGAAGCCTACCACCTACTTCTATAGAGAGGGAACCGTTGCTACTCCTAGATTTCCACAACCTACAAGGTCGACACCATAAAAATTGGAAGAAAAAAGAGAAAAAGGACTTTGCTACATGTGATAGAAAATACACTAAAGGTCATAAGTGTGCTGAGAATAAATTATTTTACATAGATTGTGAAGAGGAAGAAGGGAATGAAGAAGAAGAGGATATACACTAGGAACCAACCCAAGAAGAGGAAGAAATGAGTCTGACCATATCGTGTAATGAATTGGCAGGAATTACCACTCAAAATCTCAAGATAGAAGGACATATCAAGAAGAAAAAGTTAATAGTGTTGATTGATTCAGGTAGTACCCATAATTTTATTCATTGTAAGGTAGCCAGGGAATTGAATTGTTTCCTATACCCAGCACCAAAATGTCAAGTGATGGTTGCAAATGGAGGAGCTATAAATTTCTCTAGAAAATGCCATAATATCAAGCTAAATATGGGGAGATATGTATTGAATAGTCCAATTCTTTCCATTCTTATGGGAGGTGCTGATTTTGTACTAGGAGTGCAATGGTTACAATCTTTGGGGATGGTAGCTTTTAATTTTCAAGAAATTTTCTTGAATTTTTTTTAGAAGGAAAGGAAGTCGAATTACAGGGTATTGCAGGGAAGTTGGGAAAGATAATAAGCTCTAATGTCATGAAAAATCTTCTAAATAAAGTACAACGAGGCATAATTGCACAATTATACTCACTAGAAGTTCCAACATCAAAATCATCTATTTCTACAGATCTCCAAAAAGTCTTGGACAATCATTCCAAGGTTTTTGAAACTCCGAAAGGACTCCCACCTATTCATGATCATGATAATGGTATTCATTTTATTCCAGGAAATGTTCCTCCAAACAACAGGCCTTATAGATATCCTTAAGTCAAAAAGAGCGAAATTGAATGTATGATTGCAGAAATGTTAGAGACGGATATAATTCAACCTAGTCAAAGTTCTTTCTCTACTCCTGTAGTATTGGTACATAACAAGGATGGATCATGGTGCATGTGTCCGGATTATAGGGAGCTCAATAAGCTCACAATTAAAGATAAATTTCCCATTCCTGTGATTGATAAATTATTGCATGAATTACATGGAGCAATTTATTTTACCAAAATGGATCTTCATTCAGGGTATCATCAAATTAGAATGAAGACTGAAGATATTCCGGAAACAACATTTTGAACTCATGAGGGTCGTTATGAATTTTTGGTCATGCCTTTTGGCCTTACCAATGCACCTTCTACATTTAAAGGGTTGATGAATTCCATTTTCAAACCCTTCCTTAGAAAATTTGTGCTAGTATTTTTTTATGATATACTAATCTACAACAGGTCTTGGAGGGATCATGTTCAGCATGTTGACTTGGTGCTCAAACATGCGGGAAAGTATTATATGCAAAAACATCCAAATATTTCTTTGGAGTACAAGAGATGGAATATCTGGGTCATATTGTATCTCACAAGGGTGTTAAGGTGGACCCTAACAAAATTAAAGCCATTAGGAAATGGAAAGTTCCCACAACCATAAATCGGTTGTAAGGATTTCTCAGGTTAACAGGGTATTATTGAAAGTTTGTTAAGAATTATGGGATAATAGCAGCACCCATAACAAAATTATTGAAGAAAGATGCATTTTCATGGACTCTGAGCAAAGTTTAAGGCCTTTGAACAGCAGAAAATGTACCTATGCCAGTCTTAACTACACGGACTTCACAAACCTTTATTATGGAATGTGATGCCTCAGGAAATGGAATTGGTGTTGTTTTAATACAAGAAGGAAGACCCATTTCTTTTGAAAGTCATCCAATCAAAGGAAAGTATTTTCATAAAGCTATTTATGAGAAGGAAATGTTAGCAATACTACATGCACTAAAGAAATGGCGACCTTACCTAATGGGAAGACACTTCAAGGTAAAAACTGATCATGATAGTCTTAAACACTTTTTGGAACAAATCCTATCTTTAGAAGAACAAAAAAAATGGGTCACAAAGATGTTGGGTTATGACTTTGAAATAATCTACAAAAAAGGGAAGCTAAATGTTATTTTACCGGATGCAAAAAAGAAAGAATGAAGAGGTGGAAGCATTGCTTTGTGCCATTCTATTATCAGCAATTGGATCATGAAGCAAGGGATGAATGGAAGAAGGACAAAGAAGTGTGGACACTCATTCAAAAGTTGCAGCAAGATCCTAGTACATCTGATACATTTAGTTGGAAAAATATTTCCTTATGGTACAAATATCTCCTATATATTTGCAAGGATTCACAACTAAAACAAACGATTCTTTTGGAATTTCACACTTCTCCTTTAGGAGGACACTCAGGATTTTTAAAAAACTTACCACAAGGTGAAAAAATATTTTTTTGGGATGGCCTTAAATATGATACTCAAAATTTGGTGGCGGAAGGTTTGGTTTGCCAACAAAATAAAGTTGAGACAATTAAGACCCCGGGTCTTCTACAACCTTTATCCATTCCAAGTCAACGTTGGGAGGGGATTTCAATGGATTTTATCACAGGTTTACCTAAGTCGAAAGGAAAGAGTGTCATCATGGTGGTAGTCGATAGACTTACCAAGTATGCACACTTTTGTGCATTATCTAATCCATTTAAAGCAAGTACAGTTGCTACTACATTTATGGACACAATTCAAAAGATACATGGAAAGCCAAAGGTTATTGTAAGTGACATAGATCCCATTTTTACTGGAAATTTTTGGACGGAGTTATTTTCTTGTTTGGGTACTCAATTAGCTCATAGCTCATCTTATCATCCTCAAATCGATGGTCAAACTGAGATAGTAAATAAATGTTTGGAAGGATATCTTCGTTGTTTTGTATCTGATAAAAAAACGCAATGGGTCAAGTGGTTACCTCTAGCTGAATGGTGGTATAACACTTCCTTCCATACTGCAGTAAAAATGACCCCATTTATGGCACTTTATGGATATCATCCAACATCCACCACATCATCTTTAAGAGAAAATTTGAAGGTTCAAGCAATGGAAGATCACATCGAGCATCAATAAGAAGTTCTCCAACTCTTAAAGGACAACCTAAATTTGGCACAAAATCGAATGAAACAATAAGCAGATCAACATTGTAGCGAGAGAAGTTTTGATGTAGGAGACTGGGTATTTTTATGGCTACAACAATAAAAATAAATGTCCCTCAAGCAAGCTAAGAAGGATAATAAATTATTGCCAAAGTACTATGGTACTTACAAGGTGTTGCAAAAGATTGGTACTATGGCGTACAAATTGGAGCTTCCTCCTTCTTCACGAGTGCATCCAATTTTCCATGTTTCATGCTTAAAGAAGGTTATAGGTGAAAATCTTCTAGTTCAAACAATATTGCCAGAACTTGATGAGGAAGGAAAAATCATGTCAGACACGGAAGTGGTCATGCAAACAAGAAACAACTTCATGTTCATAGGTCCTGTCCAGAATTCGGAAGGTATCTCATCAAGTGGAATAACTTACCCACCGAAGGTTCTACATGGGAGGATGAGAATTTTATACAGAAGCACCTAGAGCTACTCAAGCGTTGAGGACAACTCTTTTTTGAAGGAGAGGGGCATGTTAGGCCCCTATATTACTAGTATAGTCCCTTATTTTTGTTACTGTAACCCCCTTATTGTTATTATTGTACCCTTGTAACCCCCAAATTGTTATTATTGTGCCCTTAAATTATTATTGTTAGGTTGGCTAGGATTACATTTTGGCCCCATGGAATCCTATATATAGAAAGGAGGTTCTTGTAATTTGAATCATCCAAGAATTGTTCATTCATGTAATGTATTGGAGGTTGACCCCTCGAAGTGGCTTATTTCTAAGGCATTGATATCTCTTTTATTCTCTTTTTGGACTTGGTTTCACAACAGGTAAGCTCCTCGAAATGTGGAGGAAGTTAGATCATGCATGGGCATATCAAGTTACTGCAGGGGGTTCATCAAGAAATTATCACATATTGCATATCCTATTACATCATTGTAGAGGAAAGGTGAGAAGTTTGAATGGACACATGATTGTGTAGCTAGTTTTGAGCAGTTGAAGAAGTTGTTGACAAATGCTCAAGTGTTAAATATTTCATATCCGAATAAATAATTCGTAGCGTGTACAAATGCTTCCAAGAGAGGAGTTAGTTGAATTATTATGAAGGAGGGAGAAGTGTATTCTATGACTCTAAGAAACTAAATGAGTATGAGAGGAACTATGTGACTCATGATCTTGAGTTTGTAGCTTAGTATTCATGCCTTGAATATGTGGAGACATTATCTTCTTGACACAAGGTTTTTGTTCATTAGAGATCAGAATGGGTTGATATATTTATTTGATCAACGACATATTAATGCAAGAAAGTTAGATGGTTGGCTACCCTTAGTATGTTTGACTTTGAGATCATATACATTAAAGGGAAGGAGAGCAGAGTTGCAGATGCTCTCAACAAGAAGATACAGTTGAACCATGTTGCAATAATGAGCTCACATGGGAAAAATTTATATGATGATATCTTACAATAATTTCAGTAGGATGACAGGTACAAGGAGATTATCTACAAGCTACAAAAGGGTACAAGTGATCAAGATGTGGATTATCATCTTACAATAGATGGCTTGGTGATATTTAAGGGCATGATTCATATTGTTCCAGATCATAGTGAACTAAGTAGGCTTAACTTGAGGTATTTTCATGTAAAACCATATTTAGATCATCCAGGATATTAAAAGATGATGAAAACAATAATTCTACTACTGGCTAAATATGAAGAAGGAAGTGGGAGAGTTTGCAGCAACATGTTTGGACTGGCAGTAGGTCAAATCTGAGTGTAAGAATGCAGGTGGGTTTCTTTAGTATATTCTAATACCAAAGTGGAAATGGGAGTTCATTTCCATGGATTTCATTATAGTTCTTCCGAGGAAATTGAGGCAACATGATTCTATCATGGATGTGGTAGACAAGTTGAGAAAGGTAGCTCACTTCATTCCAGTGAAGATTAATTATTCAGCTAATGAGATAGCACAGTTCTTCATCATGGAGATCATGACATTGTATAGTGTTCCAAAGAATATTCTATCAGATAGGGATGACAAGTTCACTTCCATGTTTTGGAAGGCATTGTTTGCAGGAGTGGGGATATAGATGTCCATCATCATAGATTACAATCCACAGATAGATGGATAAACAGAGATGGTCAAGAGGACACTGAAGGATATGTTGAGGATTTATGTCATGCATCAGTAGAGGATATGGGAGGAGTACCTTTCATTTTTTGCTTTTGAATAACACAAATATTATCATGAGTCACTAAGGTTGAGTCTGTTTAAGGCATTACATGGGCAGAGTTGTAACACTCCCATCAACTAGAGTGATTTAATGAACATGTTAATTATTGGACCGGACATGTTCACATACATGAAATAGGAAATGAAAGTTATACACAAGAATATAAAGGCAACACAAGACATGAAAAAATATTATGCATACCAGCACATGGAATTTAAGAAGTTTCAGGTTGGGGAGCATGCGTATTTTCACATGAAGACCAAGAAGATCTCCTTGAGGATCAGATCATGTGCCAAGTTGGAAACATGATATTGCAGGACTTTTGAGATCCTTGAGAGGGTTGGAAACGTGGCCCACATACTTGCACTACCTCTGATAGTTAAATTCCATTGTGTTTCTCATGTTTAATTTCTTAAAACATATGTAAAGGATGTTGATCATGTTGTTAATTGGTTTGTATTGTAGGTGGAGAAATAAGGAGAACTCCATCCTAAACATCAATTCATATTGCAGCAGAAACATCTCTTTCTCTCGAATAGAGTTTTCGAGCAAGCTAAAGTGCAGTGGAAGAATTTTGGACCTGATGAAGCTACATGGGAGATGGAAGATCAGATGTGGGCTATGTGACCTTCAGTTTTTATTGGTGAAGGAAAAAGTGTTTTTGTATTCGTACATATATATTTTTGGTTTCTATTGTAAATACCATAGTGAGCTAAGATATAAAGTTGCAATAAGCAGCCTGATTTTCATGTTGTCATGATTTATAGGAATGTTTTTATTTTGAGCAGGTTGTTATTATAAATAATGCAATGAGATGGGTTATACATCTCCATAATAGTTATGTTTTTTTTCTTTTGAGTGAATTTTTTGGGTCCAGGTGTGGTTTAACACCAAGGACGATGTTACCCTCAGGGGGAGGGTTTTGTAACAACCTTGGCGTTAAAAACTCATGTAATAAAAGTTAATAAAGCTAAGATAAGACCACAGGCAAGGGGCACTTATTCTAAGTTGAATGTTGGGAAAATTATCCTAGTGGGCATCAAATGTTCTCTTTATGGGGAACGAAAATTTCCAAAGGAAATGGCTATGGCTTTGGAAAGGAAAAAAATTATTTTTGGTACATTATTTATGAAAATGATGGAAATTAGGAGAAAAGGAAGGTGAAGGGTCACATGTTGCATGAGAGGAGGAAAATGATGGAAAGCAATGGAAAATTAATGAAATTAGTGGCCCCTTCAATAAAAATGCCGTAGAGCATCAGTTGGTAGGATTTTTATTTTTATTCTTATTATTTTTTATTTATTTATTTTTATTTTATTTATTTTTATTATTATTATTATTATTATTATTTCATTTTACTGTTAGAATTAGTCTTAGAGAGGAGAAAGCACCAAGAGGAGAAAGGAATAAAGCAAGAAATGAACGGAAAGGAAAGGAAAATCAAGGAAGGGAAAGAAAAAGCGAAGAACAAGAAGGAAAAACAAAGGAAGGCAAGGATCAAGTAGCTTCAGTAGGAATACTTTCATGTAACGGATTTCATGTGTGATTTCGTAGCTGATTTTTACATGCACGATATGTGCATGTTATTGTATGGTTATCTTGTTGTAATTGCATGGATTTCTGTAGGATTCGAAAATAGATTTTAGCCTAGCCTTTCGATTTTCAGATAGCCATGGTGTGATGGGATTATTATCGGTTATGAGCTTGGGATTTCTTGATGGTTTCAGAATCCAAGGTAGTTGGTCTCAAGAAAATTCCCAAAGGCCTAGGAATCCCTCGACCAGTAATGACAGGATACATGGTAAACCATAAGGGTGCGGAGAGGAAAATTCCTCAAGGATGGTGAAGAAATTTTGAGGCATCCCAGCTCACTTCGATTTTCTTTTCTTGACATTGGTTTAGGTGTGATCACAATATGGAGAGGGTGGAGGTGGTTTAACCTCTGGATTGAAGATTCCCTTGGTTTTATTTGGACTGGTTTATCCCATGATGTCCCATAATCATGATTGGAATATGGCATGTGGGTGATTGGCTAAAGAGATATTTTTCTCATTCAATCTATGGTTAGGTGGAATGTGGTAGTCCCAAACCCAGTCGATATTTGCATATTTTTAATAAATATAAGTTTCCCTTGATTTTGGCAAGGAAATGTACTAGTTATTATGTGGCTTTAAATGTTTTTATCTTCCTTTTATTTACCTTGCTATATGCATGTTATAGGAATGGTTTTATGACATATTTTAGTCACGGCTATTTTCATGTTTTCACTCATAACTCAGTAAATATTGAATTCAAGACCTAATTATTGTTAAGAGAACTAATGAGAGAAGGTAGTCACCCTTTTTTTAAAGCTTAGATGAATTTTCAGTGACTCATGTTCAGACTTGCAGTCATGACCCATGGGTTTCATATCCACCAAGTGTTTGACAGAATGTCAGCTTGAGTTCGGGGTGGTTGGGTCAAGTCATGGTTTCAGTTTTTGGTTTACAAGAATTATATTCATGTATTTTATGAGTTATGATAGTTTCATATCTTTATGGGGTAGAGGCCTAGCCCCAACCATGGAAAATATCCTTAATTTTCATAGTCTCTAGAACAACACTAGTAGAAAAAGGCCATAATCACATTGATGCAGGCCTATGGGAGTGAATGTGAACCCATATTTTCTTTGAGGCCTTGGAAATGGAGCAAATGGGGCTATAGTCCATTGAAAATATGAGGTATCATAGGGTTTGGATACCTAGAGGGATTGGTTGCTCTTGGAGGGCCTGTTGCACCTGAGGGAAGTTAGTAAAGTCTTTCTGTGTTGACTCCATTTCCTTAAGGTCATCTAGGAGGTTGATTCATGTCATAGTAACCCTTAGTTCATGTTTACCCCAGGAAAAGTGGGTAAATTTGTTAGTGGGCATTACATTGCTCCCATGCCATGTACACCAAGTGATTGGAACCTTCTAGTCACTCCCATAAGCATGTTTGGCAGTGACTGAAGTCTTTCTTAGGAATTTTTGGCCAATGACCTTGAGATTTGAACCACGTTTCAAGGCTAAGATTTAAACCTATGCCTAGAACTTAATAGAACCTTCAGGAATGATAAATGACACAAGGAAAAAGCCTCTAACCTAAAAATTAATTAAGGACTTGACCTAACCCAGTATAACCTTAACAAATACTTTCTCAAACACTTGATGTAGATGAAACCTATAGGCGATGAATGCATATTTGAATATACATATCTTAAAAGTATCTAAGATTTACCAAGAAGGGCTAATTCCCTCTCATAATAGCTTTCATAATACCGATTAGGTGATGAATTCATTAACCAATCATTCATGAAATTAAAGGTGATAAGATCCACACTTAAGTCTATCATAAGACCTTATTTATAACCAACATATAACCAAATATTCAACAATGGTAGAATAACCATTAAAGCCACATAATAACAAGTAAAATTACTAATAAAAGACAAGAGGAACTTAGACATTATTAATCATATGAAAATATAACCAAGTTAGGTACTTCCACGTACCACCCGACCATAAATTGGGCTAAACCAAATATTTCTTTCAGCCAAACACCTCGATGCCATATTCCAAACATGAATATGGGATCCCATAGGATAAACCAATCCATAAAAAACTATGGGAATCTAGAGGTTAAACCACCTCCACCCTCACACTTCCATGATCTCACCCAAAGAAGACTCGGTATCACAAAACAAAAGTGAGCTTGGATGCCTTAGTATTCCTTGACTATCCATTAAGGATTTTTCTTATCTGAAGTAAATTTTTGAGGGATTCCTAAAGAAAGACATATCCACCGCCAACCCTTGGGATTTTCTTGAGACCACCTCACCTAAATACAAAACCTTTTGACAATCCAAATATCAAAAAAGAATCAATCCCATCACACCATAGCTATGTATAAATGGCAAGGCAAGGCTGAAACCACTGTCAAAACCTAGAAAACCCCATGTCAATGTTAGAAAGTGAACGAAATACACACATGCAGATACCATGCATGCCAAAACCAACTATGATATCATACATGAAACTTGTTACCTACAAATATTCCCACTGAAGTTTCTTGATCCTTTCTTTCATTTGCTTCCTTTATCCTTCCTTGTCCTTCATTTTATTTACTTATCCTACATTTTTTTTATTTCTTGCTATATCCTCTTAGTTCTCTTCTCCTCTCTCACACTAAATCTAAAGCCAAATTGACAAAAGGCCCCAAACTAATTCTCTGATGTATTTTTATTTTTGTTTCCTCTAATCTCTTAATTTTCCTCTATTTTCCTTCAATTTCCTCCTCACATGCACCTTTTGATGTTTCACCTTCCTTTTCTCCTATTTTCCTTTATTTTTATAAAATAAAATGCCAATAATTCCTTTTTTCCTTTTCAAATCTTTTTGCAATTCCTTTTCCTATTTCCCGTTAATCGTAAGAAATAAAAAAGTGATGCCCACTAGGATACTTTGACCAGCATTCAAATTGGAATACATGTCCCATGACCTAGGTCTTACTTTTACTTTATTAACTCTATTACATGAAATTTTAACCAAGGGTTGTTACACAAAAGTAAAAATATCCAACCTTCTTAGGAAGACCTTTTCTTGGTTGCTACACCTATGTTGCTTCACTTTGTTCATGTGCATGTGGATAAACTTGATTTCTATTTGCTATATTGTCTTTATCATTCCATGTTTTGTTTTCAAAAAATTTAAAATATTTTGAAATACTTATTTTATTGGTGATAGATTTTTATAAGCTTCACATTCTTCAATATAACCAACAAATATGGATTTTTCATTTTTGTCATAAAATTTAATTATCATTTCTTCTATAGCACATGCATAAGCTATACCACCAATGTTTCTCATGTGTGATACACTTGTATTCATACCATTACAAGATTCTAAATGAACTCTCATGTTGGTTCTTTTAGTTGACGATCTATTCAAAATATAAATTCTACATGCTAGAGCTCCTTTCCAATACTCATTTGGAAAGTTATTTACCTTCAACATGCTTCTAGCCATATTCATGATCGTATAGTATTTCCTTTATACTACTCGATTTTTTTGGGGATGCACCATGCTATAAATTTCCTTTTGATATCTTGTACCATGAAATATGCTACAAATTCTCTAGAACCATATTCACCTGCTCCATATGATATTGAGACTTTAATTTTCTTGTCACTTTTCTTCTCTACAAGGGATTTGAATTGCTTGTATTTTTCATAACTATCATAATTTGTTTCATAAAGAAGCCCCATGCCATTCTACTAAAATCATCAATAATGGTTAGAAAGTAGAAACTAGGCTCATATTGCAAGGTTTGCACTATACCACAAAGGTGTATGTGTACCAGGTCAAGTGGAATTTGGTCTCTATAGCTAGCATCGTTTGGAAAATTGTTTCTTTGGTGTTTTAGAAGGATACAAATTTCACATAGATTATGATGGACTTATATGCCATTTAGACCTATCACCATAGAATTCCTTTGCAAAATATCAATATTATTAAAAGCTAAATGGCCATATCTAAGCCGCCATAACCAAGTTTCATTAGAGCTTGTTACAAACTGAGCATAGGAAAATGATTGCTTGACATTTATTATGAATAGAGGAAATATCCTAATTTTGGGGATTTGGATCTTTGGTATTACAATTTCACTAGGTGTCTTTCCAAGAACAATGTAGATAGAAACTTTAAATTTAACTTCAAAAAAAATTTACTCATTTTTCCTTCACTTAATATATTGTGTTTTATAATTTGTACATAATAGACACCATGAATGTCCTTCATTTCATTATTCTTGTTTATAATTGTAAAAATATGTTTTATTAAGGAACTATCAAGATGATCATCGTCCAGTTTAATATGGAATTTAATTGTTTCATGAAATCTTGAAAAAACGTGTTTGTTGCATGTCATATGGTTCTTGTAGCCATTGTCTAGAAACCAATGATCTTCATTGAGGTTTTATTATGCTGCTGAACCAAAAAGTAACATGCAATATGTTGTATATTCATTAGTTCTTGAAGCATTTTCACTACCTTTGTTCAAATATTCTGATGTGTTCCTATATTCGTTTTCAAAATGTCCATACTTACAATAAACACTTATCAAGGCATGTCAAAGAATATTGATATAAACATAAACACATATATGCAATGGAAATAAAACTTCACTTCATTAATATCACAGAACTGAAACATTTTACGTACAGAATGTAAATAAACTAGCTCGAGTGATGGTAGTTTATCTATGAGAAGAGATGTGGTAGATACATGCCTTTTAAATGTGTTACAATGAAGCTCAAGGGAATTTTCACTATCAAACATCTAAGGAAAACACTAAATAACCAAAACCATAACCGTAGGAGATAAAACACCAAGAGTTTGTCCGCCGCGTTGGGGTTAGTGGGGAAACCAACTACCCAGGGTTGTAACTTGGTCATATGATATCCATTTTTCATGTACAAAATTGTGTTGGAAACATATCTATGACCTACAAAAAATCTTCGTTTGGTGCGGACCCGAAACTAAATCTGTTTAGGGGATCCAATTTTTTTCAGAAGTTTAGGACCCGAAAACTACTAAAAATATTAAATGATGATAGAAACATGGAAACTAATGAAACCGACTAGAGGTCTAGGTGTAAGAGGTAGGTGATCACCAATATCCACCTAGATTATTCTTGCCCACTTAGGAATCAATGGTCCCCATTGTGTGTATAGCCTCCATGATGTGACAAAATTTCTATTGATCCTGGACCCTTGTGAACAACTTGCCCTCGTGAAGGAGCTTAGCTGATTTGATAACTCACTATAGTTGAATCCTCTATTGGCAAGTGTTATCGATCTATGTGTCCATGATCTTATGATTTGTGGAATGTTAGTTGCAACTTTGGTTGAGTTATGTTGGTGTCAGCTGCTCAGTAACATTCGATGTGTCAAATAATGGGGAAAATTTTGGGTGCAACTGATCCACATTGAATACTGGCTAGAGGCCAAGGAATGGTGGAATGTTGAGCTTGAAGAAATTGTCCCCCGCAATAATGGTGATGGTGTATGACCCATATTGGAGTGGGTAAAGCTTATGGTGGGGCCTGACGAGGCACTCCTTCTGCAAATGTAACCAAACTTTGTTGACCAACTCAAACTTGTGTGGTGCTCGATGTTGAACATGAAGCTATTTGTAATTAGCATTGGCTCTATCCAATATGTCATGTACCTCGTAGGTGATGTTATAAATTCACTCAAAGAAGCTATTATCCTTGTCAGCTTAAGACTAGACATGAGACAAATCTTCCCGAGTAGCTACAAATGGGATGACAACATTAATGGGACATAGTGGATGGAACCCCAACCCCACCTGAAAGGGGTTGTGGCCAGTTGAGCTTCAGAGAGCTCTGTTGTAGATATGATGGAAATAGCATAGGCTTTGATCCCATGTGTGTGGATTATTCGAGTTGTACATGCACAAAATGTGCATAATCATCCTATTGATGAACGTTGTTTGGCCATAAGTTTGGGGGTGGAAGGTCTTGGACTTAGTGAGCTTTGTATCCAGTATCGACCAGAGGCTTGACCAAAATGTACAAAGGAACCTAATGTCTTGATATGGGATAACGGATAGTGGGATCCCAAAGTGTACCCACACTCATTAAAAGAGGAGCTTAACAATGGCTTTTTCTGTGATACTCTTCTTGCAGGCCGCCAGAATAGCCATCTTAGAGAATCTGTAGATGACCACAAAAATGAAATTTTTGTAATGTATAGTAGAAGGAATGCCTATCATGTAATCCATGGAGATGGATTTCCAAGGATGACTAGGAATAGGAAGACAAGTATATAGGCCTTGCTTCTTGATGGTCAATTGGGCAATGGTGCAAGCACTACAGTAACTGATGTACCTCCCAACATCCTTTTGAAGGTTCAACCAATGAAAATACTTCTATAACATTGCCACTATTTTTCCTACTTTGAAATATTCAATGACCTAGCTATGTTGAACCTCCCAAATAATTGTGGCACATTCACTCGAAGGAACACAAAGGTGTCATAGGTGGCTAAAAATGCACCCTTGAGAAGAAAATATGGAACTTGCTTGCCTTCTAGGAGCATCTAGTACATGTTTCTGAATTCTGAATCACTCTTGTAAATATGTAGCGACCCCGAAGTATTGTGTGCACAAGAGTTGAGCACAATGGTTAGTGCCATAATCAGTGGTTGGATGTGACAATTTGCAAAATTATTGGTGCTACCCTACTTTTACTTGATGTTAAAATGAAACTATTGTAGATATGTGCACCATTTTGTATGGTGATCATTTTGGAACTTTCCTTGTATATGTGTGAACTGTACGGGTCAGTAGTTTGTGTGGATGGTCATTTCCTTTCCTAGAATTTAATGCTTCCATTTTTGGCATACCTATAGAATGGAGTACATCTCTTTTTCATAGGTGGGATACTTTTGAAATGTATATGAAATTGGCTCACTGTGATATGCCACCGGAAGCATCTGTTGGGTAAGAAATGCACCGATAACATAGTGAGAGGCATAAGTCTCAATTTCAAATGGTTGTTGTAGGTATGGTAATGTGAGCACTAATGTAGAGCAGATGTGATGCCTCAACTTGTCAAACACCTTATTATGGGATTCATACCAAAATAAATTTTCTTTCACTTCACCCTTGGTGACTTGAATCAAAGGCCATGTGATATGAAATAATACCAAATGAATCTGTGATCAATTTGAGTGGCTGGGTCTAGCCAATCACGAATAAATTATATCTTGGTTAGGTACACATGCACACCTCCCTCATCAGTTATGTACCCTAGATGCTAAACCTCGGTCATACCAAAAGTGCATTTCTCCAAATTGGCACACAATTTGTGTTGTCGTAGGTTTTGTAGGACCTCTCATATATGGTCTTCGTGTTCTTCCCAACTCCAGTTGAATATCAGAATGTCGTCCAGGTACAATACCACAAATGATTTTTTGAAGGGCTGTAATATATCAGTTATCAGCCAAATGAAGGTTTTGGGGGTATTTGCCAATAAGAAAAGGCATGACTAGCCATTCAAAAAGTCCTCCTTGAATTTGAAGGTGGTATTCCAGACATGAGAGAGTTCAATTGGTACCTAGTGAAAATCGAAATTTAAGTCAATATTGTTGAAATATTTTGCACCCTTGAGCTAGTCTAGAAGGTCATCAATATGTGGGATTGGATACCTATTCCGGAGACTGATTTTATTTAACACCAAATATTCAATATAGATCCTCCAGGTTCCATCCTTCTTCTGTACCAACATGATTGGGATTCCATAGGGTGATGAATTTAGCCTGATGTTCCTTTTTTTTAACAAATCCTGAATCGGTCTCCTAATATCATCGTTCTCCATAACAGAGAATTGTTATATTGGTCCATTGGGTAGTGGTGCGTATGGGGTAAGATTGATGGAGTGTTTGACTTAAAAGTGCACATGTACCCTTATGGGCTGGGTGAATATTTCTATTTATTATTACATGACATTGTCCATCTATTGTTGCTGTGTGGAGGAGCCCTATTTAGTGGCCATGGAGGTGGCCACAATATTTTTCTTTCCCTATGGGAAAATCATAAGGAAGACAAGATTCCTCATTTTGGAAATGATCTTACTATATTTATTAATATAGATAAAAGAGATGAAGGTAGGCAGTACTACCTCAGGTATCCTGTATAACTTATTTCCCAAAGTAATAGTAAAAATGAAAGGCCTAGAATCACACACAGCAAGGTTCTTCCACAAGTATGGCTGGACTAATAATACATCAAAAACTTCAATAAAAATAACAACACACAATACCTCATCCATGAAGGGTTTGATGCTTTAGGGAAGGAGACAATGCTAGTTGATGCAAATATATCTTCCTTAGTGAATTCATCTGATGGTGTATGGTTGTAGTTGTGGTGTGGTCAGTGGATAGAGATGCCTCATTGGATTCTCTAAAATAAGGTTTTTTGGCTTCCGTTGTAGAATATGAACTACATCGAAGAAACCTTCACCCATATCTTTGAGTGGAGGAGGCACTCCCCCTCCTCTAGACCTTCGGGCTTAATATTTTGGATCTTGGTGGTGGCAAACAATGGCATTGGGCTCTACATAAATAATATGCTTCCCTTTTTTATTCCCCTTTTCAGTTTCTAACTCAGAGTCAGAACATGAATCCGATTCGAAAGCCTTCAACTCAACCACCAGTGATTCATTAGCTCGACACACACTTGTGTTGTGAGTGGGGCTCTTATGGAACTCAAAAAATTTCCCTATGTCCTTCGTTGTATTTGTGGTGTTGATATTTTCTTGTGGCTTTAGTGAGTTGTCCTCGGTCACCCTGCCTTGGATTTTTCCTTTATTTTCCAGTTTGGTGGCACCTTTCCCTTGCTTCAGATTTGCGGATATGAAGTCATGATTATTATATTTCAATTTATGCTTGATCTTGATATCATAGCGACAGGAGGAACCAAGCAAGGAGATTTACAAGAAATCCATCTCATCCTAGATGTACTTGTGTAGACAATGATGGTATGTGAGCACCAAATTCCACTAAGAATCCTTGATACCTAGCTTCATGTGAAGGGCATGAAAAACATTTGTGAACTTCAGCACATCTTGGTCCCTTCTCGGTTGTAAAATGGGCCACTTCATTTATTTACATTCATAGCTAATGACAGGGTAATATTGTTCCTTAAGGGCATCTTGGAAATAATTCCAAGTCGGCCCGACTGAAAATAGTGAGGATTCCCTCCCATCCTTTTTTTCACACTACCTTTTCCACCAGTCCTTGACATCGAAGGGTTTCTTTGAGCAGTCCACGGGTAATATTTTTGTGATTAGAAATGTCATGAGCCGAAAAATATCCTTTCCACAAATTTATCCATCTACATACGGCTTCTGCATCTATCTGATCTTAAAATATATGAATGTTAAAGTTAACTTGTACCTTAAAAGGAGTGACACCTCCATAGTGGCTACTAGATGGAGATGTTCCGCCTATGTGTAGCCACCGAAGGATCTAAGAAAATTTATCCATGATCGCATTCCTCTATCACTCGAGGGATTCTTCAAGCAATATTTTGAAAGGATCTCTTGCTCCCTCATCTTTTGTTTCTTCTGCCATGGGAGGTTGTCAAGTTTCACGAGGTTTTTCTTGTAAATGTTCAACCATTTCAAGCCCTAAATCCTTATACCCTAACCTTGTTGGGGACATGTTAAGAAAAATAGAGAAATACTAAATCGATCTAATACCATTGATCTATACTTATGTAGGAATGCAAAAAAATCTAGATATAGGCATAAACATAGTGATGCAGTAGAAAACAAACTTCATTTAATTAATATCAAGGAACTGAAATATTCTTACACACATAATGGAAATAAAATTGCTTGGGCGACGATAGCTTACCTTTGAGAAGATATGTGGTGAGTACATGCATCTGAACTATGTTAAAATGAATCTCAACGGAATTTTTATTATGAAACATTAAAAGAAAACCCTAAAAACAAAAACCCTAACTTGAGGAGATGAAACATCAATATTTTGTGGGCCCCATAGGGGTTATTTGGGCAACCAACTTCCTTGGGTCGTAACTTGGTCATTTGATCTTCTTTTGGCATGTATTATACTTCATTAGAAATATTTCTTCGCATACTATCTGATTTGTGTCAGGACTATGGTTTCTACGGACCTAAAAAAAAATTCCATCGAGGGGTTCAAAACAGCTCCAAAAGTTCATGACCTGAAATCTTTGTAAAAATAGTAAATTTTTCTAGAAAGAACGAAACCGATGAAACCAACAAGAGGTCTAAGTGGAATAGGTGGGTGGCTACCAATATCCACCTAGATAAACTTAGTGCAATAATAGCATTGTATTTGAATTACCGATCCTTCCTCTTCCTCTTTTATTATAAGGTTAATCTCGTGGCTATTCAAGTTGACTTCATAATTTTTTCTATTGCTAGAATATCTTCCTCCTTTCCTTCTATTACCTCCGCCTCTTCGTCTACTAATTATCACTGTAGTTTGAAATTATTTTTCTATTGAATTATTCCTACCTATAATTCTTGACTCGTGATTTAACATTGATTCTATCCATTCTTCAATTGAAAACTATAACATATATTTACTTTCTTTTATGTCTATCACAAACATTTCAAATGAATATGGAAAACGTCTCAGAATTTTCTCAACCATCTTTTGATCATTGACATCCTTTCTTTGAGTTTTAAGTTGATTTTATGACTCAATGGCATCAATCATAAACTGATCTACTACATTAGTATGTCTCATTTGAAAAGTTTCTAACTTCTTTATGAGGACCAAGAGCTTTGCATTCTTCATATTATTTGTTCCTTGGTATTCTTTTTCAAATATTTCTCAAGCTCATTGAGGACTAGTTGATGTTGCAATCTTAGGGAATATGGTTTCTTCAACTCCATTATGTAGATTCCATACTACTCTTTCGTTCTTCTTTTTCTGTCTACTAAAGAATTTCATTGGGAATGTTTCATTGTCTCTAATTCTGTAACTTTATGTTCTTCATATTTTGTGACTATTACTTCCATACAACTCAATTTTTTCAAAAATATCTTAATCTCAATTTCCCACATTACATGATTTCCATCATTTTGTATCCTTATATGTTCTAATTACTAATTGAAGACATGACTCACTTCTGTAATAGATTCTCATTTCTATGGATTTAGGGACTTCTCCAAGATTTTCAACTCACTGAAATCCTAACAGAGGTCTTAAAACATTGGTGCTAGTGAACCTTGATTAAAATGATGGATCTAAAAATTACAAAGAAACCTTGGGGTGTTTGAATTGGATTTTTGATGACAACTCCTTAAAAAATATCAATGGGAGTATATTTTATGGTGAGATTTAGCTACAACACTCTATTGGGTCTCTTGATGCAATGAAAGTTATAGAAATACCAACGTGGGAGTAACTATCTATGAAACTCAATGAGGGAAACAATATGGCTTTGGCGACCCATCAGAGGATTCTCCTTTTCCAAAGTCAGTTGCATCTGCTCTCTTGTAAACACTTTGTCAACGTTTACAACAAAAATGGAGGCCCCTACAAAAAGGATCAAGCGCTACTACCGTGGCTTACCAATCGACTTGGAAGATCAATCGATTGGCTCCAAACCATCATAATAAAATTACCTCCTTTTTTAGATGAACTTTTCATATTGATCGATTGAGTTACTATTATGGATCATGTGGACTAATCCCCACCTTGGGAAGATGGGAGTAATTTTCCACTCAAGGTAAGGAACAGGGTTTGGATGTTTACTAATGCTTGTAGGTTTTCATGTAATGGAAAACCCGAACATGGTATCAAAACCTTTTTGTTGAGTCACATCAAAGGGGGGGCTCTTGGAGTAACTTCCACAACTTTAGGAGTTGATCACATGGACTATCTACGATGCTTGAAACATGAGCATTTTGGTCTTTTTATCTTTTTTTATCTTGTTGAGGCTACAACCCATTATAGGAGTGATATGTAAGTGTAATAGCAGAAAGTTTGTTAAATTTATGTCGCTTAATATGTTGAATTTATATTAACATATATAGTTTATAATAATTAAAGGATCGGTAAGCATTTATCTCTCAGTTAGCCCAACCTAAAGGAGATGTATTTCTTGTAAAAAATATTAAAATTAAAAAAATTAAATTTATTACACGGTAGTTTTATTTTTACTAATAAAATTACCAATAATTTTTTAGATAAAATAAAATGATAATATACAATGTGATAAATTACTTTGCACTAGCTCAGTTTGTAGTCAAATGCCACTTAACATTAGATGCAATTCACATAACTCACTCTAATAAAGAGTCTGCGCAGTTTGTTCTCTGTTCTCTGCTTTGGCTGGTAAATAATTACATTCAATTCAAATCGATGGCTATTTAGAAAAAAATGCCTCACCTCAATGGTTATCTATTTAAATCCATTGTATTTAGTACAGAAAAACTCCAAATAGTCGTTTTCATTATTTTCAAGTTGATGACATTCTAGAGATTTATTTTGGTGGTTAAACTAGTTCTTGAAATTTCAGTCCTTCATTAGTGATTTGAACAGTGTTAAATAACATTCAGGAAAATCTAGCTTAAGTAGCATCTGGAAGCATCTGAGACAATCATATTTGAAATTGGATCTCCCTTTTCCTTTGAGTAGAAGGCTGGGTACAAATAAGATACCCATGTCATGTGGGTGGGTGCAGTTCCTGTGTAGGTTGTCTGCCATGAATTGGCGGGTTCGCGGTTTAACGAAAAATTAAAAGGAAAAGGGAGAATACCTTGAGATACTATCAAAACCAATCGAATCAAGTGGAAGTGATCTTGTGGACGAAACATAACCAAAATAGAACAGTTGATATTAAAATATTAGAGGGATGCCGATCAATCTACAAGAGAAGATATCAACTGGGCATATTATTTTTTTTTTCCCGAGTGCAGTTCGCCGACAAGAATGGTTTTGAATAATGTATTTTGAATAAGTATAATGCAAAGGCAGCGTGATGTGCTGTCACCCTCCGTCATACTCCGCATTCAGAGCAAGAAAAGGCAACTTTCCACTTTGAATCCTCCAAATGAATAATTTATTAAACATTCTTCGTCGAAAGGAGTGGCAGGGCCAGCACTTGTCATGATGAAATTTAGAAAGCAAGAAATGGTGGAAGGAAAGCAAGATCAAGCTAATATTTTAGTATTGCAGCTGAATGCATGCCAAGAATCTGGGAATTAAGAAAGCCATAGCAACATTTCCCGAGATATGTTCGGCCTGCTGTGCTCAACGGTAACTTGTATTATTTTATGGAATCAGTCAATTTCAAAGTAGGGATATCGTGGAAACTTATTAAATAATTCCTCTTTGCATAACTGGGATCGATTTATTTCAATTTTTTTACGTGCAAATTTTTTAACCTACAAAAATATAATGGTGAATATAAAATACAATGTATAATTTTACATTGTTTAAATTGTAATTTTGAATATTATATATAATATATATGGTTAAATAAACATTTTTAACATAAAACTTATTTTTTCATTATATATATATTTTAAATATATAATATATATAATTCACATTAAAATATTTTACATAACATGTATTTAGACACATTTTATCAATCCAAATTAAAATAAAATTTTTATTATTAACATATTTTTAAATATATATTATTATTATTATTATTATTAGTTAGCATAAATTTTCCAATAATTTATTTAAATTTATTATTAAAATATTTTAAAAAATAAAATTTATATATTTAATAGGACATTTTTTAACTTTTAATTATATTCATATTTTTATTAGATTTAATTATATTCATATTTTTAAAACTTGTTTTTATTTGAATAAAATAAAATTATATATAACAATATTCTTAAATTTAATAAAATAACCCCATATCCCCATAGATTATTTTCAAAATATATGTGCAAAGTTAGATCTTTCGTGAAAGTTTATGTTTAACTTAATAATAGATTTTTCGTTCCCTGAGGCATTGAATGACGTAAACCGACGAAGCCATTGAATTGAGAAGCATGATAACATTGGAAACAAAAAATCACATCGAACTCTTCTAATAAGCCATTGTACTGCTTGTCCAACAGGCTTGCGGTTGCTATCTTTTATTGGTTGTGGCATTAACCATTCAAATCATGGGTTAAGATCATTGTTACCAAAATTGAATTCGAAGTTTTCGAAGTTGATTTGATACAGGAAAATTTTGACTATATAGAATTTAATAAGGGAAAATTTCTAGAATATATATCATGTTAATGTAGTATATTATTATTTTTTTTCAAAATTTTATAAAATTGAAATGAATTTTCTTTATAGTAGTATTAGTATTTACATAATTTTAATAGTAACTTTTTCTTTGTATTTAACATAATTTATAAATATTGAAAGACAAAATGCATCAAACTTATTTGTATGGTAAATTGAGAAAATATCCAAATAAAATATAATAATATGAATAATAAAAATTCAAAAATGATAACCAATGTAAATAATAAGATATTGGATATTAAAAGTATGTTTAAATAATCTCCACATATCAAAAAGATATATATCTCAACTACTTTGTTTGCAATCCAAATTTATTCAGCAATAAATATGTAAGTACTCTTTATAGTGGATCAGATAAAATAAGCCCTTTAACTGAATTCCAAGCTAACTATTAGTTGAATTCCATGACTGATGACTATTTATAATCTAGCACATTTATGAGAGTAAGAATGAAAAACTAGATTTAAAAAAAAATCAATTTTTTACCTATAAACTTACACTTTATTATTTTTTTATAACTAGAACTTTAATACCAAATTTACAATTTTTAATCAAGAATTTAATATTTTTTACAGCTGCAATTTATGATATAAAATTTGGATAACGTTTTTTAATATATATATTTAGTTTTTCATAATATCTCATATAAAAATTTATAAATTTGTACTTCATACTTCCTAATTGAAAAAAATATGATAAATAAAAAGAAGTTAAACCATTCCTAAACTCACAAATGTTCAGGTAGGATGGACGTTTCTATAGATATATTCTATGTTGGATGAGGAGATTCAGAAGGTTGCTAAGGAACATCGTTCCCTCTGCTGATCCTACAGTTGGCATTAGAGAATGACGTGCATTGCCAATTTAATATATTTTATATAAAAAAATCGTACCGTATTGACATTAACCGAATTATTAGGTGAAGGAATCGTACCAACGAATTTCTGAACTTTTTGGCCAATACGGACGAACTTGGTAACTATTATTAAGATATACATGTTGTATATATGAAATATAATTTTTTTCTTAAATATTGTATTCTATTAATCTGTATTTTTGCATGGCTAGATTCCTATAACATTGTATGATTGTGATTAGTATAAAAAATTATAGGGATTATTACACTTAATATATATGTTCTTTTCACTAAAGTTTGTAAAATTAATCTAATTCATAAAAAGTCGTTGGAGTTCTTTGCTAGGGTTTCTTTATGCTCTCTCTGAAAGTAGGTTAGACATATCCAATCAACAAGTCATTTTCAACTTATGGCCATTGGCAGTGTGGCTGAGCATGCCAGCGGGGGAGAGATCTCCTCCTACACTAATATTGTGGTTGGTGAATCAAGAAACAAGGGAGGATCATTTGAGGCTAAGGATAATTGAAGTGAAACCAATGGAAACCCACAATGGGGGCATAGTGCTAGAAATAGATCAAGGTCCAATGCATGCTAAGAGATGCCAAGAAACCGAGATTCATGATACCCAATAATTAACTCAAAGAATATCACAAATACATGAAGGATCATGCATTGATCTACAAAATTGTTGTGATATCGTCATGAGAGAAATATCTCATCAACTGGATCCAATTAAAATTGTAATCGAAAGGAAATATTGACTTGAATCTTGTAGCCAATGAGTTTTCTACTATGATATTCACTAGCATAGAAGATAAAGAGAGGGTTTTTGAAAATGGGTCGTACTTATTCTATAATGTGGGTTTATTCATGCGATTCTAGGAGGAATTCTATAACAAGGATCAAGAAAATTTCATAGCAACTCTGGTGTGGGTCTGCTTGTTTACTCTTTCATTCGATTTCTAGGATCCAAAAATGTTATAGGGAATAAAAAACTCCATAGGATGCTTTGTTAGAGTGTTTGATTCTATACGTAGAGGACTCTATACTTCATATGCAAGGATATGCATTTGCATGAATATAATTGATCCCCTTCTAGAGTTCATTGAGTTGGAATATTATGATGAAGTATGGAAACAACAATTGGACTATGAGCACATCCCTTTCTGGTACCGGAGATGCTATGAATATGGCCACTTGTTTTGAGACTACCATCGAAATAATTTGGGTACCGTGGGACATTCCAAATTCTAGGAAGAGAAAGAGGGGTTCCAAGTAGTTACCAACAAAAAGAAGAATAAAAAACCAACCCCGCCTAATACCCAGAAAATGCAACGCAAGAGTAAAGTCATTAATAACCGATATGAAGTCACCTAATGGAGGATAATGAAGGCCTGAGTGAACCAGCTAAAATGGAAAAATTCCAAGGCATTATGGAGCCACCTAAAGGAAATAACAAAATATAAATAAAAGACCAGGAAGAACCTGCAGACCATGAGGAAGTGGAGAGGCCAAATGATTAGGAAATCATGGAGATCGACGGGGCCACAGAGGAACTCGGTATAGAATAAATAGGCCTCAAGAATTCATTGAATGAATGGAGAAATATGGATGAAATATTCATTACATGAGATCAAAAGAGACTTTATAGATACACCTTCCATAAGTATCGAGCCAAGGAAAGTCAATAAAAAGTGGTTCAATAAGAAAGTCTCAAATCTCAAGATGGAAATGGTCCATATTGGGGTTTAAAACGGAAATGGGGAAATATGAGAGGTCGAAAGAACTTGCAGAAATCAATCCATATGGTGAGAGATGTATTGCTAAATACAGGTCATGTGCTACCACTTTCGAAGGTGCTCCACCAAATTAACAAATATTCCAAATGATAATAGTCTCATTGAATGTGAGAGGCCTCAACAACTCAGGAAATAAAAGATATCTCAAGAAAAGGATTAAACAAGAGTGACCGAGTATCATGCTGCTCCAGGAAACAAATGTACCTAAATTTCGGTTGTAGTAAATTGTCATAGGAATTAAGCCTGAATATGAGGTCATAACTTTCGATGTGAGAGGAAGCGCAATAGGATTATCTATCCTCTAGAATCCAATGGAGATGATCTTTGAAGATTGGGTGAGATTTTCCACGAATCCTTACTTGAATATTCAAACATATCATGATGCGATATTCGGCCATTATATCGATTGTTTATTGTCCCCACATTCCAAGAGAGAAAAAAACTTTCCCTTAAATAATAGGAAATATAAGAAGTATTCACATAGATGAATTATGGATTATAGGTGGGGATTTAAATCTAACTTCATTAATATAATAGAATAAGGGCAATATTTTTTCATTATATCCCAAGATGGAAATGTTTAGGGATTTTATCAATGACCTAAAACTGGTATATATTCCAAAAAAAAATGGAACCTTCACATGGAACAATCATCAAGGAGGCATCCATCAAATCTCTTCTCACCTAGATAGGTTCCTTGTATCAAAGCTATTGGTAAGTAGATACATCTTGTTTGAGGCTTAAATCCTCCCTTGTTCAAGCTCAAATAATTGGCCAATAAGGTTGGAAATATATCTCAAACTGTCCCCCTGAAAATTTATAGCGTAGGGATCTTTCCTTTCTAAGAAATTTGGAAACCTCATGGAAAGCCAATACATTGCAAGGAATAATTCACATGCATACTTTCTAGCTTAAATTGAAGGACCTAAAACAATAAATAAAGAGTTTGAATAAGTCTGAGATTGGAAATATAATGGTGGAGAAATTTCAACTACAAGATAGAATGCAGGGGATCCAGGAGCTAGTAGTAGAAAAAGGTGTAGTCATGAATAATAGAGGAGAAAAGGAAGAAAGAGAAAATCCTTTGGAAGTAGAAATCTAGAGTGAAATGGCTTAGGGAAGCGAAACATAATACATTATTTTTCCAAAAATATATGATTAAGCACCAACAACATAATCAAATTTTCTCCTTGAAGGATGAGGTAGAAAATCACTTCACCTAGCACAAGGATATGGAAGATCTCCTGGTTAAGGATTTCCAATCTCTCCTCTCCCAGCCAGATCTTGATAGCATGAAGACTATTCACCAAATAACTATACATATTCCTCATGTGCTCAAAAGAGATAGAAACCTACCTTTAATGATGGCAGTAACCATGGATGAAGTTGAAGAAGTTGTCCAAGGTATGGCCAGAAATAAGGCCTCAGGTTTGGACGAATTTACAATAGAATTATTCCAAGAATCATGGAAATTTATAGGGAAATACATTATGGACGTGGTGGAAGAATCCATAATAACTTAAAAGTTAAATTCTTGAGTTAATTCCACTTTAATTATGTTAATTATGAAAGTATATCACCTAGAGGATCTATCTAGATTTAGACCCATTAGACTTTCTAATTTTATATATAAAATCATATCCACCATTATGGTAAAAAAATTTAAAAGTCTTTTTCCCAAGCTTATCTCCTCGGAGAAAAATGGTCTTTTTCAAATCCACCAAATCTTAGATGGAATCATCACCTCTTATGAAGTGGTTGACTCTATTAAAAAGCTGAAAGTCCCTATAAAAGGTGATAAAACTAGACCTATCGAAGGCTTACATTTGGTTAAGTTGATCTTATCTTCTAAGTATTCTAAAGGCATTTGGTTTTGATTCAATATGGTTTTGATGGTTCTCCTCCCTCATCTCTACTTTTTTTTATCGATATTGATTACTGGTTCCCTACCAAGAACATTCAACCCTTCAAGAGGCGTCTGTCAAGGAGATCCTATGTTTCCCTTCTTGTTCATCCTTGCTACTAAAGTCTTGGGGAGGTATATTATATCGAGCACCCATTCCTCCCAAATCAAATCTCTTAGGCTTCGGGGAAATGGTCTTCCTATCACACATGAACAATTTGTGGTTGAAATTATGCTTTTCTGCAAAATTTCCCTCCATAAAGTAAGAATGTTGAAAGACATATTGCATGAGCTTACGCAGGCTTATGAAACTTTGATAAACAATGATAAATCAAATATTTAATTTTTCAATACCATGAATTCAATTCAACCCTTTGAGGTTAGAACCCTTGTATTTGGTATTGGATTTTTTAATCGGTGACCAATAGAAGCTAATTTACAATATCCTATAATGGGGCCAAATTTTATTTGTTTTTAGCTTAGTCGCTAATTTGTTGTCTCAAATTTAATTTTTTGTAGTATATTTAGTGATATATTTTATCATTAATATAGTCATGAATTAACACAATTAATGATCAAATATACAAAAAAATATATTACTATATGATCACTTGAAAAACCAATTAATGAGAAAAGAAATATGACAAAAATATTGGTCGTGTTATAAGATATTGTAAATTAAGTAAAAATAGTTGTATATATGCAAAATTTAGTCCTTATTTTTAGTCACAAATTTATCGTTTGCAATATCCATCTATTTATTTTTGTAGTTTCATATTCATTATATAAGTGATCGATTTATTAGTTTATATTAATTTAATTTACTTTAATTAATAATCATTGTAAATGAAGAATTTAGTCATATACTCATTTTGTTTGTGTTCACCATTAATTAATATAAAATACTAATGTAGTAGTTTTAGATTAATTTTATGTTTTCAATTTATCAACATAAATTAATTAGTATGATTTTGAAATTAAATTAAAAAAATGGCATACAATGTGCATGTTCTTCTAATATGAAAATACAAAATTACATATGTTAATTAATATACTAAATAATATCAAGTGCAACTATAAATTATTTCAACCACATAAATTATATTATATAAAATTTCAAGTATTACAATATGATTTTCCAACTTAATACTGGTTGGACTACAATTTACACATGAAATATTGTTTCATCACTTCAAAACATTATCATTGTGTTTCCAAGGAATTGCAACAGAATTAACCAACTCTAAAGATTTTACCATCAATTTGTATGTGTGTGCCTCATGGAGAATATTGGCTTTAAGGGTATCACTAGATTGGTCCTCTTCTCTTTGTCTATCTGCATTTGTTGCTGTAGTGTTATTGTTCTCGTCTTTCTTGATTTTTTTCTTCTTACCAACAATATTTATTTCCTCTTCTAAAAATGAAAGAAGACGCAATACAGAGTATAAAAAATGAAAGATTATGAGAACTGGAATATTATAAATAAATTAAGCTATAAATATTTATATAGCATATACATCAACATCAGAAATGTCTACCATTTTTCTCCAGAAAATCAAGAATCTTAATCAGTTTATCTTCAGTGGAGTGATAGTGGCCACCATGTGGCTAAATGATCCATATAAAATAAGAAAAAAACATGTCACGATATAAAATAACACCTTAGAATCTTAGCATTCAATCTTCAGGAAAATCTTAGGCACAATCATGTTAACTAAATTTCATGCTAAAAATTAGGCTGCAGATAACTTCTAAAAACAAATGGAAAGAAAAAGACAACATATAATAAATAATGTATGAGAGTTGGATGGAAATTTGCATCACAAAAGAAAAAAAACTCGTATGTTTAGCCATATATTTAGGTGGGTAGCATGCCCCAATATGCCATGATCCTTAGGGGTTAGAGGAAGTAAATATCCTACTAACATAATGATTGATTGGTTGCATCTTGGTGTTGCCTCTCCTTTATGAGTCAAAAAAATAAAAATGAGTCCATCAGTAACCATTTGGGCTCTATATTATCCTTTTCACATGATATCTCCACATACCCACCAAAAATCTCAGATATGGAAAACAAATGGAATTTTGGAATTGTTTCTAAAACTGTCATTTACACCCCCTTCAATGTATCAGATCAAATGTACCCACTTGAGAAATATATATTTCGAAAACCAAGACAACCTCAATATCTTTGGATATTAACAGTCATCCATATTTTCCACAAACCATAGAAATTAATACTGTCTTACAATCAACCCACTAGACTTAATATATATTTTTTCTTCTTTCCATTCTTGAGGCACATAATGTGATAAAAAATAATCCAAGTGAATATTAAAGATATCAATTAAGGCACAAGAATCTAAAGATAATAGGTTTTTATTTAATAACCAACCTTGAATAATAAGTTTTAGATTTGATATCATAAACAACCAAGAATAAGGTCAATACAACTCTGTTTCAGGTCATGAAGCATTAGCTCACTATAACAGTACAATATCATGCCAAACCAAGAAGTAATAAATCTAAAATGAAATGATGATGACCTTGGGTGAAAATCAACCTTGAATTTTTTTCCCAAATCAAGCTTCAAACTTGCAATTTTATATTCATCCCCAAATACAAGTTTCTCCAAAATGAGCTCTTGTCAATGCTCCAATATTGAATGTTCCACTAAAATATTGCTTTCCCTTAACATATGTTCCATTATAGATGCCTTTCCGCACAATGACCCCTGGAAATAGGGTTGATACATCATAAATAACATTATAATAATTCCACGCATATGCATATAATTTTGTAATAAACAAAAGAAATATCAAACTACAAATGTATTTGAAAAAATGTCCCATGAGTACAACAAAGATTAATTTAATTAGGGAAGCACTTTAAGTTTCAAAAAAAATAAGAAGATATTTTAAAGGTTCAAATGCATCTAAAAATATACTAGAAAATGTTATAAAGTGTTACGTGTTCTAGATCTTACCATCAACCATGTTCAATAGCATCCTCTGCAGAAGCATCCAACATGCCAACCATTGAATGATGTAAAAAAATTTTCTCTAGAGATATACATTATGTATATTTGGACTAAGATAAAAAAAGGAGGCACACCATTTAGATTATTGTCTGATGATACTCCATCGTACTCACCAATATATTGAAATTAGCCAAGAATTGCATCGATTAAAGAAAAAATCTGATAAATAATTCTTACCTACAAGCACTATTTAGGCTCGGGAAATACAAGTTTGTTGAGAACATCAAAACCAATGAATGAGTTTTGCATGCTAAATTTCATGAATTAAAATGGAATCTAAAATGCTCCCATGCAAAAATAGGAAGAGCATGAAACACCTATGGGAGGTGGCCCTAAATATAAGGGAACCAAAATTTACCAGAACAAAAATATAGATGTAAAAATAAAGAACTGTCAAATTCATGCATTAGTTATACTTGCATACTCCCCACAATAAAAGCAAACCTAAACAATAAGATCCTTCCAGGTTATAGAAGTCACAAGTAGATACAACTGCAATTTTCTTTCACTCATACATGTAGGAAAATGTTGTGAGAGATGATTCATAGTGGGTTACATGGATTATCTCTAATCAAAAGGGTGAAATAATATATTCTTGATATTTACATTTTCATCAGATAGGAAATTACCTCTATTTGATTCATTTCCTATGTTTCACCTTTGTCAGGGAAATCCCTAGGAAGAAAGGTGTGATATGATCATAACCCTATTGATTTCCATCCAAGAAATGAGATTTGATGGACCAAATTATAATAGTAGGCATTGTACTATAAATTGAAAAGGTGGACTGATATGGGAATCATTGATAAAGGCTTTTTATTATGGTAGTGAAGGGGTGTGATTGATTATATAGTGTTAGTCGTTGGAACCAAAATTTACCAAAACAAGAATATAGACGTAAAAATCAAGAACTGTCAAAGTTGTGCATTAGTTATACTTGCATATTCCCCAAGATAAAATAAAACCTAAATAATAAGATCCATCCAAGTTATAAAAGTCACAAGTAGATACAACTGTAATTTTCTTCCACTCATGCACATAGGAAAATGCTGTGAGAGATGGGTCATAGTGGGTTACATGGATTATCTCTTATCAAGATGGTGAAATAATATACTCTTGATATTTCCATTGTCACTATATAGGAAATTTCCTCTACTTGATTCATTTCCTATATTTCACCTTTGTCAGGGAAATCCAACAAGGAAGAAATTTGTGATATGAGCATAATCTTATTGATTTCCATTTGAGAAATGAGATTTGATGGACCAAAGTATAGTCTTATACATTGTACTATAAATTGAAAAGGTGGAATCATATGGGAATCATTGATGAAGGATTTTTCTTATGGTAGTGAATGGGTGTGATAGATTATATAGTTCTAGTCATTGGAGGAAAGCCCAAATGGGAGGAGTATTCACTGAAAATACAATATTTCCTAGAAGCAGGACTACCCAAAGCATACATAATATTAGATTCAATCATCACATAACTTAGGTGCTTGCTTAAACTTAAATTAATGCTAACTCAGATGATCACATTTGTACTTGTGTAAAAAATGTAGGGAACTACTCACTAACAACAATTTTCAACCTAGACATGGTTGAACTAAAGGCACTAATAAGATAGCATAAGATAAGATAATTATGTTATTTTTGAATAAATTAACACATAAGTAGGTCAATGAGACTGTTGAGTATAATGGTTTCAATATAAATGAGGAGTACTAGAAATTCTCATATCTAAAGAACAAGAAGTAATATAGAAACATGAAATCTATAAGCAAAAACATGATAAAACCCTGAGATTCAAGCACAGGAAACCACGACAGAAGGGAGATGTACAAAGGGAAACGACCTAGGGGTTGTTCCATGATACACTAGATATACGTCTCAAAACATTAGAGGTCGAATGAAGGAAACTAAATAAAACATGATGCCTTGACGAACAACCAGGGGAAGATATGAGGCCTCTTCTACACTATTTCCTAACATCTATAAGTTGCTACTAATTTCTACATGATCTTATATGCTTGATGGTAAGGGATATGGTTTGGTGACATATTTGAGGTTCCTAGGGAGGGATGGTGGTCCCTATAGTCCACATTGATATGGAGCTAGAAGAAATAATGTCATCAACCTATATTTTAGTGCCCCTAGCTAATGGGAGCACTGTAAAGATGGAGGTAATTCTTTGTACAACATCTAGACTAGGAGGATAATAGAGAGTGCGCACAAAAAATTTGACCATAAAGTATTAAGAAAATCTTTCAAATATAAAAAATTTGGAAAATAATTATTAAATATCGAAAGACACAATTTCCATATCCATTAATGTTGATAACTTTAAAGCTTGATTCCACCATGGAGTCACAACAAAAAATATTATTACAAAGCACAAAGAGATAAATCAGTTGGTTTAACCCTCTTTACCAAGGATTAATGTCCATGGAGATCGTGGGATCCATTCCCTCTGTGTCCTACAAGTTTAGTAGCCCCCATTCCAACTAGCATTTAATACCACCTTCCATCATGAAATCTCGAGTGGGGGGAATCTAAGGGGAATTGAGAACATAATAGCTTCCTCACTCTAAAAGTTATTGGAAATATTCATCCATAAAAAATATTATTGTAGAAGTGACCTAGCCTGGTCATTCAAAATTAAAAAAATTGAATTAGAGCAATTGAACTAGAGATGCAATAAAAAAATATTTTGAAGGGTGCACAATCTATAATAAATAACTTAGCACATAAAATCGAAAAATGTATTGAGTTAATGAGTTTTTTGTTTTTTATATTGTTATTTAGTTGTGAAATTAATATTAAACTAGTTAAAACCACTCATCTATGCTAAGGCATATCATTTTTAATATGATATGATTTTTATCAAATATGTTTAGAACATCTCCATAGCAGAAGTTCCTTAATAGAAAGTCATTAAAATGAAGTTTGATCTTATTATGTTTATGGAACACCAATTATTAGAGTAGCTAGATAATAAAATATCCTTAATAGAAAGTCATTAAAATCAAGTGTGAGATTATTGTGTTTATGTGACACCAATTGTTAGAAATACTGAGAGAGAAGGGGGGGTGGGGGGTTGAATCAGTATTCCTTAGAAATTATCACTTTGAAATATTTTTAGAGAATTAGTTAATCTTAAATTATTCTTAATTTTTATCCAGTAAAATCAATAAACAATAGAACATAATAAGCAAACAAATTTTAGGTGGAATACCCCCTCCGGGTCAAAAAACCATCGAATCATTTTCGAATAAAATATTTAATATTCAAACCCAACTAAAATTAAAGTTACAAATTCCTAGAATTATATAAAATTATTCTTCTCCATCTCCCACTGGAAGGATGCCTCTATGCCCTGGTTTCTTCAGTAGTCAATTGAGTGGATGCCCTAACATACTAGACGGACCTACCACCCTAAAGTGTTCACAGGCTCCAACATGTAGGTGACTTCATGCACCAACCTAGCACCTCCTTACCACACTATAATGATAAGAAATAATATAAGAGTGTGGAATCCCATATGAGGGACAATGATCCACGATACAATATTATTCATAATGATTTTCTTGAACTATACCAATCAGCCAATCACACTATGACCTGCAACCCAACCATAACATTATCCAAAAATGACTCCTACACCTCCAAAAAATGTCTATTCAACTGTAGGCAGATTGACTCTTTTACAATAATGACTCTTTTAAAATTTTACAATGATTATTTTCACAACACTAACTTTTTACATGACCTCATACTTGACTTAAAACTTCTTCTCGGATCACTGACAACTATTGAGGTATTATTGTGCTTGCTTCAACTAATGGTACTTTCACATTTCACATCCTTCAGGTATGTGTCTGAGTTGTCCTGTTGTGTCCTCCTTCCTGCATATGAATTAATGAACAAGACCCAAACCAATATATAAACAAATACGTACATTTTCATGCAAAACATATGTCAAATAAATATTCAAATTCAAATGTAAATACGTTCAACATTTATGAAAAAAACAAAAAAAAACATACATACAAGATACTTACATTGTCCTACAAAAACAAATGTCAAAGACGATATTCAAATTAAAATTCATACACTATTCATAGATACGTTTTTGTCGCAGACGTACCCTTGACTGTTGATGTCTGATCCTTACTGCAACGATCGTTGAATGCATAATGTTTATTGCCTTCTATAAGATCGATATTTAATTTTCTGTATCTATGTAATTTCAGATCTACAAGGTCTGAAATGTTGTCCCATTTCGTACTAGGAGTCCTATTTTCAACCTCACATGTCTGATTAATATTCGAATCTTCAAGAAATATTTATGCCCAATCTCCCACGATGACTTGATTATAAATTGGTTCAATAGAGATAACTTGTACGATGTTCCATGTGTTAATGTTTCAACGTTCAGTCCTGAAAATGATACCCAACCAAATAAAATTTGTCATATTTATGTCAATTTTTATGAAATTTGAATCCAATCCTTAGAGCAAAAGTTATTATTAGTTTTCCAAGGTCACCTGCTTGACATTGAATTCAAGAGCTTGGAGAAACACTAACTTCCTCAGATCATATCTTCGAAAATATAGAAAACCAAGATCTGAAATTTTTAAACAAGGTTCCTCAAGATTTCGGCTCAAATTGGTTTTAGTTTCAACTTCTGAAGCTTCATAGAAAACAATTTATACTAAAAATTTCACGATATCATGTTTGAATAATTGAAATCCTTGCTTGAGGAGGATATGAGAGTCACAATTTATAGAAATGATTAGGTTGAGAGGGTATTAAACAAGTTAACATTGGAGGGATCTTAGGATCTTAAAAAATTATTAACTATTGACTATTCGATTACTACAACCAATGATGAGTTCCATGCCACAACCCTATGGGGTTTTAGGCCACTAATTTTGGTTACTAACTTCAAACACAAATATCTCTAAAAATAGAAAGAATTACATGGTGTGTCATATATCAACGGAAACATATCGACGAGTAGAATCCATCGAGAATAACCTTGACTCAAAATCGAGTAATTTTTCAAGTTAAAATTCCCATGCAAGATTGGGGTAGCCACTGGTGCATCTTGGGTTGACATCAATGACAACCACTTATCAACACCAATTATTAAAGAAACTAGATATTTTTTACTTGAACCTATTACCTTCACATAAGTATTTCTTAAACAAAAACCGTATCACTCACTATTCAATACTTTGTGGGTTGAAAAAATAAGAAGAAGAAAAATATATTTTGTACTTGAACCTATTACATTCACATAAGGATTTCTTTAACACAAACAATATCACTCACAATGCAACGTTTTGTGGGTTGAAAAAGAAGAAGAATAAAAATATATTTCTGTTATTTTACAACCTTATATGTGTATAGGTTACCTCATCATTTCAATCTATCTTATTCAACCATATGTAATATTCCATTTTTTTTAGATATGGTCAAAATGGACGGAACCTGCCAATGGTATCCACTATGGTATTCTCTCATGGTATTGACCCTTGTTATTTTCCTTCATTTCTTGAGGGAAGTAATAAAATAAGACTTCTAGAGATTCCATCAAACCTATAAAAGGGGATAAGAGCTAAGAATTGTGGTCATCGATAGTTTTTTAATCTTTTTTTTTTGTTTAGAACTTGACTTGGCCAATTCTAGTTGGATCGCGAGACGAAAACACCACAGTGAACTTGTATGGTGGATCCAATCCAGATTCACAAATGTGGTTTAGTTTCTTAGATTAGTGTTTAATGAGTAGTCTTTCACATCATCTATAGGTGATCCATTCTCATTTGCATGGGCATGTATCTTTGTTTCCAGTTATTAATATAAATAAGAGGTTCCATTTTCAGATCCCTTTGGTGTTCCTTGTTTTTTATAAAAAAAAATTTTATTAGAACACTCAAGTGTGAAAACTTCATCGATAATTGTATTTTCTTTTATCTGACAATGGTATCAAATCTATGCATCCTTCCAGCCCGAGGGGATTTTGTTTGCAGGATTATCATAACCTAGGTGGGATTTATTCTCACCCTAGGTGGTAGTAGTTTACATATTTGGTGATATTTGGTATCACCCTAGTTTATATCCTAACTTTTAATTTAACTAATTTTTAAATTTCCTATTGCCATTTCGAGAATCAAATCTAGATCTATATTGGAGTAGGGTAGAGATGTCTAATGTTGTGCATAGACTAGTAATTGTTATAGTACTACTCCCATCAACCCATGAAAAATAGACATATATGCAACGAATAATTAAACAAAAAGAAATAAGTTGAAGTCCACATATATATTAAGTTATGTCCAAAATTTCCCAAGTCATTGACTGAGCCCACAATTTTCCATAAATAGTTTAATAAGTATTAAGAGTACAAATCCCATTGGCTCAACTAGAAAACTCATCAAACCATTTTTCCTTCCAAAATGGTCAATTCAAGAAGTACAATAAGGAAGTGACTTCATCCCATATGATCACCCCTGATGTTGTGTATCACAAGTAAATATCCATACCTAGACATAATAAAAGGAAATGTATGTCAACCATAACTGTTGTGTTATTCAACATTTAAACCCATTGTGTTCAATAAATGATAGCCACCCAATAACAATATTTAAACCCATTGTGTAGAATAAATGGTACCCACCCAATAAATTCAATAAATGAGATTCAACCTATTATATTCCCCATTAAAATAGATCAAAGCACATGGATAAAAAAAAAAACTTCCCAACCATTGGATCACATCAAATTCAATCCTAATCACACATGAAAAATGAAGTCATTGTAGACCATGTCCATCATTGTCACCAATTAAATTCAACTGCAAAAAACTATAAAATAAGTTCAATCGCTACTGAGGTTACATATTTCACATTCAAACTATTCAACAACCGTGGACACAAAGTATCACAGAAGACACCATAGAACATTTCACAATATATTCAAGTTATTTTTTTCAATTACAACACAAATTTCTTACAAATTTGTTTAAATTTATGAGTATCTATTTCAGTGCTCTTATTTGCATTTCGAAGTCTTTATTTCAGTTTTCTTACAGTTCTCTCCTTTGGTTTGAGTTGAGGAGATGAATGTTACAAATAGTTCTAGGCAGTGCACTTTACAACTAGGTCCAAGAACAGAGCTAAGGCTACCCTTAGTAACTAAACAACTTACAAAATTTAACGATCCCCTCCGCAACCAAAGAACTTGAAAAATTACCGTCTCTTCCCAAATAATTTTGGCAACCATCTATCATAGAGCATGTATAGTTTATTGTACAATAAATTTGTCACTGTGATGCTATTCATAAACATCAGCAAATCAATTCTTTGTAAGTTTGAAAATATACAAGAACAAAATTAACGAACAAAATTTATAACAAAATTTACATATAAAACAAAAAATATTAACAAAGATTGTAGTTGAATTGAGAGCTAAGGACAACAAAGATCCAAGATATCAGAACATATCCAATTATATCATAGATTATAAATTAAAGAACCAATTGTGGGTGCAGCGGAAAATGGTAGATTGAATGCATGTGAAAAGGATTCAAGAGAACAATGTCATAGATTATAAATTAAAGAGGCATATGTGGCTGTAATGGAAAATAAGGGATATTAGATTGACTACATGTGAAAAGGATTCAATAGAACAATGTCATAGATTAGAAATTAAAGACTTATGTTTAAAAAGTACTTGAGAGAGAAACCTGGGCTTCCTATTCTTGCACACTTACAATAATCATGTGTTTGATTATTGGCAGAAGCCAAGTATCCTTTTAAGTAGCTCAGTCTCTAATTGTTATGCCAAGGGGAAATTGGTGGCAACTAATGTAAATCTGATATCAATTAATCTAGGAAATAGGAATATATGAGCAGCTCTATCACACTGTGTATGTTGTTGTTGTAAAATCAAATTCCTATAGGTCTTTTTAATCAAAGTCCTGTAGGTCTTGTAAAATCAAAGTCCTGTAGGAAGAGAATTCAAATGTACGGGAGGCCCAATATAAGTGCCATAGTAAGCCAAGGCCTATTTAATTGTAACATCCAATACCATTTACCTTGAATTTGGTTCACTCTAAACCTAGGCTTAACTCTCCCTATCACCTGGGCCCATTCATTTGAGGAGTGAGAATTTACGTGTTAATCCCAGCTTTTGGAGGGTATTAGGAATAATCGAATTTTGATTTTGAGGGATATTAAAAATGAGATGATATAGATGTTAATTACATACTGTATATTGTATAATTAACATACAATCATAATAACCTCCACAGGATCTTAGCAAAACATAGATGTGGATTTATGAAACACTAGATAATAGGAATATCACAATTTTTATCACCAGTGCAAAGGCATAACTTAGGTCATGTAATATAGAGAAAGAAGGGTACATAACGACTTCAAATGAAAAACAAAGATCAGACTTGTGCCAACTGGAATTCATTTCAAGCTTAGTAATCCAAAAGGCTAAATCCCTTAGTCTAAAAAATCCAATCAAACTCTTGTAGGCCACGTAAAACAACTAGAAAAACTTGGAGTAGTAGTACAACAACTGGAAAAACCAGAACATGTAGTATAACAGGCACTTTCCTTGTCCTATTTTCCTAAAAATTGCATCCTTATAAGAAGAAAAACAAGTGATCCTCCGGATTCTAGAATGCAGTGGGTTTTATGGTGAATGGAACTGCAAAGTAGAAATATGCGAAGGGGTTTTAACACATCTCAAATAAAATTATATTATTAAATTCTTGTCTGCGTGTGAGCCATATTCTTTACACTTCAATCTTACAAATTTTGAAATGAAGAATTCTAAATCATAGAAACTTCTCAAATAATCAAAAGGTGTCGTGAGGCTAGCTTAAATTGAACTATATACCACATATTTATTTATTTCTATCTAGTCCCAAAGTGTTTTATGAAACCCCATGAAGGTTTATATGCATGCTGAGCATAGAAGCTGGAAACTAAGAAAACCATTCACAATATTTAAGGAACTCATCATTTTTGTAAAAAAAATTATCATTAAGTCGGCCTGTGGAAAATAACTCACTAGTTGAGCATATAAGTTGTAGCATTTGAACATAACATATCTATCTGCAATAGTTCAGCATAGAAGCTATAGCTTTTTAAGTTAACATATCTATCTACAATAGATGAGCATAGAATATGTATCATTTCAACTTGAAGTAAATGTATGTTTTTGCATTAGCTGAGCATAGGAATCGAAGATGACAAAAAAAAAATAAGAAAAGGGTAACAGAAGGAAAGGCATTTAGAAACCTTGGGCATGAACACAAAAACTATAAAAAAATTTAAACTGTTATAAATGGGGAGAGATGATGTTACCATATTGAACATTATTTTCAATCTTAGAAATTTGAAAAGAAAGAATTATAAATGAGAGAAACTACTCACATAATCAGAAGGTTATGTGACACTATCTTAAAACTGGTTTTTCATGTAGTCAAATGAAAATGAAACATGTCCCTTTTGATTTGTAAAGCAAAACAACCCTAAACACTACTAGATTTTATAAACAAGTTATTAAAACAGTCATTGTATTTTAAGTGTAAAAAAAAGTTATCAAAACAATAATCACTGACATATTTGAAGACATAAAACTAATTCCATCTATAGATTTCTTTTTTAGGGATATTTTCAAAAATCATATTTATGAAAATCTCTTAAGTTGCTACTAACATACCTATTGATGATTCCTGTAATAAAGGAGAGATATGTTTGGCTTGTATGAAAGAATTCTTTTCAATTATTCTTAACTAAATGTGTGTAATAATTCTGCAGGTAGTTGCATCAATGGGAAGATTTAGTTATTTAGCTTGTACAAGGAGAAGTGGTAGAAGAGTGACCAGGGGTGCCGAGCTGTGATGCACTTCATCAGATGAAGAAAGGACAGGTCATGTCGATTTCAACAATGCTCCAAGAAATGTTGTTGAGGATGAACATGTGGCTGAAGCTGATGGTGTCATGCCATCACTCACAGAGCTGCCGTTAACCACAGTCTAAGGGGAAAATTCAACTAAAAATTTCAGCGCTATAAGAGCTTGGACAAAAGAAGAAATTGTTAGCTACTATTGACGACATAGAGTTCAACGGATATTCTGTTTGAGCATCTGTAAAGAAACATAGTATTCCTCCCTCATCAATACATTATTGAATAAATGGGCTCACTCACACAAAATTTAGAGAACTTGTTACAGTTATGACTGAAGAGGAGGAGGCCGAGGTGGTTGAGTGGTGTAAAGAAATGGCCCAATTGGGACATGGGCTAGAGTTGATACAACTCAAATCCATAGTTTCTAAAATCTGTAAAGGGAGGCCAAACACATTCAAAGATGGGTTTCCTGGTAAATCATGGTGGTTTGGGTTTAGAAAAAGGCATCCAGACCTTGTATTGCATACAAGTGAGGGCCTTGACATAGTCATAGCATTAAATTTTCACCCTACAGTTGTATGTAAGTTATATGAAACTCTTTCTAGTGCATATGATAAACATTCTTATGGTGCAAAGCATATATGGAACTATGATGAAATAGATTTATAGCCAGGAAGGAATTGTGGCATGAGGGTAATTTCCAAGGGAGGCGGTCGAAACGTGCCACAGAATTTTCCTAAGAGAAGGGAGTTGATAACCATTCTATGTTGTTTCAATGCAATTGGTGCTTCAATCGTAGTATTTTATCTATTCAAAGGTAAAAATTAGTTGAAAAACTATACACAAAATAGTGAACCAGCAGCATGCATCGTTTCACATCCCCATGCATGGATGACTAAATAATTTTTTTTAAATTGGCTTTGCCACTTTACTGCATCTGTGCTACGTGGTGTCTCACCTAATAACATAAACCTATTGATATTAGATGGCCATGGAAGCCACATGGTTGTGCAAACAATTGAGGATGCAAAAATATTGGGCATTTAACTTTTAATATTGCCTGCTCATACCACTTAGAGATTGCAACCTGTACGTGTTATTTTGTTTGGCCCTTTCAAGAACTATTTCAGGTCATAGCATGCTACATGGATGAAAAAAAATCCAGGGGTTGAGGTGAAAAGGTTTGAAATAATACAACTCACAAGTAAGGCTTTTAAAAGAGCTCTAACACCATCAAATATCAAGGCTGGCTTTAGGAGGACAGGAATATGGACACTAAATTATGATGATCTTATGCATGATACTAGTTTTAACCAAGTGTTTCATGTTAGTGGTCATCAAGAAGAGTGTGTCCAAGTAAAAATGTTAAAGTTCAAGAATAAGTACATGAACATGTTGATGTGGTTGCAGCTAGTAATATAATTTCCCTCTCTTAAGGACAGTTATATGATAATGATGATGAGTAGGTATGTGAAACATAATATATTCATGAGCAAATTGATAGAAAAATGGAGGTTGTTCTACCAACTCAATCACATGGAACTTTTTCCCATGATATTGTTAATGACATTGTTGGACATGTAGTTGACAATGCATATGTAGTTGAAAATGAAATTGCTAATATTGTTAATGCAGATGCAGTTGAAAACGAAATTTTTGATATTGTAGATGACATTGAAAATGACCAATTGACATTTCCAAGCCATGTAAACCCACCATCATGGCTAGCAAAAGCCATGATTAATTTGAACGAACACAATGTATCAAGAACCAATGAACAAAGCATGAAAATGCCTTCACAACTGGCTGAATTGACCAGTGAAATTGTTCATTTTTTTTGTGGACAATAGATCAATGGAAGACGATGAAGCACATAATGAGGCACTAGATGAAGATAACAATATAGTTCAATCAAGTGCCACGGATAATGAACTGACAAGCAATGACATGCAGGTGAGGGGAGGTGGTGGAGAAGTTACTTGTGCGGTTCCTAAAGCTACTAGTAGAAAGAGTGACAATGAAAAAGAAGAAAGGAACACCCAATAGTCTTCCTTTGGGGTGAATTTCACAGTTACTCACCTTAGAAGACTATATAAAACTCCCAATTGAGTCTGAAAAGAAAGAAGTTGAAATTCAAGAATTAAAAAAATAAAATAAAGGATCAAGCCAAGGAGAAGAAGAAGGCAAGGGCTCTTGCAGCACAACGTCGAGTACATGAAAGGCTTGAAAGAGAGATATCAAGGCAAGAGAAGGAGCAACAAAAAAATTTTGAAAGATAGGAAAAGGAAGCAAGAAAGGCTAAACAAATGCTTTAAAAGGATCAAGGGATGACTGATATGGTCAACATAAATTCAACCACATTTGATGAGAATGAAACGAGGGACATGTTGAACACACTGGACGACATTGCAAATAATACACCATTTTTCCAAGACCTCAAAAACATTCAAGTGCCTCACTATCAAAATGGGGTCTTACCCACTTGCCTTATTCCTACCATAGGAGATGTGAATTCAATGTATGCTCATCACACACATCCACTTAGCGCAACTGTGAGGTATGGGTACTCAATTTCTCCATGGTTGGAAGGGAAAAATTGGTCTCAATTATATGGAAGAAATCAACCACAACCTAATCAACCCTTCTTAGGGAGGCCAACCTACTTGGCTCAATCAGGCCACTCAGGGTTTGGCACTGAAAATTCTCAAGGCCATAAAGAATATGGGTGTTCTATGTTTTTTGTTGTAATGACATTATGATGTGGAATTTGGATGGAATATCTATTTTTATTATCACATGAAGGTTGATTTATTCAATACTGTATGTAGGGATTGTAAGGAAGGAGCATTTATAGTCTATTATAATAGAACATTCTGATAGAACAATATGACAATGTCGTTAGATGTGTTATTTTTTTTATGCTATGTACTGTTAGTTCTGTTAGTTTATGAAGATATTCTAAATTTATATGTGTTTTAGATAGTTCTGTTATTTTTCAAATATTTTCTGTTAGTTATGTTAGTCTTCACTACACTGCAGGATTTGTAGAAGGTAGATAATCTCCTCTATCTGCTCTAGTCCAACTACTGATAATCTTCTTTTCTTCTGTATGACTAGCTCCAATCTCGACCATTAGGGGAATTTTGAGGTCTAAAATGGGCCTCCTAAGGAGATTATAAAATAATAGTGGAAATAATAAAATAATATTTCATTACATCATCAAATTTTATAGGGAAAAAATAAAAAACTACTTTTCAACTCGCATTTTCAACTTATCACAAAGATTTTTTACTCAAATTTTGAGCAAGAGTACTCATTGGATGAAGAATTTAATTCCTCATCCAAGGAGTGCCCATGTTGCATACTTTTTATGGGTCTTTCTAGACAAAAAATGATAAATACATGAAAAACGTGATTGTAATCACATTTTTTTTATGTATTTATCATTTTTTGTGTAAGGTGGTCCATCGAAAGTATGAAATATGGGTACTCCTTGGATAAGGAATTCAATTTTACATCCAACAAGTACTCCTGCTCGAAATTTGAGTAAAAAATTTGGGAGATAATTTGGAAATACTAGTTGAAAAAGTAGTTTTATTATTTTATTATTTTTTAATATTTTTACCCTATTACTTAAAAAATGGTGAATCATCCCCATGGTTGACATCATCATCTTGAATCCTATTGGTTCTTACAAAGTTTATTTTTGTTGTACATTTTTCTTACAAGACCCATTTTAGACCTGAAATTTCCCCTAATGCCACTCTACCCTATCAACTTGTCGGCCTCCCATTGTATCAATAGTCTTGATGGCGACCAAGAAGGGGTGAATAGGCTTGCAAGAAAACAATTGAATAACAGGGAATTCTCATATGCAACAGAGCAAGCATCCCTTCACATCATGCTAGATATACTATTGACCATAATGGACTCCATTTTGGAAATTATTTCAACTCTAAAGTTTCAAATTCAAAACCTAAGAGAGGAGATCCTTGGAATTTTCTCTCAACTAGATTCAATTTAATCTACTCAAAGAGACGAAGGACATCGAGACCAGCGCATAGCTTCTGCAGCCAATTCAGCACACCATGTGGCACCAACAATACCAGACCTATCATAACTTACTTTTAGGATGACTAGTATGCTCTTTAGCTTTATTTTTGGAATGAATACTAAATGTTGTAAAATTCTAGGACTTTTCTATAGACACTATATACACAGAATATTTTTAATGTATGTAAATGAGAATGGGTAGAAAAGAGTTGACAGAATTAGGCTATTTTTGAGCAAACCAAAAAGAATCAACTCTCAAACTTGTGATTTTAAATTTTTGTGCCAAGAGCACAGATTCTGCTAATATAGATATTACAAATAGTGTTAGAAAAATATCAATTTATTAACATGTGGCTAGTGATTTTCACTTAGCTATGAAATGAATCAAACGCTTGTTGTTTGATGATTTCATTTGGTTCAAAAGAGGGTTATCAAGGATGCATTTTTTATCCTTTCAATTATGTACCTTCCTTTCATAAATTATATAACCCACATAAGAGGCCAATTAACCAACATTTCTTCTTTTATTTATATTTTCTTAGCTACTTATTTATCTTTTCTACAAATAAAATTAGTCAGAATCACAAAAAAATACTTCCCAAATCTATGCCACTAATAATAATTAACAGAGTGGCCTGTTCTTTTCCTTACTCTTTACCTTCTTCCCCTCTCCTAGTTTCCTGGTTTTTCTTGAGAAGTAGGCTATTTTTTGTAGCAAACCAAAAAGAATCAGCTCTCAAAATTCTGATTGTAAATTTTTTTTCCAAGGGCATAGATTCTGTTAATATAGATATTAGAGATAGTGTTAAAAAAAAAAAATCAATTTATTAACATGTGGCTAGTGATTTTCACTTAGCTATTAAACGAATCAAACACTTGTTTTTTTATGATTTCATTTGGTTCGAAAGAGGGGTAACAAGGTTGCATTTTTCTCCTTTCAATTATGCACCTTCCTTTCATAAATTATATAACCCACGGAAGAGTAAAGAGGTCATTAAACAAACATTACTTCTTTTCTTTTTATTTTCTTAACAACTTATTTATCTTTGCTACAGATCAACCTAATAAAACACGAAAACAAATTATTCCCAAAACTATGCCATCAAGAATAATTAACAGAGTGACATGTTGTTGTTCTTCCTCTTTACCTTCTTCCCCTCTCCTAGTTTCCCGGTTTTCATGTTTTTGCACATTAAAAGACATGTATATGTTATGAAAGGGTTCCTAAGGTAAGGATGCATGGTTAGGAATAGGGTAGTTATTATTCAAAGTGATAAGCCAACTTGGTCTGGCATAACGAAATGTTTTTCGTTCAAAGAAAAAGAACAATTGTAAGGATTAGTAAATATCAAATGATGGAGGTGTTAATTTGTTGTATGAAATATTGAATTGACTCATAAGTCCAAAATTTAAATACAATGTCATATGGGCATATGGCAAGAAAAATAATTGAAAAGCCTATGAGCAATTTATAACTTTTGAAAATCTACTTCATCATTATTCCATAAGGAATATTTATTAAGAGCATTTTGACACAGAGCTTCTCTATCTATATGAATTAAGCTATAATATGTGGCAAAATTTTCCAGACCTCAATAGCATAAAATTGAATAACAAGGGAGAAATACTGCATAAATAACACATTACCAAATAATCATCAAAGCAACGCTTCCTATTGATTTCCAGGGCTAAGAATGGAAGGAAATGAAATGGTAGAAGCTTTTGTTAACACCTAATTTAAACATTTTTTTATAGAGCATATACATTTAACATACACCCAACACATACAGAGAATATCACTATTTAACTGGTATATAAAATTAAATACCAAGGGAGAAATATTGCAGAAATAACACAATAGAAAATAATCCTCAGAGCAACACTTCTTGATTTTCGGGGCGAAGAATGGAAGGAAATGAAATGGTAGAAGCTTTTTCTAACACCTAATTTAGACATTTTCTACAGAGCATACACATTTAACATACACCCAACGCACACTAAGAATACCACTATTTAACTAGTATATTGAGTAATATAGAAATCTCAAATAAATCAACCAAACTATACACCAAAATAAATGCATATCATCTAGAATATAGAAGAAAGCATGAAAAAGGAACTTAAAAGAACAAAACAATATTTCTAAAACCCTAATCTAAAACCCAAAACATTATTTCTAAAAACCCTATTCTAAAAACCATAAATTACTAAAACCCAACTCATTCTATAACCCATACAACCAAATATTCCCAAAAAGAATTAAAGTGTTCAAAATAACATGATTTTAAGTGTTAAAAAACATAATAGTTGGTTGGTAGGAATAGAATTCCTACATGGAGGTTTAGAAGACAACTTGAGAGCCAGACCTCACCGGACTTCAGCATTACCTGCAAAAAAACACAAATGAAACCAAATTAACAAAAACCTAGGAAAAATGTAGCAAAAATGCAAGAAAATGCAGAGAAATTTGAAAAAATGCAGAGCAATTGGAAAAAATGCAGACAAAAACCAAATTTACCTGCAAAAATTAAAATTTTCTTTCACCGTCCATGAATTTCTACAAACGAACATAGGGGACGAAGCCGTCGAAAAATCTGTGCAGCATTGAGTAGTCGAGGAGCAAAGTGCAACAGTTGAGGAGCAAAGTGCAACAGTCGTAGGAGCTGAACATGTCCACAACGGGGCATAGGAAAAATAATATTGAAACCCCGGCAACACAACAACCCATCCTAACAGCTGTGATAATGGTGGTGGAGGTGTACCAACATTGGCGCCATAGACAGTAGTGACTAGCGGAGCTGTGTGCACAACCTACCGCCTTGAACAGAAATGGATAGACCAAATAAGACATGGTAGAAAAGGGCGTGAATGAAACCCTAATTATACGAGAGGCAGTGGGATATATGGCCCTCACCAACCACAACCCACCTAGCGACCATGACAACACATGTTGTACATGCACTGACTGGCTGACATGGCTAATTGCCACGGTGTCACAGAGGGTGCCCAAAAACTGGTGTCCCTCCCCTAAAAGGTTCACTAACGAAAAAAAAACTATCATTTTTCTTTTTTAGGTTTTGTGCTCTGGGTGTTCAGCCACTATATCTTAGTTTCAATCATTTTTCTTTTCTTGGATTCATGCTTTGGGTGTTCGGGCACTGTATCTCAATTTTTTTTGTCAATATTCATATGGTTTGATTGGGGCCACATTTCAAGAATGGGATGCGAGCATTATTATTTTTTCGATTGATTGTGATTGAAGACCTCTTTAAAGGTGTGGGTTAATAACTTTTGTAACATCACCCAAGGCATAACAGAAGGGATGACGAATGATGTAATTATTTCCTGAAGTTGATCATTGTTGTAGACTAGGGGATGGTATTAATAGATAGAGGTGGATATTTATTTAAATCATATTGGTTGCTACCTAAGTATATCAACCCATCTGTTAGGAGAGGAAAAGGACCATGAAGCCATTTCATTCACACTATTTACCTTTGTTGAGCCACCAAGTACAAGCTCCTTCATATGTATATGGTTTGAATATGAATCAATAATATTGACCATCATATGGTTGGTGGAATGATTATTGAATAAATGGATTGTTGAATGGGGTATATTTGGGCATATTAAAGCTCCAGAGCTATTATGAACCCTTCCTCATTTAATGCTTCTTATATTGTGGTATTTTATATCCTTATTGCTTAACATTGGAGGCTTCTACCCAGAGGAGGTAAATGATGACATAGTCGAATTTGATAACGAATGAGTTGGATACATTATCATAGGAAAGGAAGCCATATTAAAATACCAATAACATTAGATTCCAAGGACGAATGAGACGATCAAACTGCATAAATTCGCAAATGATTGGACTGGGTCTTTGTAGAACAAAGCTGATATCCTTTCTATAAACAAGGGATTAACCCCTCGCGTTTATCGAGGTGTGAAGAAATGGATCACAGTAGTTTATTTATTTATTATGAAGTTGAGGGCCATTGCATCATCAATGTTAAGGTCAATTAACCATATATAAATTGCATTAACATATCAAGAGACCATACAGTTGGTTATAGAGGGTGCAGAGAGAGGCCATCGAGTTTATATTTCACTTCCCAATACTAGTACAGGTGCATGTGACCTACATATCAATCAAAAGGCCACAAACACACTTATTCTAATAGTTGCAGCCACACAGGCGTTGGAAAAAAATAAAGATGAATACAAGAAGCTCAAAAGAAACAGGGGAAATTATTTTCCCTCAATACATAGTTTACATAGCGATATGCAGAAAAATTCCTTTAAACAATGACATCAAAGTTGTATAAAAATACACAAATCCACACACACCAAGATATAAAATGAGATACCGTTCTATTTCATTCTTCTGCTTCTTCTACATCTACCAAATCATATAAAAAAGAACATAATTTTAAATACGGAGTGGGGGAGTTTGAAATTCAATGCTTATTAAATGTTGTGTTGGACACATAAAAATAGAAATCGTCCTTCTGTCATGTTAGTTGTTTCTTCATAAAACAACACACAAACGTTGTACACCCAGACGTGAAACCCTTCAGGTTTCATCTTTGAACACACATTGCATTTCACAAATCGCATTTCAGCCGCAAATCATAGTTCGGCGATGTCAACATTTACCTAGGCACTATCCTCCTGATCTTGCAGAATGCGATATGTGATCGCATCGCATCAAGGGGGGTTTATGCGGTGGAAAATGAAAGTGGCAAGAGTTTGTTTGCGAAGTGAGAAAAGCGAAATGCACAAAGAGTAAGGGTCGTGAACTGTGATATCCTATGGGGTCCCACCAACATCACACATCACAACATTTAAAGTTTTACCACGCATCGCATCGCGGCAAGGTTTGGGACCGTGGGAAAAACGGTAATCTCTAATTCTTGTGAAGCACAATGTGTGACATGCTTAACAGTGAGAGATAAGAAGAGGAAAAGGTAAAGGTAAATCGGAAAAAACAAAGGTTCGTATGGTATATGTATATATAAATGGGGTCCCACCATATCGCATCAAAAAAGTTGTAGGATTCGGCAATTGAGTTAAGAGGAAAGGCTACGAATTGAAAAATGTGTAGTGCGATCAAGAAGATAGGTGACATGGTGCGAGGGATGTAATACAAAGAGATGGGCGGACATCATTTCTTAACATTACGAAGATTGCGAAGGTAAATAAGCTTGGGGATTTAGATGTTTTCCCATTCAGATTTACTATGCATGGATCTTGTCCTTCCCTGCAAAAACCATTTAACTAATTGTATGGTTGTTGTCAGTTTATTCAAGGTGGTGGTTGGGATTAATTTCCAACACTTCGCCTTAATCACAACTATCACCATTGAATCCCAAACATTCTCTGAGATAAACAAAATTTTTCTATGCCAACAACTTTGTGAAGATGTCTGCAAGCTGTTCCTCTGACCTGCAATGCTGAAACAAAATTTCACCATTGTTAACTAATTCTTTTACGAAATGATATTTAGTATCAATGTGCTTTTTCCTCTTGTGGAAAAAAAAATCTTTGATAGTGCAATTTCTAAGTGCTTATCACATAAAATTATGGTTTCTCTATCTTGTTCATGACATAAATCCTGCAACATCCTTCTCATCTAAACTGATTGATACACTGCTACTGTTGTGGTGACATACTCAGCTTGTATTGTTGAAAATGAAACTATTGGCTACTTCTTGGAAGCCCATGAAATGGCTCCAGACCCCAAATGAAAAACATTCCCAATGTTTCGTTTATGTCATCAACACTTCCACCCCAATCAATATCAGTGTAACAAATCAGCCTAAAAGCATCAGTTGCAGAGTATAGAACACCACAGTACTTTGTCACATTGACATACTTTAAAATTCTTTTGGATGCTTTCTAATGTGTCTCCTTGGGTGTCTCCATGAACCTTGACACCAAACTAACTACATACATTATATCAGGCCTAGTTGAAGTCAAGTACATTAGACTGCCCACCATGCTTTTGTATAATGTTGGATTGACATTGCTGCTGCAATATTCCTTGCTCAACTTCAACCCCATGATAGTTGGAGTTGTTGATCACTTGTTGTTCTACATATCAAACCTCTCTAAAAATTTTGCAACATATTTTTATTAAGAGATAAAAATTACATTTTATTTTTTCTTCACTTCTATGCCTAGAAAATATCTTAACAACCCCAAGTCAGTCATTTCAAACTAACCTTTCATGAATGCTTTGAAATCAATGATGAGAGAATCATCGCTCCTGTAAAAATAAAATCATCTACCTACAAAACAAAAATAAGAATCGTACTGTCATTTTCTTTAATGTATAGAGTAGGTTCACCATCACATTTGTCCAACCCGTTTTCCATCAGGTAAGAATCTATCTTATTGTACCATGCACGTAGTGCTTGCTTTAACCCGTAAATAGTTTCCACAAATTACACACCTTATGTTCTTTTCTTTCAACCTCATAGTGAGGAAGTTGTTCAACATACACCTCCTCTTTCAGCACTCTATTCATGAATTCTGACCTCATGTCCATAGTCTACACTTTCCATTTTTTTTGTGCTACTATTGACAACAGTGTACACACTGTCTCCATCCTTGCAACTGGTGCAAAGGTTTCCTCATAGTCTCTTCCATGTTGCTACTTGTAGCCTTTGACAACTAGACTTGATTTATGCCTTTCTATATTGCCTTCAATGTTTCCCTTCGTCTTATAGACCCATTTCACTCCAATGACTTCTTTTCCTTGCGGAAGGTCCACTAACTCCCATGTGTCATTCCATTCAATTTCTCCTATTTCTTAATTCATTGCTTGAACCCATTTCTCTTCTTTGACTGCATATTCAAAGTGTATTGGGTCATCTACATGAAAAAATAATGCAAATAAATAATTCACAGCAGCATTATTATCAACTTCTTCTTGCTCATATATTTTGAAATTTTGGTCTTCTTATACTTGCTGAAGATGAGCTTGGTGTTGATCTTGAAGTAGATGGAGTTATGGATCCCTGTGGTGTGCTTGGAGAAGCACTTAATTTATTGTGCAATTTTTTCCTATTACTTGCTTGTGGTGTGTTTTTTTGAGCTTGTGTGGGTGGAGGAGGAGTTACTGTTCAGGAATTACTTGCTACAATCAATTATTCTTTGTCTTCATGTGACATACATGTCTTCACATTGACTATCTTCTCTAAATTCCATCGCATGCTTCCTCTTCTATGAACTGAAAATATCTGCTGATTATTACCTTCTTGGTTAATGGATTGTAGAGATTGTATTCCTTGGATTCATCATTGTATCCAAGAAATATACATTTCTGCCCCTTGATGTCCAACTTCTTTCTCAACTCATCTGGGACATGTGCATATGCCACACATCCAAATAATCTCATGTGAGTGAAAAAATTATTTCTTTGAATCGATGCTTCTTCAGGAACTATATTAATGACACTTTTGGTTGGACATTTATTAATGATATATGTTGTACACAAGACAACTTTAGCCCAGTAATAATTTTCCAAATGCTTTGCCTTCAACATACTCGTTTCCATTTCCATGATGTTCCTATTCTTTCATTTTCAACACCATTTTGCTGAGGTGTATACCTTGCTATAAACTACTTGTGAATTCCATGCTCCCTACAAAAACGTAGGAAGTCATTTGAGATATATTTGCCACCTCTATCAATCCTCAACTCTTTTATGTAGTGTCCACTTTGCTTCTCAACAAGAGATTTTTTGTTGTGGAAGTAGTCAAACACTTCACTTTTCTGTTTTAGAGAATAGGCCCATGTCCTCCTTATGTAGTCCTCTATGAATTTAAAAATATAGTGGCTGCCACCAAATGATGATGTTTGAATTGGTCCACATAAATTTGAGTTGAAAACCTCCAACGATGATTTTTCCCTTATTGACTTTCCTGCTAGAAATGATTCTCTGTGTTGTTTTCCCAATATGAAACCTTTACGTAGGCTATCTCATTTTTCTTTGAGTGGCAATCATTTCACCATAAATTTCCTATGCAACAAATTCAAACCTCCGAAGTTGGGATGACCAAATATCAAATGCCATAACCAGTTCTTCATCTTTGAATTCTTCTTGAAATTTTTCTTGTGTGATAGCTGCTATAACACCTTCTTCCTCCAAGTCTAATCTTATCTTGAGATGAATTTTTTTTCTTTTTTCATATGAAATTTTACAATGAGCTGTCTACTTGGAGGCTTATCCAGGATTGCGCACATAACATCTTTAAAAAATACATTCTAGCCCTTTTGCATGAGTTGTCCAATGCTTAGGAGGTAATGTTTAAAACTAGGTACATAATAAACATATGGCATGAATTTCTTCACTCCCTTCTTTGTTAATATTTCTACTCTTCCTGTTCCCAAGACAAAGACCTTGCTATCAGTCCCCAATGTCACATTAGATTTTACACTTTCATCTATATTGGAAACAATTTCTATGTTTCCAGTCATATGGTTGTTACACCTTGAATATAAGAGCCATACATCTCCTTGTTTTTCTTGTTCGACATTACAAGCTAAAAGCAAGATATCATGGCTCTTATTTTCCTTTGTGAAATTTACACTTGGTTTGCTACTTGTGTCATATTTCTTCTTTCTAAATTCATTTGCATCATGGCCATAATTCTTACAATAATGACATTGAATTTGAGATTTATAATAAATCTGACCTTGTGCTTGATTATGGCTTGAACCGTGACTTTGATTTTGATTGTTGCCCCTTTCACTTGAGCTTGAAAGGTTGCTTCTTCCACCTCTGTGTCGGCTTCTTCCTCTTCCTCGGTAGTTTGATATTCCTTGACCTTTACCTTGACCAAAAGAAACTTGTGTCTTGAATGCATGCTCCAATGAGGAGTTTGTTGCTCTACTCAGTCTATGCTCATGAGACATCCGTGATACATGAAGCTCTTCCACTCGAAACTGTGAGAGATCCTTTGTCTCTTCTATGGCCACAACTATGGCATCAAACCTTGAGGGCAGACTTCTCAAAAATTTCTCAACTATTCTCCTTTCCTCAAGTGTCTCACCATGAGACCTGATTTGGGTAGGCAACCCAATCACATGTGTAAAGAATGAGTCTATATTCTCAGAATATTTCATACATAATGTTTCAAAATATCTTCTCAACATTTGTATTTTTTTTTCCTCACCTTTTCCATGCCTTAATAGGCTGTCTGGAGGGTATCCCATGCTTTCTTAGACTTCGTTGCTACTACAACCCTTGGGAAAATACTTCCATGCACTACCTGTAAAATATAGAAGAGGGCTTTGGAGTCCTTCTTCTTATTGTCCCTTAACAAATCTCTTTCTGCTTGTGTCAAAGCATTGTATGTTGCTACATATTTTGGTTCTTTGAAACCATTCTCCACCAGTTCCCAAATATCTTGTGAGGAGAACATGGTCTTCATTGTAATAGCCCAATAGTCATAATTTTTGCCATTAAACTGTCGTATTTGTGGATTAGTCATTATTTTGCTTGCTGGCGCCATTTTCACAATGTAAATAAAATCCTTCTCACTCCTGGAGAATCTGCTTTTCAAAACAAAATTTCAAATCTCTAGTAAAGAAAACTTTCTTTCACTGAGAGATTAAACCCGCTCTGATACCATGTTGGAAAAAAAAAAAAAAACGAATACGACAATCTCAAAAGAAACAGGGGAAATTATTTTCCCTCAATCACTACAGGGAAAAAACCCTCTAGTGTAGGTTTTTAGTGTTATAAAATTAACAAAAATTGTCAAAAAATCATTTGCTACAGCATCTATTTTTGGTAACAGAGATTTTAGCAGAATTTCAACACAACTAAAAATCATGGGCAGATGGAGGTTATTACAGATGTTTTTTTCATCGATGCACAACTAAGGTGTCAACGAACTAGTGCGTGTCATATAGATGGTCAGCTCGGGTGGTCGAAGGTGCATGCACTAGGTCGTAAATGTATACAACCACACTAGGCACATTGTAGGCGATACGACACACGAAGCCGTTCTAATTCATATTGGGATTTGTGTGGTGCCATATGTCGTATCAACACACTTGTACATAGTTTTATATAAGCGCACTGGTGTGTAGTATCAAACAAACGCACTGATTGTTCTAATTTGTAATAGTATTTGTGTGTTGCCTATAGGTCGTACAAATGCATAGTTGCGTAGTCTTATAGAAACACACCGGTGTGCAATATTGTACAAATGCACTGAGATTTATAATTTGTATTGGTATTTTTGCGGTTCCCATAGGTTTTTGAAATGCACCGGTGTACAGTAATTGACATGCACGAGTGTTCATTTTGATTTTTTAGAAACATCAACCTGTGACAGTGCAATTATTATGATTTTTTTAAATTTATTATCCATAAAAGGTCGACACATCTTATAACAGTATCCATATTAATTAAATTTTTATTAATGCATTTGAATGTGATGTTTGGATTGATTTGTTATATCATATCATAATTATTGTCATTTTCTTAAATTCATTATTCATCAAAAGACGACACATATCTTATAACAATATTCATATCAATTAATTTTTTATTAGTGCATTTGAATGTGATGTTTGGATTAATTTTTTATATCATATCATCAGATTTCACATCTCTTCATTATAATATTTAATCATCCATAAATGTATTCAGTGGTGTTACATTTCACAACGACAATGGAGAATGCAATAGAATAAATTTAAATGTGTGTGTGTGTGTGTGTGTGTGTGTGTGTCTATATATATATATATATATATATATATATATATATATATTACAATTTTTTCATACAAAATGGGATAGTTATTGGTATCCCTTTGACTTTCAATTGGGACACTATGTCCGTTACATTAAACAAAATGTCTCATTTCATAAACAAATATTTCAAAAAATACAATGCCTTGTTTTGATATCCAAACATAATGATCATCATTCTTTGCTTGAACTACCATCACTGCTCGAGCTACTTCCATGACTTGGGTTATTTTCAGGAATTGTTTGTTCACGTTGTTGATTGTTTTCTTCTTCTTCACCTTCCATCTACAAACATAAAATAAACTATAATGTGTGTATATACATTCGCGAGAATAATGAAAATTGCAATATTAAATAATATACATCAATGTAAATAAAAAATAAATGGCGTACCATAGCAACAATTGACCCATGAACTAGACACATTCTTCCAAAACCATGTAGTATGCCAGTTTTCAAGATTTCATCTTTTGGCACAGTTCCATACTTTGCTTCCTGCAAGCTGTATACCCCATAAAAAATCATATATTTAATATAAAATATTTTTTTGTTATATTAATTATATATGGAGTTAAGTAAAACAAGATCGATAGATGCTTACAAATTCCACAATTAATTTATGATATGCCAACATATACTCACAACCCATATTTAAACCAATGTCAATCAATTCGTTTGATGGTTCTTCTTTCTATGTTAGCACGTGTTTAATGAAATTCAATGATGATTTTTGTAAACCAACTTAAAATATACAAAAATTAAATCTAGTTAAGTTGTTATAAGGAGGTAACAATTACTAACAAACTTAGACATCAACCATTTTCTTCCTTGTCGCCCTGTTTTATGTGTTGAATGGGTTCTATTTTCTTTTCTTTTTTTTTTCTGCAAAAAAATACTTGAAAAATAATATGTAATGCTAAATTGTTTATTTATTGTACCTTATGCTCAAAAAATTCAATGATTGTATATTACATTTGAAGCACGTTGTTGTTGAGATGGTTCCTCATGCGATGAAATTTTGTCCATTTCTTTGACCATCTCCTTGTACACCTTTTTGGACATTCCTACCAGCATATTTTTGGTATCAGCTTGTTCATCTTTTGAGATTTTCATAATCTTCCTGAAAGTGTAACATGACAATAGATTATTTAATTTTTATATTGATGTATGAAAAGTAAATATAACAACAATGATATTTAGAAATGATATTTATAAATAATTCTAGAAAAACATTTACGATAATATTACTTTTCCATTCCTTCTTCTTTATTGTTGTGCATTTTTTCTATTAAAAGTCTAATGTGTCATTGGCCAATTCTCTAGAAACTCTTCCTGTAGTTTAGATAAAATTTAGTTCTTGGAGTCGTTGGATTGATTTTTGTATTGTAAATGGAAAGAACATCTATACATTCATTCCACTATATCCCTTAAACTTTTGTAAAAGTTGTTCCCCCTTTCGTTAACCTCCAGCACCACTCCAGATGAGTTAAGGAGAAATTAATTTTCATTTGCATGTTCTCTTTTTTTTCTTTTCTTACAACAACATTCCTTTTTTGAGTTTTTGGTTCGTGTAGAACATTAAAAAGATGTGAATTAATAGATTGTTTGAAACATGTTATCTAATAATTTTAAGTATATTATTAATGAAAATTAAAAGAAGAAACTCATATTGGATCGATAGTATTTTTTCATCCACCTGATTCATCCTTTTGCAATTTTTCCATCAAGATTTTACGCTCTTCTGGTCCTGGATCAGAAATAACCTTATCGAGATTTGTCATTTTGTGGCTCTGCATGATCCACAGTAAACAATACATATTATTTAAACTTAGATATAGTTCAAAAATAATATTTTTTGTAAATAATTTACAAAGAACTTGCCTTTTTTTCTTTTCTTGATATGTTATCAGTATTTTTGTTACTTGATCTCTTGTCATCCATTTCTTTATCAATATGAAACATGTACCATATCATTCATTAATATATTTTATAAATAAATTTTCAACTTTTGAGGTTAAAAAAAAAATATAAAGTAATTTGTGTGCTTTTCATGGTGTAAGCACTATTGCTAGTGAGTGGTGATCTTATCAATGCACCACCCAAATAGTATAAAAAATCGTACAATTCTCTATGTCAAAAAGGCAAACCGGTGCGTTACATGTTAACCACCGCATTAATTAACACAAAAAAAAATAAAAAATCGTCTAGTGTTAGTTTTTGTAGCATATGGGTGTCATGGAGGGGATGGTGTGGCCTATTCTTATAAATGCCCCGTGCAAACAAGGGACCACCGTACAGTTCTCTCTATCAACTAGGAGACTTGGTGTGTTATATGTTACATGGTGCACGGATTAAAACAAAATAAACAAAAAAAAATTGCCAAACAATATGTCAACGATGCCCTTTTTTACATATGGTGCAAAAATTAAAAAAAAATGGTTTTATTTTTTTATCATACAGTACGTGTGCGATGTGTTGGGATAAGATAGTGCACTGGTGCGCTAGGTTATGCAGGGCACACCAATTAAAAAAAATCTATTTTTAAAGAATTCACGCAAGGGCTGAGATGGATTGGGATCCGACTATGCAATTCATCTCATGGGTTTGATGTCATAGGCCTATGTATATAGCAATACTGAAAAGCGTTAATTCTGAAATCAAGAAATAGGAAGAAGCAAGGCCAACAACAAAAGGAATGAAGGGTTTAGGGTAAAATGGGTTTTTTTTTTTTTTTTGTTTCTGAAAATGAACAACAAATTGAAAATTTTTAGTTACTCCATAAAAAATACTGCAGAAAATGTAAAAAAAAAAAAAAAAATTAATCATGACATCGTTTGAGATTCTATGTTATAGTGTTTGAATCACCAGATGTTTGGAATTCTAATTGTCTAAATACTTTTGTTCGAAATTATTTCATTGCTCGATAGTGCTCTTGTGCTCTCTTGCTCTATGTATGTCTCCTGCAAACCTTTGGCTGAAATTTTTGCAAAAGTAGTGAAATAAGGAAAAGTGTTTAGCCTTTAAAGAATTGTTTTATGAAATTAGATTTTCGAAAATATTTTGCCGTCCATTTTTCAATTTACCTTTTTTTCTCACTTTAAAAAATAAATTTGTGTTTTCTTTATTTGTGGCTTTTCGTCTCCTATGCGTCGATTAATAGCACTGCATAAGTGTGTCATGTAATAACACGACACTGGTGTTGTAGTAACTAAAACATCAACGATGCAGTTATCTGTACATAAGCACCGATAACAATAAGTCCAATTTTAAGGCACTGAAATTAATTTTAAGTGTGTGCGCTATAATTTATTGTTGATTTCGCTCAAATGCAGGGATAAAATATCATAATTATACCAAATGGAAAATTCTTCAAAATCCAGTTCGCTCCATAATATTTCTCAAAATCCATCGTAGAGTGCTCCCTATCCATCTAGAGACATAATATTTACTTCATATTTTATTTATAATTTCATTATCTAATTGAATTTATGTTTTTTATCCATGTCAATTTCCTTAATAAAATTTGTAATTTATACAAATTTGCAAGCTCATGTAGATTCAGAATTGAGTTTAGATGCACAAAATAATCAAACAACTCCAAAACATCTAAAGCTCTTATCAAGAGAAGCATACCGCAAGGCGCATTTGGTAGATGAAAATGGACAGCCACTTATGCTGCCAATTGTAACAATATTGCATCTTCTAGCCACAATCCCGGGACAATGATGGTAATAATAATTGTTTCATATATTAATGTAATTATTTCAATGTCAAACACATTAATCATGCATTGTCAATGTTCTTACTAATTAATATCATATATTTTGTACTAATCATGTTCATACATATTTTTTGAAATTATTAGGATTCTAGTGATGATAAGCAACCTACCTACTGTCTTTCGTTGCACCCAACGATAATGTTACATCGAGAGAATGTTGAATTAAGAGAAAACATCGAAGAGGAATGATACCAAGAATGATTGAATCAACCACCAATTCAATTCCTGCTATGTCCAAATTCACCAATTAGGAATAACTACCACAATAGTAGTTCTTCACAAGCTAGAAATGGAGGCAACCAAATAGAGGTTGGTATGGATGATTACTTAATGGATATGACTGTCATGGAGACAATGTTGTTAGATGCATTCCAAAATGGTGATCAACTAGGGTATGATGCTCATATCGCTGACACCTTTTTCGAAAGCCTTAACTTTGCTTCCACCACCCCTCTATTTGGACCTGGCGGTCAGTCAAAGTCTACCCAGTTGGGGACAACGATGTTACTGTACAACTTGAAAACAAAGTTTGGCTTGTCAAATGCATGTTTCTCAGAAATTTTGAGGTAAGTTACCATAAAGTCCTCCCTTATATAAATTTTATAAACGTTAATAATTATAGCAACATTAATGTACATTAAATATCTTCCATGATGATCACCAACTACATTTTATTCAAATTTAAGGTTCTTTCGAGTGATAATTTCTTGTCCGGAAGCTGCGAAGAGGCAAAGAAATTGTTGAAAATGTTGGGAGTTGAGTACATATCATACCATGCATGTCCAAATTATTGTATTCGATATAGAGGATAATATGCAGACAAAGAGATATGTTTGAAATGTGGGCATGACAGGTATGATAAATAAAAAAAGAAGGGTAAATCAAGCAATCCTACTTTTAATATATTCAGGCACATGCCTATAATACCAAGGATTCAAAGGCTCTTTCATTGCAAAGAAATAACGATGTTGCAGGGATGGCATGCCTTACACAGAAGTGAGTTGGGAGTTATGCGAATCCTAACTGATTCAATATAAATGAAGCATATAGAGGATATATGGCCCAAAAAATTCAAGGATGATGTACGAAGTCTACGACTCAGCATAGCCATTGATGGCGTCAACCAATATTCCCTCCAGAACACAAACTATTTTGCTTGGCCTGTAGTATTGATTAATAACAATATTCCCCCATGGTTGTCTGTGAAGAATGAACATCTTATGTTGGCTCTCATAGTCCCTAGTAGAAGACAAGTGAAGAATATGGATGTCTACTTACTGCCACTGGTAGATGAATTGAGGGAATTATGGGATGGGATAATTGTATATGATGTATCAACACCCATCTTAGCAGAGAGGAGTTTTATGTTGTATGGTGTATGTGCTTACATGACACATGATTATCAAGGCTTAGGATTTTTCTCTATTAAATTACATGTTTATTGATTTGTTTATATATGTAATAATATTCTTTCGCATATTAGTTATTTAATTCGTCGTAATTGTTCTAATATTCATGATATTCTTTAATGTGCCATGCATAAATTGTGTACAATAATCTCACAGGTCTTGTAACAAAATGGTATTTTGGATGTAAATGTTGTGGACCTTCTCTGAAAGCTAGAGGGTCCAAGGACCTACAAAAGCCAGTGTATGATTGCTCCAGGGTATTCCTCCCAGAAGACCACCCTTACAAAAGAGCAACATCCACTTTCAATGCTAAATGAGAGAGAATCGAAAGGCCTCCAATAAGGACACTAGTTGAATGGATTAGAGCATAAGAGAGAGAGAAGGAGAAGGAGTTCATAGAAATGTTTGATTCAAATGGGGAGCCTATGTTTGATGATCCAGAATTCTTCAACACCTGTTTTGAGAAATTTCCCAATGGGATGAAAAGGAAATTTATCTTTTATAACCTCCCATATTGGGAGAATCTTAATATTACCCAGTTATTAGATCCCATGCATATATTTCAAAATGTTTCATATTCTTTATGGGGGCACATATCATCGAAAAAAAGTCGCAAAGTGATTGTCAGGAAAGAAATTCTCACTTCAAAATCTAAAAATATACATTGGCCAAGGCAATTAGAAAGTACAGTATCAGAGGTAGGTGTTGGTCCCTCTAATTCATGGTATTTCAAAGAAGGTGATGTCCCATGGATTGTAAAAAATGATGATCTTTCTTTCACAAAGGAAGTTATAATGGGTGTGAGGGTGCCATCCTCATACAGTTCTTCACTACATCGTTGCTTCACCACGGATGACCATTTGTCGATGTTAAAATTGCATGACCATTTGAATCTTCTAAGAGTATATATAATTTCAAAAGCATGATTTTATTAAATTTATATTAATAAATTTTAACCCATGCGGGGGTCATAAAACATAACTAATTTTTGTATATTATTGCACAAGTTTATAACTTTGTAGTTTAATTATCCTTTGTTCATGATTGGGTGTGTGAAATATGAATTACCTCAATATCTAGGACGTTCCATATCTAAATTATTTGCATTTGTACACTAGATCACGTCAAAGGAGATTCATGTGGCTAGCATTCCACGGTGGCATCAAGAGATACTTGAGATTGTTTGTATGTTTGAGAAGGAAATGTTGACGAGTTTCATGGACTTGTAGGTTCATCTTCTAATCCACCTAGTAGATGAGGTTGAATTATTTTGGGTGGTTTCTTGTCATTGGATGTTATTCTTACAAAGGTACATGAATAAATTGAAAGGTTTTTTTCGACAAAGGGTAAAACTCGAGGGTTCTATGGTAGATGGGTACATATCGTATGATTCTTTCTATTATGCCACTGAGTACATCAAGAATATCGACAAAAAACCAGGTGTGATGATTTGGGATGATGAAAGGGATGAAGACAAAAGAGAAGGGGAGTTGCTCTAAACGAATGGAAAAAAGTACTTGATAAAGAGTAAGCGACTTATAATTTTCCAAATTTATACAAAGTAAATATTTATGTTGAACTTCATGTAATGTGTATTTTGATCTCTATGTACTATATAATGTTGGTCTGAGATCATTAGCGAATGTATGAATTGAAGCAATCAATAAATTTTTTCTTTACAATTCTGAAGCGACACAACCATGGGTCGTAATGTATGAACAAAATAGGATGAAACGAGATAGTGACAGGAAAAAATTCAGACAGTTGAATGGTAGAAGTGTGCCTTATCCCAATCATTTAAAAGAAAATATGCCAAAATATGCCCCAGCAATTGGGTTGTTGACCAAATCAGAGAGAAATAGGGTGCAACTAGTCGTTACCCACATGCTGAAGAGGATGTGCTCAACGTAGGGATTGGTTGCAACAACTCGATAATAATATATTTAATTTTTATGTACATTTGAAACTTAATAATGCACCTTTCAAATGTAATTACATCTATATTTCATATTTTAACTGTTGGGTTATTATAATACATGACACTATGATTTTTTAACTTTTTTATAGGTTCATTTTTTTCCATCTATCTGGGCATATGGACACCATTTTTGCATAGAAAATGTTGATGATGGACACATCACACAAGAATGTGGAGTGGAAGTCGAGTTCGATCAATCTAGTCACCGTGATCAAAACCTAGTACGAGGGATGTTAGGTTACGTCAGAAAGATACAAGAGATCACTGAAGTGGATTTCTCTTCTTTCCAATGTGTTATTTTTAGGTGCAAGTGGTGGGACAACTTTAATCAGAATAATGTAAAGGAATATCGCGATAGTAGGATGATATGTATCAACTATAGAAAGATGTGGGATGAAGCTAAGGAGTCCTAATTTTTCCCCAAATATTGCAACCAGGTGTCTTTTTACCCAGATGTGTTGGATAGGGATTGGTGGTTAGTATTGAGACATGACCCTAGATCAAAAAATATTTTTGAGAACAATAGAGTTATCATGTCATGCGAGCTAGAAGATGACGAGCGTGATCATGAGAACCGAGAGTGATATGTTACATGTGTTATTTCATCAATATTTATACTTTTTAAGATGGGTTTTTATAAAGACGAGGACTTAACCACCTTATAACTTATAAGTTGACTCATTTTTTTTGAAACATTATAATATGTATTTTGAATTAATTGGTAATTTACATTGTGTTAATGTTAAAATCAATATTTCACTTGATAATTTGCAATTATGTTTATCTAAAAAACAATGGCATATTGTATAAAGTTATTTTTTTTGTATGTAAGATCATAATAAAACAATGATAATTGTAAGGTATATGAATTTATTCACATTATTTTCTAAACTATATTATGTTAAAAAAAAAAATATTATTCTTGATTTATTATTTTACAATTATTTAAAATTTTACAAATTTTAAAATTTTAAAATTTTTAATAAAATCATTTCACATTAACACAATTAAAATTTTCAAATATTTTACATACAATTACAATTACAATTACAATTTTTCAATTTCACATACAATTACAATTACAATTTTAGAATTTTCCATACAATTACAATTACAATTACAATTTTACAATTCACAGTAATACAACTAAAATTTTACAAATATTTTACATACAATTAGAATTACAATTACAACTGCACTTTCAGGTAAAATAACAATTAAAATTACAATTACAATTTTACATATATAAAATTACAACTAAAATTGCAATTACAATCATTTCACAATAAATTAAATATTACAATTACATTTAAAATTTTAAAAATATTTTACATACAATTATAATTAGAACTAGAATTACAAATACAATTACAATTTTAGAATTTTACATACAATTATAATTATAATTACTATTTTACAATTTGTCATATATACAATTACAATTAAAATTACACATACAAATACAATTTTACAATTTTACTTACAATTAAAATTAAAATTTTAATTACAATCAAGACATAATATTTAATAAATATCATGATCATTTAATATTAAATTAATTAATAAACATCACAATCATGATAACCATCATAAAAACATCATATTCAACTAAAAAACACATTCAAATTTGCTAACATAATCGTGATCATGATCATCTAACAAAACAAAATTAGCATTGTATAACATCATCACAACACAAACATCAAATATACATCTCATGTCAAATAACTGTTGTCACATACACATCTATCTACAAGCTGCACATTAAATTAACATATCTAACATGACCTAACAATATACACATCATGATTATTACCAATATATATCTAACTATATAATGTAAAAAATATACAATTGTAGTATAAATGTCATATATCAACTGGTGGTACATCATCAATAATAGTACTAGTTGAGGCCTGCTCAGTCAATGGTGTAGCCTTGAAAAGCTCAGATACAAGTTGATCATCATGTGCCTGTTGATCTGGTACTAGTGCCTCATGCTGACCAGGATCAACTGTCGGTTGCTCATTGTGATGACTAGACATGGTCGACGGTCTATGTTGCTCATGATCATGAGTGTTGTTGGATGTTATAGGCTGCTGACACGACATGGCCGATGGTCTAGCTTGATATCCATGATGACTGTTGGTCGATGCTGCATACTGCTCATCTCACGCGGCGCGAGGTGAACGGTGATCACTACCCTGATCATGATCATTGCATAATGTGTTGCTTCTAGCGGACTGTCGATAACGTGTTGCGTCTCAACCATGTGTATAACATCAAAGGGCCCTCCTTAACCACTTAGCTAAGGTCATAGCTCCTACGACATGCCACATCAGGTTGTACATGTCATGCAACATGCCTCTCCACATATGTAACAACCTACCACTGGCCTGTATATCTCTCATAATGGTGGGCCTGACTCCCACCTCAACAAATAATGCACAGAGTTGGTCGCCCAACTTCATCCTTAATCTACTATCAAGCCTACTATGCCTAGAAAAAGGCAATATCCATGCATCAGTAGGAGCAGGTCTGTCCCCACCAGCCTCATGATCCTCGAGATCTAGCATATCGTAATCATCATCAGGATCCCCATCTCAATCATTTAGTGGCGCTAGCATCTCATTGCCATCAAAAGACCCAACGCCTCAAAAAAATATATAAATAAACAAAAATAATTAGGAAATTTCATTAAACAGTTTAATTAAAACAAGTTGAAGAAATGTTAGAATAAATTTAAATAAAATAGTAATATTACCTCTTTCATCTGGCAGCTCATCATCTGTGAAGAGGATTTTGGGAGACCCTCACCAATCTAAACCATCATAAGGATAGGGGATAATAACGAATCGATGCTTGTCAAAACTGGCTAGCAACTCTAGTTCAGCATGCGACATCCTCACAGAAAACTCAGTGTCATGCCTCTTCGGCATCATCTATCCCCACATATGCATCTGTGCATCCAGCATCGGCCTACAAGGCTGCCAAAAAAAGGTAGGCCTCGTGTCTAGAAACCTCTCAAAAAATCAACAAAATATCTTTGAAGCAATAGAGAACTTGACCCTCCCTTGTGGATGAGCAAGACATCTATCTAAGGTTGTACAAAATTGTTGCAAAAGAATGGTAGACCACCTGACAAGTCGTGGCTCATGTACTAAAGAATCAACATAATATAGAAGCGGGGAACTAATTCATTTTCCGTCACTTGTGTTGTGTGAAATGGTCAAAATTAGAAGTGAGAGGCACCTCACCTCCTCACTACCAAATGCAACAATACGTAACTGACTTCTGGAGACCTGAAATTTTGAAGGAGATAGTATATCCGCGCGAATGTATCTCTGGGAGTACACCAACTAATTCCCTACTCCATAGCCAAATGGAACCTTTTGGAATGAGGGAAAATCAACCCCTCTCCTCGATAGCCCAGTAATGAAATATATGTCCTCCTTAGTGGGTACGTACCACTAGTTAGGACCAACCCAAAAAGCCTTTAGGTGGGCATTCCACGTGTGAATAAAATTTCTCAAAAACAAACCATGGCCCTTTAGAGAAGTAGCCTCCTCATAGAACTTGAGGAGGCCTACCTACCTTAGGAGCCCTTGGATAGCTGCTATAATAGGGCAAGGGTACACATTTCTCTCCCATAGGCGAACCATATTATACAAGTCCACCTGTTGTTGCTTTTGTTCCCTCTCTTCTCTCCTTTCACGTCTCTGAATTATTGACATCTTAAATACAATTTTTTTTATTAAATGAGACATGTATTTAGGAAAATACATACATAAAATTTTGAAAAAAAAAATAGTCTGTGCGCCATAAAATAAGCATGCACCGGTAACAGTACGTGTTTTTTTGTCGCGCACCGGAGGTGGTGCACTAGAAAATTTTTAGCACACTAGAGGCAGCGCACCCGAAACTTTTTAGCTCACCACCCTCCTTGCATTGCTCCAAAGTCAACGGTGCAGTGGTATAACAACCTGCACCATTGATTATGGACCAGTGTCAAGAGGGAGGTGTACTGACCAAACTATACGCCCCGGGGCGTATAGTTTTCTCAATGCACCGCCCTCCTCACATAAGTACATAGTCAATGGTGTGGTATTTTACCACGCCACACCGTTGACCATGTAAAAATGCCGAAATGCATTGCACTGACAAAATTACCCAACCTGAGGTGGATTTTTTCGTCAACGCACCGCATTCTCGCTATTCGACAGGGTCAACCATGCGGCCGGGTAACCGACCACACCGCACTTTTTTTTAAATTTTAAAAAATCACAGTGTGATTTTCGGTACTACCGAGAAACTAGTGTGGATACTATTAGCACCGATTGCGGTGTGGCCTTTAAATTGACAGGAAGCACCACGAATCAGTGCGGGCTGAACAGCTCGAGCGCACCGTGCGGGAAATTAAAAAATTAAAAAAAGGTTAATTTTAAGCTAATTTACAAATCTAATCCACTAAAAGGTTTAATTATGGAAAAAAAAAGAAAAATTCTTGTACATTTGGTCATCGAGGAGGCATATTGGCTATAGAATTTGAGAATCTGAATTTGCCCATTGTTTTGAAAAATTCCAAATGGGGATGTGGGCAATGCACAACAGTAATGCGTGCAATGGGAGCACCAATGGCATGATGCCTCACACAAGGGAAAGTTGCACCAATGCTTGAGAGCTGAAGAGCACTCAAAGGTGAGAAATGGAGTTTTTTTACAGTAATTTTGTTTTTATTTAACCCTGTTCCAGTGCGCAGATTTTTATAGGCACACAGGTGCAGTTTCTTAAGATTGCACAAGGATGTTTCATTTTTGGCACAGGGTTTTAGGATGCACGGATGCGGAATCTCTATAAAGCACCAATGCACTACAATAATAAGACGCACTAAGTGGGTTTGTATGAAGCACATAGTGTCCCGGTGTGCCAATTTTTTTTTGCACCGATGCTTTTTGTAATTGAACACACTAGTGTGGTTTAGGATAATAAGTGCACCGGATGAAAAAAATTCGCAAAAACCTCCACCAGACAACATCCTCTAGTAACCTCCACTAGAAACGGACGTCTAGGGCATTTTTATAAGGGGTTACTCAAAAGCATCCGCTAGAGCGTCTTTTCCTTGTAGTGAATACACATTTTATACAAAGATATGCAAAAAAATTCCTTTAAACAATGACAACACAATTATATAAAAATACACATAGCCACACACAACGAGATATAAAATGAGAGAAAATTCTATTTCATCCTTCTGCTTCTTCTACATCTACCAAACCATATAAAAATAAATAAATAAAGTATAGAGTGGCAGAGCCACAAATTCAATACTAGTTAGATGCTGGACCGGACAGGTGAACACAGAAATTATCCTTCTGTCTTGTTCACCATTTATTCATAAAACAATGCACAGACATTGTACACTCAAATGTGAAACCCTTTAGGTTTCACATTTGAACCCACATTTCATCTGCGCCCATTTCGCAAATCACATTTTGGCAATGTTAGCACGTACCTGGGTGCTATCCTCCTGAGCTTGCGCAAGGCGATATGTGATCGCATCGCATTGGTGGGGGTTTATGTGGTGGCAAATCAAACTGGCCAGAGTTCGTTGCGAAGAGCAAAAAGTGAAATGGGAAAAGGGTAAAGGCCGTGAAATGCGATATGTTATGGGGTACCACCAACGTACCACATTGCAACATTTAAAGTTTTACCTTGGTACCTTGCAAGGTTTGGGACCGTCGTAAAAAATGTAAGCTCTAAATCCTGCGAAGCATGGTGTGCGACGCACTTAACAGTGGCTGATGCGAAGAGGCAAAGGTAAAGGAAAAGTGGAAAAAACAAAGGGTTATATGGTATATATATAAAAAGGTGGTTCCACCATATCGCATCACACAAAGTTTTTAGGATTCGGCAATTGAGTTAAGAGGAAAGGATTCAGCAATGCACAGTGCGGTCAAGAATATAGGTCACATGGCAGGAAGGATTTAATACAGAGAGATGGGCAGACGTCATTTTTGAAAATTACAGAGATCGCGTAGGTAAATAAGATTGAGGATTTAGATGTTTTCGCATACATATTTACTATGCATGGAGCTTGTCTTTCCCTAAAAAAAACATTTAACTGATGGAGTGGCTACCACTAGTTTATTCTAGGCAGTGGTTGGGAGTAATTTCCAATAATAGGCACTGAGGAATTAAGTTGTATCAATCATGTGGGAGCTGAGCAATCAAATGGTTTGAAGGGTGAAAAAATTATTGTTGAGGGACCACATTCTCACGGTTGTGCTATAGAGTCATAGATTTCAATGACTACATAAACAAGGAACCATTCGAGTTTTTTGTGCTCAAGCATGGAGGGTTTTTCATAACCAAGGAATATGGAAAGTCTATGTAGATAATTAGTGGAAGCAAGGGCTATTACATTTTGTTTTGACATCCACATTCAATGGAAACTTCGTGGTTCCTAGAGAAGTAGGTTCTCTAAAATCCTTTGTTGTTGAAGTGTGAATGACATCAAGCGTTGAATGAAAACACAGTCATGAATTGTCAATGATGACAACTTTTGATCTCCAATTCACCATGAAATTGTATTAATCTATGAGCAGTAGTATGGGTTTTAGACTTAATATTGATGGCATAATGGGTATCCCCTCAATGTATAGTAGTCTGGTGGTCAATGCATGAGATCGTAGGCTATAAAATCCTTCTTTATGACTATATCGCCACCAAAATCATTAGAATTCAAAGTCCATCCTGATTTGTCATCGATTGGGCTTAGAAAACTATTGCGAGGAAAAAGGGTTGAAATTGAGAAAGCCACCAAAATTGGGTGTGATTTCAACTTTGTTAAGCAGGGATGTGAAACAGATTGGGCCATGGGAAGAATATGGAGGATTCAAAATAACTAGATTTGCATGAATCCCAAGCACATTAGTGCATTTCAAGCCAATGGTTGACGCCATTGGAGCAGCAGAAACTTTATCGAAGACTATAATTTTTTTTATAGTAATATTTTAGCATTACATAAATAATTAAAGGTGTGAATGTTTTTTTTGGAGAAGATTTAACAGAAAATAGAGTCCATGGGATTGGCTACCATTGTGGATATTGTGTTTCCTTCATAAATGAAAGGTGGGGTGAAAAGATTTATATTTATTTTCAATAAATTTTGGTAAATTTTATAGGTTCCAAAAAAATAAGGGAGCTATAAGTTTTTTTTTATATTATTAACAACAATAATAATAAAAGGAAAAAAAAAAGGAGAAGAGAGAGAAAAGAAGGAAATTAAGGTGTGTTAGGGAATCATGGCTTCTTTCGAAATTTCAAGTGTGATTTTATTTTTCTTAAGGGATATCAGTATTGTTGTATATTCCCCTTCTTTTCTATGTGAAGATGGGTCATCATGAAGAGACTTTTGAAAAGACACAGAAACATTTTCATGAGCTAGTGAGAATATATGGTCCTTTACGCAAAAATACTCCCTTAGGATAAAATTATGGTCAAAGTAGCAGAAGATTTTTGAAAAGAGTCCATGACATTTTGTAGCAGAAGCACCTAAGGAAAGTGACGGAAGGGCATGGAAGAGGGGATAAGCTCTTCACACTTGTATATGAGCTACAACCAACGAAGTGAGTCATAGACCTTTGTAAGCTGGAATATTTAGATGCATGTTTGTCCTAGGTAGGGAAAACAAAATGGAAGAAACTGAGTTGGGCTATCAAGCCATCCATGCTTGTATTAATACAACCCAAAATTTGGGAGCATATTTGTGAAGATGTGAGGCTCATAGTTGCTTCTTCTCTAAGAAGGGTCATAGCTCTAAAATCACCCCTACTTCCCTACAATAATAATCTCATGACATATATGTTTATACTGCAGCTGATAGTAGAAGCCCTTCAGGGGTCAAGTAACATCATACTTCCTATCTTTCAAAATCGGTGAAAAATTTTAAAACTCAAAGCAAATTTTTTTTTTGGCACCTCTATGTTGAATTTGGAATGCGACAACTTGATCTTTCAATTACTACAAATTTTTTACACCAACATTAGATCAACTCATCAATATTGTGTCAAAAAAATCATGCAAAAGATTGTGTCTCTATTCTTAGAAGGAGATGTTGACATGTGCGAGATACAAAGATCCAAATTGTTGACCATTTCGAAGAAGGAACCAAAGGTAACATGAACTACCTATGATCTAGTCCATAAGTTGGTTAGGAAAACCATAAAATTTCTCGGAAGGGTGCTAACTAGGAAGGAGATGAGAAGGATTGATGGAGGAAGCAAGAAACAAATATGCAGCAAGAATGAACTAAGGATAAGAGGACTATGCTTTATCTGCAAGGGAGCTTGTGCCCTTAACCATTGATGTCTAGGCAATAAGGAGGAAACAAGGGAAAAAAAATTAGAGAAATTTTTAGATCATGTGGATTCATCCATAGTTGGTTTCATCAGTTTTCAGGAGAGAAACTATGAAGGATCCCAGTAGTCAAGTACATATTGTGAGAAACAACACCATTTTTTCTAGAGAAACTTGCAAGACAAGCCGATGATAATCAGTCACCTTGAAAAAGTACATGGGGAAAGGAAGGAGGTAATTCCTATGGACAAGGTGGTACTTGAGTACATAGGTATCCAGGGGAACATCCATGAACAGGATGGGAAATCAAGCATAGATAAAATTCCACCAATACATCCATGTTTGACAACGAGAGAGAGTGGACAATAGATTGTCCCCACATGTGGAGAAGATAAGGAAGAAGACATTCAAGAGGAATCAAATGAGAAGCTAAGGGTAATAAACCAACATGATGAGCATTATCATGCTAGGAAGCATGAAAAATATAGTATGCAAGATGAGCCATTTCTAGAGTGTGAGTCAAAGGTTCAAGCTGAAGCTGTGATAGTTGATCATTCGGTGGAGAAAGATACAGGAACATTCAATAGGGAACCAGAATCAGCACTAGAGAACTTTTAGGGAAAGATAATGCATTTCAAGACACATCTTATGATGTCGAAGCAGAGAGTCTCAACAGCCCAAGACATTATCTTAGAGGAGAAAAAAAAATTGAGGAGCTGATACGGGTATGTGCTGAGTCAATGACCAATTTTTTTAGTGTAGATGAATGTCTCAAGTCCCTCAAAATGTAGTAAGGGGAATACAATTTTGATTTCAAGCGCAACCTTCTACAGGAGTACGTAGATAAATCTTGCATCACTACCAATAAATATTTATACATTGATGAGAGTAGGGCAGGGTTCTCCAAATGGATAATGTATGTTGAAAAAGTGGAGCAACATGAGATGAACAACATGAAACATCAACATAATAGACTTATCCCATGTGTAGGTAGTCATGTACTAGATCCTTCCTACGAGATTGCTTGGAGAGAGATTATGAGTTCGAATTCTATTGATGGGTTGACTCCTAGGAGGATATTCATAACCAAAGGCATATTGTAGTTTCGGCCCTTTGGCACAGGCACTGATGGAGGACTGAGATGTTACCTTAACCAACAAGTGTTGAGACTTAGGTGGCATTGGGATCCAGGAGAATCCAGTGGGGGTAGGATTGGTGAGGGGATTGTTTGAGATCCATATGAATGTCTCGAGGGAATAATTGGTCGTAGGATTGTATGTGATGTTGGTATCAATGTACAAATGCTTCTATGATGGATAAGGGTGGATTGCTTGAGGGCAAGAAATCTTTGGGCGGGAAGATTTATAATATTCCTTTTTTTTGGATATGGTCAAAATTGACAGAACTTGCTCATGGTATTTACTATGGTATTCTCCCATGGTATCTGCCCCTAGTATCTTCTTTCGTTTTTTTAATGGAAGTAATAAAATAAGGCTTCTATATATTCCATCAACCTTATAAAAGGGGATAACAGCTAAGAATTTGGATCATCCGAATTTTTTCAATCTTATTTTTTTTTGTTGAGAAGTTGGCTTGGTCAGTTTTAGTTAGATCCCGAGACAGAAACCCCGTGGTGAAATTGTATAGTGGATCCAATTACGATTCACAAAGGTGATTCAATGCCTTATATTAATGTTTAAAAATCACTCATGCATGCCATCTACAGGGGTTCCATTATTATTTGTATGTGTATGTATCCTTTTTTAAAATTATTTATATAGATAAGAGGCTGCATTATCAAATCCCTCTTGTCTTTGTTGCTTTTGATAGAAAATATTTTGATTAGACACTCAAGTGGGCATGATTCGTTGATAATTTTGTTTTGGTAGAGAATTATGAAATATGATTGTGTAGATTTTTGAGTTTGGGGTCTTACACCATATTTAATGCAACCACAGATTCAATCACTCTTTCTACTTTATAATGTCCCAAAAAATTCTTAACATTGACTAGCATAGATCCATCTTAACTCCATATCTATCATTCTCTGAGAGGGATCAAATCTCTAGAGGTGAAAACCTCTTTTTTGAGTGAAAAACTTGAGAAAAGGATTGCACATCAAAATATTTGATCCCTCTCGAGGCTTGATAGATCTAGATTTAAGATGGATATAGGTTGGTTTTTCACACATTTAGAAAAATATTCTTGAAACCACTTTATTTGAGAGTTGCGCAAGGTTTTAGGAAAGGCAGAAACTAAATCATTCGTATCTAATCATCTTCTGCTCGAGGCATAAATTAAATAATTATAATTTGGTGGTAAGAGTGATTCTCATTCATATTTGATGGTAAGGCATAAATTAAATCATTCTAATTTGGTGCTAAGAGTGATTCATTACACATGATGGCATCCATGGAGTCGAAGTAGATGAAAAGGTAACAAAAAAAGGTTGAAAAAAATAAAATGAAGGAGCAAACCAAATTAAACTTTAGTATGCATAACTCTCGAAATCCTTTCTCAAAAATATTATTTCACTCTTGGCATTGTCACATAGATGCCTCCTCACAAACACAAATCTCTGGGTTCCAAATTTATTAAATTTAATAATATTAATATTATAATATATTAAGATGAATATTATAATTAATAATAATATTAGCATTAAACTTTTAATATTAATATTAGGGTATTTGGCCCTTAGGGTTCACCTAAATAAAACATCTTTTCTAGTGTTCTTAAATATAATGATGAGTATGAAGTAAATATAAAAATAGGTTTTATTTTTTACCATGCCTTGGTATTTGGCCAAGCCATAGGCTTCACCTAAATAAAACCTCATTTTTTAGTTTTCCTAAATATAAAAAGGTTTATGAAGTAAATAAAAGGAGGTTTTATCTATTTATCATACATCTAGTCTATTTATATTTTTATTTATTTACCATACCTCTAGAGTAAGTATAAAAGGAGGTTTTATTTATTCAACATAACTCCAGTTTATTTATATTTTTATTTATTTACCATACCTCTGAAGTAAGTATAAAAAGAGGTTTTATTTTTTATTTACCATACCTCTAGTTTATTTATATTTTTATTTATTTACCATATCTCTCTTTCCGTGTTCTTAAATATACTCTAGGATTTCAAATGTTAAATTAAATTAGATTTCTTACTTTAAATTTCTCACATTACATCTACACAAATATTATTTACTTCACGTTGTAAAGTTCAGAAATTCATGTTCGCCCATCCTTTGTAAATTATCTCTGTCATGAATTAAATGTCTTAGATATATATTTTTTGATTTTACATGTAAGTGTAGAGGAAGGTAATGCTATTGATGTAAGTTTGTCATGAATTAAATATCTTAGATATATATGTTTTGATTTTATAGGTAAGTGTAGAGGAATGTAAGTATGGAAAGACAAGAAGAAAAGAAGGAGAAAATTGTGGAGCCATTTTTCGTGGGTGCCTGAAAACAACAGGGTTTACTTTGTGTTACTCCCCAACCCATGGTGAATGTAAATAAGAGTAAGAACACTTACTGGTGAAGTAGACACAACCTCCATTCATATGAATGTGTATGTTGAGTTTTTGAATTATATATAAGTATTGTTAATTGCGATTTGGTTGTGAAAATTTCAGGCTATACTTTGTTTTACTCTGTTCACGGTGAGTAAAATTGTTAGATTTAGTTGCTCCATTATTGTTGTCTCATCATTTGTTTTCAGGAACTGAATATTCTCTTAAAATTCTTTAACATGGTATCATAGTGTGTTTAAACCTTCGTTACCACATCTGTTTTAACTGAAGAGTTAAAAGCACTTCCAAAAAATTTTGTGTAGCGCAATGAGAAAATTTTTACATAGTAAGAATTTTTTTTTTACACGGTGAAAATGGCAGCAACAAGAACAAGCTTTACTAATCCAAAAATACCACACTTTAATGGAAAAAATTATGACTATTGGGATATAATAATGAAGTCTTTGTTTTCTTCTTATGACGTTTAGGAATTGGTGGAGAATGGTTTCTAAGAACCAACACATGTAGCGTTGGCAACATACAATGTGTTGACACAAGTAGAAAAATATGTGTTGAGAGATAACAACAAGAAAGACTTCAAATCCCTCTTCTATATTTTTCAGGCAGTTCATGAAAGTGTATTCCCAAGGATTGCAGTAGCAACAAACTCCAAACAAGCATGGGATACCCTCTAGACAGCTTACCGGGGCATGGAAAAGGTGAAGAAAACAAAATTTCAAATTTTGAGAAGAGATTTTGAGACAATCTGTACGAAAAAGTCTGAATATGTAGACTCACTTTTTACACATGTAATTGGGTTGATTACCCAAATCAGGTTTCATGGTGAGACATGTGAGGAAAGAAGAATAGTTGAGAAAATTCTTATAATTATGGTAACAAGGTTTTATGCCATAGTTGTGGCCATAAAAGAGACAAAGGATCTCTTACAATTTTCAGTGGATGACCTTCATGCATCACTGGTTTCTTATGAACAAAGATTGAATAGAGGAACAAACTCATCATTGGAGCATGCATTCAAGATACAAGTTTCATTTGGTCAAGGTAGATATCGAGGAAGATCAAATTACAAAGGAAGAGGACGAATGACACACATAGGTGAAATAAGCAGCCCTTCAATCTCAAGTGGAAGGGGAAGCAATCAAAATCCAAGTCAAGGCTCAAGCCAAAATCAAGCACAAGGTTAGAGTTATGATAAACCTCAAGTTCAATGTCATTATTGTAAAAAGTATGGTCATTATGCAAATGAGAGTAGAAAGAAGCTTTATGGCATAAGCAACAAACCAAGTGAAAATTTCATAAAGGAAAATCATAACCATGATAGCATGTTCTTAGCTTGTAATGTAGCACAAGAAAAAAAAGGAGATATATGGTTCTTAGATTCAGGGTGTTGTAACCACATGACTGGAAACATAGAAATGTTTTCCAATATAGATGAAAGTGTAAACTCTAAAGTGACATTTGGGACTGATGGCAAAGTCTCTCTCATCGGAAAAGGAAGAGTAGACATTTTAACAAGGAAGGGAGAAAATAATTTCATGTTAGATGTTTAGTTTATTCCTGGTTTGAAGCATAACCTCATAATCATTAGACAACTCATGCAAAAGGGACATAATGTATTTTTCAAGAATGATGTGTGCACAATCTTGGATAAGCCTCCAAGTACACAACTGATTTCAAAATTTCATATGAAAAATAAGAGAATTTTTCCTCTCAAGCTAAGATCATATTTTAAGGAAGAGGGATTTCAAGCACAAATATCAATGAATTCACAAATGGATGAAATAAATTTAGTAGTTGTCACATAAGAAAATTTTCAAGCAGAAATCAAATATGAGAATTGATTATGGCATTTTAGATTTCGTCATCTCAACTTTGGAGACTTGAATATTTTTCATAAGAAAGGCATGCTGAAGGGATTGTCAGTCATAGAAAAATCGGATAGCCTATGTGAATGATGCATCTTGGGCAGAAAACACAGAGAATCATTTCCTGCAGGAAAGTCTATAAGGGCCAAAGAACCTTCGGAATTTCTCCACTCTGATTTATGTGGACCAATGCAAACACCATCAATTGGTAGTAGCCATTACATTTTGACCTTCATAGATGACTAGAAAAGGAAGACATGTGTCTACTTCTTAAAACATAAAAGTGAAGTGTTTGAGCACTTCTGCCACTACAAATTTCTTGTTGAGAAGCAAAGTAGACACTACATAAAAGTGTTGAGGACTGACAAAGGTGGTGAATAAATCACAAATGACTTCCTATGTTTTTGCAAAGAGCATTGAATTCACAAACAATTTACAACAAGGTATACATCTCAAAAAAATGGTATCGCAGAAAGAAATAATAGGACCATCATGGAAACAACAAGGAGTATGTTAAAGGCAAATAATTTTCCAAATTATTATTGGGTTGATGGTGTAATTTGTGTAACGTAATTATTAATAGGCGTCCAACCAACACTGTCATGAATAGAGTTCTTGAAGAGGAATGGAGTGAAGGAAAGAAATATGTCACCCACATGAGAGTGTTTTGGTGTGTGTTGTATGCACATGTCCCGGATGAGCTGAGGAAGAAGTTGGACAACCAGTGGGGTGAAATGTATATTTGTTGGATACAGTGATGAATCCAGGGTATACAAGCTCTACAATCCATCAACCAAGAAGGTAATAATAAACATAGAGGTTCAGTTCATAGAAGAGGAAGCATGGGATGGAATTTTAGAGAATATATTAATTCTGAAGACATGCAAGTCACATGAAGATAAAGAGGAATTGACTGCAACAAGTAATTCCTTGACGGTGACTCATCCTTCACCTACACAAGCTCAACAAAGCAGTCAACAAGTGACACTGCAAACAAATAATAGGACACCATTGCACAACCAAGAAACTTCTTCTCCAAGCACACAACAAATATCCACAACCCCATCTACTTCAAGCACAACACCAACTGACATGTCAAGCCCATATTCCGCAAGCATAAGAAGACAAAAATTTAGAAATTTAAATGAAATTAATGAGTAAGATGACGCTGATAATATTGTTGGTCTGAATTCTTTATTTTCATTGTTTTGTCATGTAGATGACCCAATACATTTTGGGGATACAGTCAAAGAAGAGAAATGGGTTGTAGCGATAGATGAATAAATAGGAGCAATAGAAAATAATGACACATGGGAGTTAATGGACCTTCCACAAGGTAAATAAGGCATTGGAGTGAAGTGGGTCTCTAAGGCAAAGAACAACATTTAATGGAAGATGAAAAGGCATAAAGCAAGACTAGTTGTCAAAGGTTACAAGCAGTAGCATGGAAGAGACTATGTAGAAACATTTGCGCCAGTCACGAGGATGGAAACAGTGTGTACAATGTTGTCAATTTTCATGCAACATAAATGGAAACTGTATCAAATGGACGTAAAATCAACGTTCTTGAATGGAGTGTTGAAAGAGGAGATATATGTTGTGCAACCTCTTGGTTATGAGATAGATGGCCAGGAAGACAAGGTTTTTAGGTTAAAAAAAGCTCTTTATGGGTTGAAGCAAGCACCACATCCATGGTATAACAGGATAGATGCTTACTTGATGGAAAATGGGTTTCAAAAATGTGATGGTGAACCTACTTTCTAGATCAAAGAATGTGATGGTAACCTTCTTATTCTCATTTTGTATGTAGATGATTTGATTGTTATATGGAGTGATGATTTCCTCATCGTTGATTTCAAAGCATTCATGAATAGTGAGTTTGAAATGACTAACTTATGGTTGTTAAGATATTTTTTGGGCATAGAAGTGAAACAAACAAAAAATGGCATTTTTATCTCTCAAGAATAGTATGTTGCGAACATTTTAGAGAGGTTTAATATGAAAAATATAAAGCCATCACCAACTCCAACTATCATGGGCTTGAATTTGAGCGAGGAAGATTGCAGCAGCAATGTCAATCCAACATTATAAAAAAGCATGGTGGACAACCTAATGTATTTGACCGCAACTAGGTCTGATATAATGTATGGTGTCGAGGTTCATGGAGACACCCAAGGAGACACATTGGCAACCAATGAAAATAATTTTAAACTATGTCAATGGGACAAAGGAGTATGGCATTTTGTACTCCACAAATGATGATTTTAGGCTGGTTGGTTACACTGATAGTGATTGGGAAGGAAGCGTTCATGACATAAAGAGCACACCAGGATATGTTTCTCATTTGGGTTTGGGTGCCATTTCATGGGCTTCCAAGAAGTAGCCGATAGTGTCATTGTCAACATTAGAAGTTGAATATGTCATTGCAACAACAACATCATCTTAAGAAGTTTAGATGAGAAGGATGTTGCCAGATTTATGTCATGAAGAAGATGGAGCAACCACTATTTTCTGTGATAACAGTTCAGCAATCGCACCATCAAATAATTTTGCTTTTCACAAGAGGAAAAAGCACATCAATGTTGAATATCATTTCATAAGAGAATTAGTTAACAATGGTGAGATTATATTGCAGCATTGCAGGTCAGAAGAACAATTAGTAGATATCTTGACCAAGCCATTGGCATCTGAAAATTTTGTTTATCTCAGAGATTGTTTGGGAGTGGTGTATGGCGGCAGTTGCGATTAAGGGGGAGTGCTAGAAAATTAATCAAAACCACCGCATTTAATTTTTTGAAAACAACCATACCACAATAATTTTTTTGGAGGTTGTGAATTGATCTTACACAGAAGGACAAGTTTGAGGAGAGTAGATCTTACCCATTCTGCAAAAAATCAAATTATTCAAGTCAAATAAAAATTTAATTCATGGTTATTAAAAGTGGATGGACAACCATTTATTCCGCAAATGTTATTTACTCTTGCTATAAAGCTCAGAAATATTTACAACCGTTACAGGTTTTACTGTGTGTTACTCCACAAACCATGGTGAATGTAAATATGAATGTAAATATGAGTAAGAACAATTGTTTACTGGTTACTCTGTTCACCCTCACTAAAATTGTTTGATTTCTTTGCTCCATTATAGTTGCCCAAGTCAATATCTTTTAATCTCTGCCACTCTGTATTGAAAAGATAATTCTCATAATTTGTCTTCCGAGGGAAAGTAATTTTCCCATCTCATATTTTTTTAACAAAAACCCTAGCCAAAAATGTATTATTATATCGAGTTAGCACCTAAATGTTTATATAGAGAAATCTCCTTATTCAACCAGTGGTTTTTTTTTTGGCGCTATTTACTCTCCATTATAAAAACAAAAACCCTCCTAGCCAAAAATTACTTAACAGGCTGCTGCTTTACTTTGCATTCCCCATTATAAAAACAAAAACCCTCCTAGCTAAAAATTACTTAACAAGCTGCTGCTTTACTTTGCATTCCCCATTATAAAAACAAAAACCCTCCTAGCCAAAAATTACATAACAAGCTGCTGCTTTACTTTGCATTCCCTCAATTTGTACTCAGATGCCATTAATTCCGCGCTGTTTGGTCCCTCTTATCTTCTTTGGCTGGTAAAAAATTACATTCAAGTCGACGGTTATTTAGAAAAATGCTCCCATACCTAGTTAAATCCATTGTATTTACTACTGAAATCTGATAAACTGTGAAAGAAATGGACTCCAAAACTGCGTTTTCCATTATTTTCAAGTTGATGTGCTTGAAATTTGACAGTCGGTCATAAGTGATTTGAACGATATTAAACAACATGCAAGAAAATCTACCGTAAGTAGCATCTACACGCATATGTGTATCAGTCAACTTTGTGATGAGTGATTTGAATTAAGATATTAAACAACATGCAAGAAAATCTAGTGTAAGGAGCATCTAGACGCATATGTGAGAATAAAATTTGAAATTGGACCTCCCTTTTTTTTCTTGTAGGAGTTGAATGCTGGGTACAAATAAGATACCCATGTCACGTGGGTGGGTACGGTTCCTGTGTAGGTTGTCTGCCATGAATTTGTGGGTTAGCGGTTTAACGAAAAATTAGAACGAAAAAGGAGAAAACTTTGACATGCTACCAAGCCAATCGAATGGAGTTGAAGTGGTCGGGTGGACGAAACATAACCAAAATAGAACAGTTGATATTAAAGTATTAGAGGGATGCCGATCAATGTACAAGAGAAGATATCAACTGGGCATATTATTTTCTTTTTCCCTATGCAGTTCGCCGACAAGAATGGTTTTGAATAATGTATTTTGAATCAAGTATAATGCAAAGCTAGCGTGATGTGCTGTCAACAATAATGGTTTTAAGTACAGTTCGGCAACAATAATGGTTTTAAGTTTTCAATAATGTATTTTGCAAAGCCATCGACATGTGTTATCACCCACCGTCATACTCCGCGTTCTGAGCAAGAAAAACCAACTTTCCACTTTGAATCCTCCAAATGAATAATTTATTAAACATTCTTCGTTAAACAATTTTCATTTAGTCTAGGTCCTGGAAAGGAGTGGCCACGCCAGTACTTGTCATCATAAAAATTTAGAAAAAAGAAATGGTGGAACGAAAGTAAGAGCAAGCTAATACTTTAATGTTCTAGCTGAATGCATGCCAAGAATCTGGGAATTAAGAAAGCCATCGCGATTCGCAACACTTCGGAGATGTGTTCGGCTTGCTGTGCCGAACAGCCCAACTGTATCTTGTATTATTTTAAGGTCTTCTGGTGGCCATTCCGTTTTTACAGGAGTCGGTCATATTCAAAGTAGAGCTATCGATGAAACTTATTAAATAATTCCTCTTTGCATAACTGGGATCGATTTTTTTGTAGACTGGACTTTAGAGCTAAACTATAAATACGATGGCAAGGCGTAACCATTTCACCACTCCAATTCTCGTATATTGCAGTGTAGTTCTGTTGCGGACTGCAGTCTCTTATCTTCTCTTCTATTTGTCACAGTATTGTGTTGTCTCTTGACATTAGATAATACGTTGGAGTGTGGTTCTGCTTTTATTGTGATAATAGCATTGGGTCCAAATAGAAAAGTTGCCTTAAATTACTTGAACTATGAAGAGCTCTGCTATGATTATCTTAATGTTGTTTGCAGCACCATTATGTGAGGCTGCTCGGATTTTCGGCTTCAAGTCATTCTCTCTCAATACCAATTCTCAGGTTAAAGCTACTCCTGCAATTAGTTATCAGTCAGTCGAGGAAGGGGCTCCTGAGATGCCAGTTCTGAAACTGAACGACTCTTTGAGCAGAAGAGCGAATCTTGAAAAGCAACCTGGGTCAGAGGGTAACTTCCACTTCAAGCCCAATGTTTCTGCGAAGTCGAGGACTTTAGGTCAGCGTTGTGATGAACTTCTTCAGGCAATCCTTCCTTCTCTAAAATTTAATGTTGCTCAACATGGAGTGGAGAAATCTGTTCCGCCCTTTGTACCGTTAGGCACAGCCCTGGAATTGGTCACGATAATCCACCTGGATTGAGGCACTGAATGGAAAAAGCTGGAGAATTCATGGAAACCTTTTCTAATATTCTGAAAGGAAATCTGCAGTTCACTTCTGTAATAGGCCATGGCATTGCTTGTCAAATATGCATGCGATGACTAACTTGTATTGTCTCTATACTATTCAAAGTATTGTGCAGTTAATTGTTCAAATCCGAATATGTTGTAAGATATGAAGGTTAGATATATAAAATAGAGATCTTTCCTTGTTTTATTTCTTTTATCAGTAGCGATGTTTCAATGTCTACTTGGACATATAGGGTCATCCCTATCTAGAAAATGGCGTTGCAATCAATACGCATACCTTAGAATAGAAATATTTCTCTTCCATGGTACATGACATTTTTACCCGTGATTTAAATTTAGAGTAATAAACGGAGATAATCCTTCATGGGCGAGAATTATACTAATCTAAATTCGCTACGGTAGTTTTAAAAAATATGTTTAAATATGAATAAGATACAACCATATATCCAACAATATTCTTATATATGCATAAATTACGCCCACATCCCAATAGGTTATTTTCAATGCATATTTATGTTCAAAAGCAGCTCTGTTGACTTGCTGAACTATGCTCCATCTATAATGGACCAAAAACTTCAAACAAATTTACTCACACTAGAAGAGAATAAAACATAGTGGTTTCCTTAAAAACCACAAGTGGAATTTTCAAAACCATATAGCTATAAATCAAACTTTAAATTATAATTTCAAAACAAAGGAAATACATTTATATTCATAAATGAGTTGATTTATATTTATGACTAGTTGCCAATATCACACTAACAATTTTTATTGAGATTTACATTTACCACTAGTTCTGGAATAACACACAGTAAAACCTGTAACAATAATTTTTAATAAAATTTACCTTTACCACGAGTTGTGAATAACACTTTGTAAAACCTATAACAAACTTTTTAGGGGCCCACCAAAATTTGCTCCAGGATTGGGCCCACCAAAATTTTCTCGAGGATTTTCTCCCAAGACGTGACAAACTATGTTCCAAACATATCTTTCTAACAAATTAATTCATGAGAGACAATATTTAAAACACAGGATGGAAGAACATGATTTTCTAAACTTTGCACACTGTAGATTTCTGTGGAGTAGATTTCTACAAACCATTCATAAATTTGACTTTTAATTATCAACAACCTGGAAAAATGTTTAATTGGTGTATGGTTGTTGTCACTTCATTTAAAGCCATGGTTGAGATTAATTTTCCAACACTCCCTTTTAATCGGAACTACCATTGACGATTCCCAAACAATCTCTGAGATAAAAAAATTCCATATGCCAATGGCTTTGTGAAGATGTTTGTAAATTGTTCTTCTGATCTATAATGTTGTAACACAATCTCAACCCAATCTCACCATTGTTAACTAATTCTCTTAGAAAGATGTATTTAGTGTTAATGTTCTTTGTCCTCTTCTGAAAAAAAATAATTATTTGATAGTGCAATTGATGAACTGTTGTCACAAAAAATAGTTTTTCTTCAATCTTGTTCATGGCATAAATCCCTCAACATCCTTGTCATTCAAACTACTTGACATGTTGTTGTTGTTGTGGCGACATATTCAACTTTTGTTTTTGACAATGACACTAGAGGCTGCTTCTTGGAAGCCCACGAAATGGCTTCGAAACCCAAATAAAAAACACATCCTAACGTGCTCTTTTTGGCATCAACACTTCTTGCTAGTCACTGTCAATGTAACCAACCAACCTAAAATCATCTGTTGCGGTGTACAAAATACCATACTCCTTTGTCCCATTGACATACTTTAAAATCTATTTCCCTGCTTGCCAATGTGTCTCTTTGTGTGTCTCCATGAACCTTGACACCAAACTCACTGCATACATTATTTCAGGCCTAGTTGTGCTCAAATACATTAAGACGCCTACCATACATTTTTATAATGTTGGATTGACATTATTGCTGCAATATTCTTTGCTCAAATTTAACCCCATGATAGTGGAGTTGGTGGAGGCTTCTTGTTCTACATATTAAACCTATTTAAAATGTTTGCAACATACCTTGCTTGAGAGATAAAATAATTGTTCTCTGTTTGCTTCACTTCTATGCCCAAAAGATATCTTAACAACCCTAAGTCCATCATTTCAAACTCTCTTTTCATGAATTATTTGAAATTTACGATGAAGAAATCATCACTTCCAGTAAAAATCAAATCATCTACATACAAAAAAACAATAAGAATCTTACCATCGGTCTCTTTTATGTAGAATATGCTTAGCGTCACATTTTTCGGACCCATTGTCCATGAAGTAAGCATCTATCCTACTATACCATGCCCGCAGTGTTTGCTTAAACCCATAAAGAGATTTCCTCAACCTATCCACCTTTTCATCTTGGCCTTCTATCTAAGAACTAGGTGGTTGTGCAACATATATTTCCTCTTTCAGTACTCCATTCAAGAACATTGATTTTACGTTCATTTGATACACTTTCCATCTATGTTGTGTTGCAATTGAAAACACTGTACGTATTGTCTCCATCCTTATGACTAGTGTAAATGTCTTTGCATAATATCTTCCATGTCACTTCTTGTATCGTTTGACAACTAGCCTTGCTTTATGCATTTTAATCTTGCCTTCAATATTCCTTTTGGTCTTAGAGACCCACTTCACTCCAATGAATTCTTTCCTTGCAGAAGTTCCAATAACTCCCATGTATCATTATTTACTATAGCTTCTATTTATGCAACCGATTTTTCTTCTTTTACTAAATCCTCAAAATGAATTGGGTCATCTACATCAAAAAATAATGCAAATAAGAAATTCAAACTAGCACTACTATCAACTTCATTTTGCTCATATATTTCACTTAAAATCTTGAATTTGTGTGCTCTTATCCTTGCGAAAGATGGGCTTGAAATGTCACTTGGTGTTGCGCTTGAAGTAGAGGGATTTGCATATATATGTGGTGTGCTTTGAGAAGCACTTGCTTGACTTTGCGACGATGTCATATTATTTTTTTGTCTTGTCACATGTTCACCATTTTGTTGAACTTGTCTAGGTGTAGGAGGAGTCACCGTTGAGGAATTACTTTTTGTGGTAAATTCATTTTTGTCTTCATGTGGTGTACATGTTTTCACGTTGACTGTCTTCTCTAAACTTCCATCCCATGCCTCCTCTTCTATGAAATGAACATATATGATGATTATGACTTTCTTGGTTGATGGATTGTAGGTCTTGTATGCCTTGGATTCATAACTGTATCCAAAAAAATACATTTCTCCCCCTTGATATCCAACTTATTCCTCAACTCATCTGAGACATGTGTGTACACCACACATCTAAATACTCTCGTGTGAGTGACATTATGATTTCTTCCACTCCATGCCCCCTCAGGAACTATGTTCTTGATGCTCTTCGTTAGGCACTTATTAATGATATATGTTGCACACGTGACAACTTCCACCCAATAATAATTTGGCACATGCTTTGCCTTCAAGATACTCCTTGCCATTTCTATAATGTTCCTATTCTTCCTTTCCGTGACACCATTTTTCTGGGATGTATACCTTGTTGTAAATTATTTGTAAATTCCATGCTCCCTGCAAAAACGTAGGAACTCATCTGAAATGTATTCTCAACCTTATGAAAAGTTCATAATGTTACTATTGCAGAAATCTATTTTTAGATCTTGTTATACTTCTCCTACTTAAAAAAGTTATTAATGTTGAAATATTCAGATTAACATCGAAGTAAACACATAATAGACTTCCACCGATTCAGATCTAAAAACTAAAAAGTATATGCATACATAGACAAACTGACACAAGATTTTCTCACAATACTCTCCAGAAAAACCCAATGTGGCAAAACCAGTCTTTTGGCTACTGGAGGGTTTGTATTATTAATATTTTTCTGAATACAACAAATCTGGGTACCACACTAGTAAACCCAATAGAAAAAAATATAGATCTGCAACTAACCTACTATTTTGAAGCCAAAACATTGACTGATCCACACCCCCAAATGGGATTTACAAGATTCAACAAGATCTTGGCCATAGACATCCTAGCGCTGCCCCTAAAGCCCTTGCGTCAATATCTGCGATGGCCTAGAGAGGGCTACATAACCCCAGAAACAATGACACATACCCTATGCTGTCCCTGAGAAACTCTGCATAACCCAGTTAGGTCCCCGGCTGACCAGCGCTGCACTAGAAGGGACTATCTAGCACCTACGTACTTGAATCTTCCCCTGTGTTGCGCAACTAATGCCCTCTCTATTGTTGCTACCTCTTGACTCTACTCTCTACCTCTTTCTAATTCTACGCACGGGAATTAGACCATCCCATTTTCCTACACTCCCCTCTCTATAGTTGAATCACTTTTGGAAATTCTTAGCAGGCCACACCCTAGAATTATAGTTTAGCTTCAGTTCTCTAACTCTGTGTGTCTTCTCCAAATGATGCCAAGCCCTTCATTTATAATTTTCTCATTGAAAAACCAACGACCATGATAAAATATTGAATCAATGGTTATGATTGAAAGAAATCTTGATCCATGTGACTTAGGATAATTTCATCATGTTTTAATTAATTACCTTTAATAATTTAATTTTCCTAAGTTATACTTAGGGTCCTTAATTAAAATTATTAATTAATTAATTACCTCCCAAACCGGATGAAATTTACCAAATCTCTTTTTGAGTATTGAAGATCTCATCTTCTATAGTCCCTCCACAAATTTTGGGATCTAGATGTTAAAATTTACTACAGAAATAAAAATTACCGAGAGGAATACACATAATTAAAAATCCAGCAACAAAGCACATAAACATAAACATAGATGCTTATCTGGGAAAACCCCAAATCCAGGGAAAAACCCAACCAATGAAATTTCATTAACCATTGGCCAAAACCCTGGCCAATCTGGTCAAGTGAGCTTTCACCACTCACCTCCAGGCTTGCATTACAATGAAGTCCTCCGAGCCTTTTATAAGCTCTATTACATGCAATACCATGGGCTATAAAACATGGGTGCACAAAACCATGTGCCCCAAAACCACTAATATTTTCCCTAGTCAACATTAACTCTATCACGAGTCAAGTTTACCTAACAATTCCCCCCTTAAACTTGACTTGGGGATTATTGACGAAATCTAGCCGAACCTGCTCACTCTAGCTCTTCCCCCCTCAAATTTTTACCCAGGGTAATTGTTAACTTGACATCCCCCCTATCACCTAGGTCTAACCCAGACTTTACCAGTGATTACCCAGGGGTATGCATGCCATACCAGGTCTTACAGCAGTATGCCCATTTACATGTAATAAAATTAACTCCATTATAATAATGATATATATTTTTTTTCATTTCTGCTGTCTGTATACATATGAAATCAATGTCCATATAAAAAGAACCCATCTACCGGATTACAATGGGTCACCAACCTTTGTAACCACCAGTCTTCTAGGAGTTCTCTTCAGATACATGGTTCATCAATTAATTAATCGACGTGCACATATCCTCTCCCATTTTGACAAAATTTTCTCTTCTAGCGCAACAAAATTCAATGGCTTCCCTTTTATGTCGGATTAGCATATGTTTGCTAAGATCCAACTATAAAAGAATATAAGATTCTTGCCAGAACATCATCGTCATTATCATTGACGATGATGTCCAACTATTTCTTGCACAACACTTAGATCTCAATGACGCCCTCATGGTCGAGAGTGGAGCCAGGATTTTTCGTTTACTATGTTATTCTAAAAAAGAAAAAAATTACCCGTTTCCACTCTTTGTCATCATTGATCCTTCAAAATTTATTATGGCGATGAGATTTGTTGCTAGAGTGAGACAGAGACTTTTATTTCTTCCTACTATCGTAGGGAGACCTCGATCTGGACTTGAAGTGTCTGTGTCTCGAATTTCTCTCTGCGGATTTCGACTTGGACCGCATGTGCTACAATCTCTTAACTCATCCTCTACCACCATAGCTCCTGCACTATGAGCAAAGGATCTGGCCATGCAATTTACATCCAACAAAGTAGGAATCGATCTTAGTCAAGACCTTCTAAAACTCTCAATTATGGAGCTTTCAACCACAGAAAATTTCCCTCGACTTTAGCTACCGCTTCAACGTCGATGTCGACATTCCCTATGGGAATAATATCCATATCCTCAACCACGCCTTCATTTGTTGATCCAGATCCTTATCTGCATAGTTTCATACACACCCCATGTCAAACTCTCTCTAGATCCACACCATATTTGACAGGATCTAGCTCTTTTAATCTCTACGCAATGAATCAACATCATTTTTTTGTTCGGTGATTCTCCCATTGTCGTTGCCTTCATTTTTTATTGCCGTACATACGATTTGACACCCACTCCTATGCTTTGAAAAACAACTCCAATATGACCCTCGTTCACTACCACAAAAAATCTCCTCTTCCAAGAACAATTCCTCTGATGTCATCAGGTCCAACCACCGCTTTCTCCATAGTGCTCGTATTTTTTTCTTTTATCAACCTCACGAGTCCAGATCTTACCTACAAGCAATTATTCATCGATCTCTCGCAGCATAATGCAATGCACCTCCTCTTTTCGTTTCTGCAGCTCTCCGTCCAGACACTACACGAACTTGGTCTGTGGCCCCATTGCATCATAATCCCTGGACCTCGCAAAAGACCGCCCCAACTTTTAAATGTTCCTAGAAGCTTTATCAATCTCACACTTCCATGCAGCTCTACACACGTCTAGACAATAACAGGCGTCACGCAGTCTAGAGAAAAACTTCATCGATAATGCAGAACCGTTTATGGGATCTAAAATTTATGTAGCTCAAGCCTGACATCGAGTTCTTTAGCACAGATCTGAACCTTAAGAGACCCCCTTCTCAACTCCATTTCTTATTTTCCCCACTAATCCGATGCTTCAACTTTCGAACATGGATTCAGCGTTGTATATTCCAGCATGGATCGCTTTTGCACACTCAACCGCAACTCGTTTCTCAGCTACGAGGATCTAGCCATTTGGTTTGAGATCTAGATCTGTATCAGCACAACAGATCATGTCTCCATTCACAGGCTAATAAAACCCTTTGGCTTCAAAAAATTCCCTCTAAATCCAACACTTAGCTCTTATACCAGTTGTTAAAATTTACTACAGAAATAAGAATTTACCGAGAGGAATACACATAATTAAAAATCCAGCAACAAAGCACATAAACATAAACACAGATGTTTATCCGGGAAAACCCCAAATCTGGGGAAAAACCCAACCAATGAAATTTCATTAACCATTGGCCAAAACCCTGGCCAATCTGGCCAAGTGAGCCTTCACCGCTCTCCTCCAGGCCTGCATTACAATGAAGTCCTCTGAGCCTTTTATAAGCTCCATTGCATGCAATACCATGGGCTCTAAACCATGGGTGCACAAAACCATGTGCCCCAAAACCACTACTATTTATCCAAGTCAACATTGACTCTATCACGAGTCAAGTTTACCTAACACTAGAGCACATCTGTTGCTACCCCACCACACAAAAAAACTCAACACTCCCTCTTAGTGACGAATTTTCTTTAGTAAAAGCTATCCTTCACCCTTAAGCTCTGCACTGATCTTTGGTGTGTATCTCTACACTAATGTTGGACCTGCTTCCCTTCATAGCTATGTTTCTATTTCCATTCTGTACTACTGCCCACGATGCTACCACCATCACTGCTACATCTATACTGCATCTCCCTCTCAATCTATTGCATCTGTGTTGCCATCTGCTACATTGCATATTCAGTTTCTGAGAGAAACAACTCAATTGCTTGCGTAATATTTGAAATACAAGTTAGTTGGGCTACATCCTCATCATTGAAGCTCCATCAGCTGCTGATATGTGTTTAAATCTAGAGGATGATGCACAACTACAACTTAGCTCTACATATGCAGACTCCATCTACACTGTCGAAGTCACATCAGCCCCTTGTGTTGAAACCTCTCACATTGATGTTGCATTGTGTTGTCCTACTAAAGCCTGCACGCTCCTGCATCTATGCTCTACGATGTTGAAGTCAAATCAGCCCCTACATTGCTACTACTATGCTGCTATTGCATCTGCACTACGCTGCTATTTCCAACATTCAGATCCACCTCTCCTTCATCCATTTTTATTTGCACCAACTGCTCCACTTTTCCTGCTACTGTCTTAATGACCTCATAGGTTGGATTTGATCCAATAGCTGAGGTGCTCAAGGATCTTGCCCCAACTCTATAGCTATTATATAGATCCATGTCACCCCACTTTCATGGTTCATGAGCGCTCATGGCTACATCGTCTTTTGACCCATCATTCGCCACAGGAAACTTGGAAGTAGAAGCTTCCTTGTCCTTCTTCTTTTATGGACAATTGCTGGAGAAATGTCATAGGTCGCCACACTAAAAACATTTGATCTTGGAAAGATCCTACTTCTTCTTCCCTTTCTACCTCTTTTATTCCAAGGTTGCATCTTTGTTATCTTCCTTCCTCCCTTTACTAGATCATGTGTTGTACTTCTTCTTGGTGGTTTCATGGAGTTCTTCTTGATGCATGATTTCCCACAATTTGTCCCAGTTGGGAAGGTCTTATCTTCCCAAGACACTTTGGACAAAGGTTTCCCACTCTTTCGAGGCTGCATTGAGTGCAGTCCTTAACATCACATCGTCCTCCACCTTTACACCTGTGGCAGTCAACTAATATTTGATCGACTGTAATATGAAGAGAAAGTGATCCATCTCTTCACCCTTGGCCATCATGAATGACAATAGCTCAGTCTCCATAAACATCTTTCTTTGGATGGATTTCCCCTCATATAAGGCCGTTAAGGCCTTCCACATCTCATTAGTTGTTTTATTATCAATTATATTCAGAACAACATGGTCATTAAATCCATCCATTATGAGAGGCTTGGCATGTGACTCAGCTTCCTCGTGCTTCTTCAAGAGATTTGCATCGATCGACATGGAAAAAACACATTTTGCATGGTCTCTTAGATGATATGCCTCCAAGATTACAAGGATTCTGGCCTTCCGGACTAAAAATTTATACAATCCATCCAACCTATCCTGATCATGTAGTCTGTGAGGTGCTATCTTCTCAAAAATTATGTCAGAAATCCTCCTCTATATGGTAGAGATATTGATCTAGTGTCCTTCATGAAATAGGCACCCTCTGCTCCCTATGACAACTGATTTCCTCTCTTGGAAATCTTCTAAATAAATCAACGAAACAACACTCCTCGATCCAATGATCGATTTGTAGGTTTCTTTCTCTAGAAACCCTCTCAAAAGCTAATCTCCTCCCACTCTTTGTCACTAGTGGTTAACCTAAATTCTGAAAAATTCATAAATTTAACCCCACCAAAACCTTCTGAAGTTTTGGAGTTCTATTCAGATATGTGTCACCTTGGTTGGCCTCTGTGTGAGCATATAGTCCCAGCGTTGCCTCTGCATAGTAAGTACGTGGTGACATCATAAGGATGCGTCACCCTGGCCTCTGTGTGACTCTTCTCCCTCTGAAATTACGTTGTCCCTTCATATCTGGCTTTTTATTGTTGCTGTTGCTGCTCTCTTTACTACTTTCTACAACAAGATTCTTCAATCTTCTACTGGTGACTCTGCTAGATCTGCAATACTTCTCATACCATGCGAAAATTTCTGAATGTTACTAATGCATAAATCTACTGATAGATCTGGTTATACTTATCCTACATAAACAACTTATTAATATTGAAATATTCAGATTAACATCAAAGTAAACACATAACATAATTTCATCGATTCAGATCTAAAATAGAAAAAGCACATTCACACATAGACAAAGTGACACAACATTTTTTGGACAATAGTCCCCAGAAAAACCCAATGCGGGAAAACTGGCCTTCTAGCTGCTGGAGGGTTTGTATGATTAAGAGTTTTCTGAATATAGAAAATCTGGGTATCACACAGGTAAACCTGACAGAGAAAAATACAGATCCGTAGCTAATCTATTGTTCTGAAGCCAAAAAATTAACTGATCTACAGCCTCAAATGAGATTTACAAGACTTAGCCAGATCTTGATCCTAGAAACCCCACTGCTACCCCTGAAGCCCCTATGTCAACCTCTGTATCCTCTGCATGCCTCTGTGATTTCCTGAGGAGTGTTGCGTAAACCCAGAATGGGTGATGTAGACCTTACACTGCCCCTGAGGGTCTCTGTGTAACCTAGCTGGGTCCGTGTCTGACCAGCGCTGCCCGAGAAGGGATTGTGTAGGGAATGTGTAGTTGAAGCTACCACTGCATTTCGCAACTCCTGCCCTCTCTGGTGCTGTTGATTCTGCTTCTATGCGTTGCCTCTAGAAGGTGCTCTCTACCTATCACTAATTCTAGGTACTAGGATTGGACCATCCGCTTTTCTTAAACTCCCCTCTCTGCTGTTGAAAAACTTCTAGAAATTCTTAGCAAACCACGCCCTAGAATTCCACCTTAGCATTAGTGCTTTGCCTCTATGTGTCTTCTCCAAATGAACCCAAGCCTTTCCCTTATACTTTTTTTGTTGGGAAACCAACAACCATGATCAGATCTTGAATCAATGGCTAACATTAAAAGAAATATTGATCTGTGTGAATTAAGATAATTTCATCACATGTTTTAATTAATTACCTTCAATAATTTATTTTTCCTAAGTTAGACTTAGGGTCCTTAATTAAAATTATTAATCAATTAATTATCTCCCAAACTGCATGAAAAATCCCAAATGCCTTTATTGGTATTGGAGATCTCATGTACTGTAGTCCCTTCACAAATTTTGGGAGTGGTATCACATCCAATGTTACCCCATCACACAAGAAAAATCAACACACCTTTGTCAGTCCTCAATACTTTGATGCAGTGTCCACTTTGCTTCTCAACAAAAGATTTGTATTGGTGGAAGCACTCAAACACTTCACTTTTGTGTTTTATGAGGTAGACCCATGTCTTCCTTGTGTAGACATCTATGAAGGTCAGAATATAATAACTTCCCCTAATTAATGGCGTTTTCATTTCTCTACATAAATCTGAATGGACAATCTCCAAGGGTGGCTTTGCGCTTATTGAATTTCCTTCTAGAAATTTCTCTCTATGTTGTTTTCCTGGGATGCAGCCTTGACATAGGTTGTCCAATTTTTCTATGAGTGGCAATCCCCTCACCATGCCTTTACTATGCAACAAATTGAAACCTCCAAAATTGAGATGGCCGAATCTCATATGCCATAAAAAAAATTTATCCTTAACTTATTATTGAAAGTTTTCTTGTGTGACACCTGCTACATTTCTTTCATCCTCTCGTGAATTAATTGATGGTTATGTTTGAGCACCTTCTTCCTTCAATTCTGATTTTAACTTGAGAGGAAACATTCTATTGTTTGTCATGTGAACTTTTGAAATCAGCTATCTTCTTGGAGACTTATGCAAAATTTCACTCATCATTTTTAAAAAGAAATAATGGCCCTTTTGCATGAGTTTTCCAATGCTTATGAGTTTATGCTTCAAACTGGGGATAAAACAAACATCTAAAATATACATATTTTTCCCCTTCTTTGTGAGAATGTTGACTATTCCTTTTCCCATGACAGATAATTTGCTATCAGTCCCTAATGTCACTTCATATTTCACACTTTCATCTAAATTGGAAAACATTTCTATGTTCCTAGTCATATCGTTGCCATACCGTGAATAAAAAAACCACACATCCCCTTATTTTTCTTGTGCTACATTACATCCTAAAAACTTGTATCATGGTTTTGATTTTCCTTTGTGAAATTTGCACTTTTTTTGTTACTTATGTCATATTTATTCTTTCTACATTAATTTTCATAATGACCTTACTTCTTACAATAATGACATTAAAATTGAGATTTATCATACCTATGACATTGTGCTTGATTTTGGATTGGGCCTTGACTTGGATTTTGGTTGTTGCCCCTTCCACTTGAGCTTCAAGGGCTGCTTCTTCCACTTCTTTGTGGGCTTTTGCCTCTTCCTCTATAACTTCATATTCCTCGACCTATACCTTTGCCAATTTAAATTTGTGTCATGAAATCATGCCACGATGAGGATTTTGTTTCTCTGTTCAATCGATGTTCATGAGAAATCAATGATCCATGATTCTCATCCACTAAAAATTTTGAGAGATCCTTTGTATCTTATATGGCCAAAACTATAGAATCAAATATTTCTAGCAGAAATCTCAAAATTTTGTCAACTATTCTCCTTTCCTCAAGTGTCTCACCATGAGACATGATTTGAGTAACCAGTACAATCACATGCATAAAAAATAAGCCTTGGTAGGCTGCGTGGAGGATATCCGACGCTTTCTTGGAATTTCTTGCTACTGCAATCCTTGGAAATATATTTTTATGAACTATAAGATGTAGAAGAGGGCTTTTGAGTCCTTCTCCTTGTTATCCCTCTACAAATCATTTTCTGCTTGTGTCAAATCATTGTATGTTACTACATCTGTTGGTTCTTGGAAACCATTCTCTACCAATTCCCAAATGTCTTGAGAAGAAAATAGAGAATTCATTGTAATAGCCCAATAATCGTAATTTTTCCCATTAAATTGAGGTAGTTTTGGATTAGTCAAGCTTATGCTTATTGCTGTCATTTTCACTGTGTAAAAAATAATTTCTCCTTGCTAGTAAATACAGGCTTCCTTTAGAACAAGTTTTAATTCGCAATAAAACAATTTCCCTTACAGTGATAAAATTTTCAGCTGCTCTCAAACCATGTTTAAATCTTAATCGAAAACAATACCCTGGCGAAGATTAATTCATATGAATATTGTTTTAAAAAACAGAGTGGTGAATATTAAAACATAGTTGACTTGCACAACTATAATGAAGAAAAAACTTCAAACAAATTTACTCACAGTATAATGGAGTAAAACAGAGTGGTTGTGGTAAAAACATACATAAAATATCCAGAACCATATCGTGACAAACCAAAATTTATATTATAACTTCAAAACAAAGGAAATAAAACACACAGTAAAATGTATAACAAACTATTTTACGTTCCCATCAAAATTTTATCCACAATTTTCTCCGAAGGACTCACAAACTTACATTTGCCATAATGCATACATACACGTATGCTCAAAACATATATTTATAGCACATTAATTCATCACAAACAATATTTGAAAGATAGGATGGGTGAACATGAGTTTTTGAACTTTGCGGACAATAGATAACAGTTGCGGAGTAAATTCTTGCCCATGCATTTCTACCATGTTACCATTCATAAATTTCTATTTGAATTTTAATTATTTAATCTATTATGGAATGCGTGATTATACTCATGTTCAGAACTTCATTTAAGCGATGCATTTTCCGTCAAACAAAATTTGTAACCTACAAAAATGTTTACTTGAGATATGGTTGTTGTCAGTCCATTTAACATGGTGGTTAAGATTATTTTCCAACATGATCATGAATATATGTGGAGTTACATCTTTCATGAAAGTCTATTCTTAACATGGTAATAATATTTTCCTTTTGGAAAGCATTGCATGGCATAAGCCAATGAAGCCATTGAATTGAGAAGCTTGATCACATTGGAAGCCAAAATATCATAGTGAACTCTTCTAATACACCATTGTATTGCTTGTCACATATGCATGCAATTGCTAGCTTTTATTAAATGTGGCAACATGTTTTATATTATTAAATGTGGTGAAAATTGCTAGGATATACATGTTTTATATACGAAATATAATTTTTTTCTTAAATATTTTATTCTATTAATCTATATGTCTCACTTCCCGTGGGAGTTGTCTACCCAGGAAATGAAATAGCCTGGACGACAGTTTTTTGCAGGAATCTGGGCAACTAAAATTCAAGAAATCAGGTATTTTGATTGTTTGGAATCCATTTTTGATAGCAGAAATAGATTCAGCACTACCAAAAACCCTCAGGGCACTCAAAATACTAAAGTTTAACAACTGAAAACATGATTCTGATAAAATATTTGCCGGATTTTTTAAAAATCTTTGCCGGATTCCGAGCCAAAACGTTGCCTGGGAAGACTATGGCCTTCCCGTGGCCTATAACTTAATACGGTCGTGAACAATGTAGAAAATGACAGGGATCGTAGCATTTACTATATCCAACAGAGTACACATGCTTCTAAGACGCATTGATATCCAACATATTCATAGCCACACCGAGGACATGTGTTAGGTCATCCATAAAAAACATGCATCTAGAGGCATGGTGGAAGGTTCAGATCTATTCAGAAAAATTTGAAACTGACACATTCTAGGATGCAATATGAGTCTCAAAACATGTGGAATCGGTGAGATAAAACACCAAGAATGTGAATGAAGGGTAATAAGGAGATGGGTAGCAAGGCGAATTGGATATAAAATTTTCCTTCTCAGTAAACATGTCTTCGTAAAATGTTTTCACTGTAGAATTCTTATTCTCTAGTTTATGTTTGACGATTTGAAAAAATGTAACAACGAGCATGGCTTCATCCCATAATCTCCTAGACGACCCGACTAAGAGATCAAGGTCGTAATCCTGCAGTTGGCACTGGCCTAATGTCTTGGGATATGTGAAATATGAGGCATAGAGATCTCATTTGTAAAATAATGGTGGATGTTAATTCACTCAATTGACTTGCCGACTTTCCCATTAAACAAAATTCAAAAAAAAAAAAATTACATTGAGAAGAACATAGTGAACTCAAGAAAATACATTCTCATGATAAACGGAGGCTGCAGCTCCTTCACCAACTTAAACTATGAGTTCTTACTGGGATTTACACTTTTCCAAGTGTTATGGAGTAAATCATTGTAAAATTGTAAAAAGTGTAACTAATTTTTTCTTATAAGCCCAGTGTAAATTTCTCCACAATTTTCTCTTCAAAACTTGTGAAACTTAAATCTCTAACACAATCAAAAGGATTTCTACCTACTTATATATATTCAAACGTACATTTTAACACATTAATTCATTACAGGTCAAAGTATTAAAAACATAGTATGGGTACCTATACAAAAAATAGTTTTATGAGCCTTCACGTGTTGCAGACTCGAAATAAGAGTTGCAGAATAAAAGTCTAACAATATGTTTTTACCAAACCTATGTTAAATTCCCATTTGTTTCTTAATTACTTGATGTGTTGCAGAATGGGAAGTTTGTTCTCCAACTTATAATTTCATCTAAGTGCATAAGTTTTTACTAACCCTGCATTAAATTTTCATTTTTACTTAATTACTTGATTTGTTGTCGAATGGGAATTTTGTTTTCATGCTGAGAATTTCATTTAATTAATGTCCTTCAACGTGTAAACAGAATCTGCACCCTGCAATAAAAGTATACCTCGTTGATTTACTAGTGTACCAAAAGTATGTCTACTGGAATTTTATTTAATGTTGTGGTTGAGATTAATTTTCCAATACTCCCTCTCAATCATAACTTTTGCCATTGACAATTCCAAAAAAATCTTTGAGATATCCAAAATTTTCACGTGCCAATGGCTTTTTGAAAATGTGTGTGCAACGTGCAATTCTGCAACAAAATTTCATTATTTTTAATCAATTCTCTAATAAAATGATATTTAGTGTCAATGTGCTTACTCCTCTTGTTAAAAAAAAAGATTCTTTGATAGTGCAATTGTAGAATTGCTATCGAAAATAATAGTCATTGTTTCCTCTTGATAATTGGATAAATCCCTCAACATTGTTCTCATCCAAACTACTTGAGACACTTTTGGTGTTGCGGCGACATATTCATCCTCTGTATTTGACAAGGACACTATCGACTAATTCTTGGAGACCCATGAAATGGTTCCCATACCTAAATTAAAAACATATCCTCACGTGCTCTTCCTATCATCAACACTTCCTACCTAGTCATTGTGAGTTTAACCAACTATCCCAAAATCATTTGTTGCAGTGTACAAAATATTATATTTCTTTCTCCCACTCACATACCTTAAAATTACTTTGAATTTTTTCCAATGTGACTCCTTGGGTGTCTGCATGAACCTTGCAACCAAACTCACTACAGACATTATATCAGGCCTAGTTGTTGTCAAATACATCAAAGTTCCCACCATAATTTTGTATAATGTTGGATTGACATTTTTTTTGCAGTTTTCTTTCCTCAAATTAAACCCCATGACAGTTAGAGTTGGTGCGAGCTTATTTCTATACATATTTAACCTCTCAAAAATTTTTGCTACATACTTTTCCTAGGAAATAGAAATACCATTTTATGTTTGCTTCACTTCTATGCCCAAATAATACCTTAGCAACCCCAAGTCAGTCATTTCAAATTCAATTTTGCATGACTTCTTTGAAATCAACAATGAGGAAATCATTACATTCTATAAAAATCAAATCATCTACATATTAAACAATAATACAAAGCTTACCATCAACCTCTCTTATGTAGAGAGTAGTCTCACCAGCATATATCTCAAAGCCATTTTCCATCAATTAAGCGTTTATTCCACTATACCATGCATGCAGGTTCTTTCCTCAACCCATAAATATATTTCCTCAACCTATACACCTTGCCTTCTTTTCCTTCTACCTCATAGCTAGGTGGTTGCATAACATATACTACCTCTTTCAGCACTCCATTCAAGAATGGTGACGCAACAATGAACAACATTGTATGCACTTTCTCCCTCCTCACAACTAGCGCAAATGTATCTGCATAATCTCTTCCATTTTTTCTTTTCTATTCTTTGACCACTAGCATTGCATTATTTTTTTCAATATTTCCTTCAATTTTTCCCATGGTCCTATAAACCCACTTCACTCCATTGACTTTTTTTCCTTGTGAAAATTCCACTAACACCCATGTTTCATTATTTTCTGTTTTTCCTATTTCTTCACCCATTTTCACCACCCATATTTCTTCTTTGACTGCATCCTAAAAATTGATTGGGTCATGCACATGAAAAAACAATGCGAACAGGGAATTCACACCTGCACTACTATCAACTTCATTTTTCGCACAAATTTCACTTAAATTTCTAATTTTTTGTCTTTTTATTCTTGCAAAAGATGGGCTTGCAATGTTACTTCATGTTTTTCTTGAGCTATATGATGTTGTGAGTCTTTGTGGTGTGATTGGAGTAGTACATGATTGAATGCGCAAAATTTTCCTATTATTGGTTGACGATGTCATTTCATGATTGCTTTGTTGATCTTGAACATGAGTATGAGGAGTCACAATTCATGAATTACTTATTGGAGCCAATTCCTTTTTCTCCTTAGGTGGTATAAATGTTTTCACATTGATTTTTTTCTATAAACTTTCATCCCATGCTTCCTCTTCTATAAATTGCACATATCTGTTGATTAATACCTTCTTGGTTAATGGTTTGTAGAGCTTTTATGCCTTAGATTCATCACTATATCCAAAAAATATTCATTTCTCCCCATTTTTTTCTAACTTATTCCTTAATTTATCTAGGACATGTGCATAAGTCACACATCCAAACACTCTCATGTGAGTAATGCTATGCTTTCTGTAATATCCCATTTCTAGGATATCTCTAAAACACAACAAACTCCAACTAGAGATTGAATGGGGGGGCATTTACTGGATATGTCGCCTGTAAAAGAGTACGAGATCCGGAGGCTACCTCGCCCTTTACAGACTCTATCTAGGAGTGAAACATAAACACACCAAGTGGTATAGAACTATAGCACTCAAACACAATAATAGAAATAGAAAGAGAATACAACAACTACGGCAACCATGACAACTACAACAACTCAACCAGAAAACATATAAAGAAAATGTTGAGCCATTTTATTAATCTGAGAAATGAAATGAACTACAAGAAGGGATCTTGCGCAAGGCAACTGAGAAAAAACTCTCAGAAAAGACAGGAAATGGCTGCTCTAAGAACTGCGTCACAACTGCTGGAAAAATACCATGTAGCTGCTACTGCTAGAAGCAACTAAACATTAGGGGTTGATCCCCTTGCCAGAACGAGAAGAAAATAAACAAACCTCCTCTTCTAAACAACCTCGACAAGATCCACAAACAATTCCAAAAATGGCCAACCCCAGAAACCACCAGAAAATGCCTCCCTAGTGAATTACACTGGCCTCGAAGGCATAGTGCAGTGGCTAGATATAAACAGCTAAAATGCTGCCAGAAACTTCGCCAAAAACCTCCGACGAGCAAAGGATAAACCTCTACTCGAAATCCTGGCAAAATCACCTGTAGAAACCCCAATCCGAAGCTCCTCCACAATGGACTACATCCTCTCTCCCAATGAATGCGTAGTCTCTCTAAGCTCTAGCTTTGCAACAAACCCAAACAATGAAATGACTCACAAAATACTGAAAAACAAACCTTGCTCGAGCAGGCACTCGAAGTCCACTGGGGCTAAGGGTGAGATCTCTGCATAAAGACACTCGGTGCACTAAACAGTGCTGCAGACAGGCTAAATAGCCAGCGTGCTAAAGAAGACCAAAGTCTCACTCCAAAATCAACAACTAAAGAATGATCCAAATGAGGAGGCCCCTCCATATTTTATAGCATTGGTTTCCCTCCAAAACCCATCGTAAATTCTCTCTCCTGCACATCCTCGTGCTTATCTGTGTAGAAGCTTCTAGAGTGCACATAGGCCCCCTCCTCTACGTGGTGTGTGGCCCCCCTTGACCCCCCTTGAGTCACAATGTTGTGCTACTAGGCAGATGTCTTATTCTAAAAAAGTGAGTTAGACCCTCTTTACTCACTTTTTTATTTATTTACAAACCATATACGGAAAAACTATACAAAGTCAAATATTCCAATTAGCTGTCACTAATTAGGAATATTACAGTCCCCCCTGGCAAAATATTGCTTGCCCTCAAGCAACTGAAGTGATGGATGCTGCAGAATCTTCTCGCTCTCCCAAGTGGCATCCTCATCCGGTAAATTATTCCACCTCACCAAGAATTCTCGAAACCTCCTGCTCCGTAACCACCTCTCCCTGGTATCAATAATGGCCTCTGGCTACAACACCAAGTGCCCCTCATCATCTGTAGGCGGTAGCTCCTCCGTCACTGTCACCTGTTGTCCCAGCGCCTTCTTCAGGCATGATACATGGAAAATGTTGTGGATCTTACTACCTTGGGGTAGCTCCAACTCATATGCAACCTGCCCAATCCTGCGTATCACCTTGTATGGCCGGTAGAAACATGGCTTGAGCTTCTCAGCTCCCTTCTGCTATAGCAATGGCTATAAGCATAGGTAAACCAAATCCCCTACCTCAAACTATCGCTCCACCCGACCTCTGTCGGCATACAGTTTCTTTTGGTTTTGTGCTTGTTACATAGCAATTTGTCACCATCCCTGCCATTCCCCATCCCGCACATTGGAGGGCTCATTTCGTAATCTGTGAGCAGAGACAAGACTTGAAAATACTTTCATTTCATCCCTCTGAAGATGAGCTTTCATTGCCCTGAAGACATCTCCCTGACCAAAACCCTAAAAATAGCTCTTTTTCCATTGGCGCGGTTCCACAGTTCAGCCCTCGCGCCAAGGGGGAAAATCCTCCAAAGAGGGTGCAACAATTGGCGCTTTGTCATAGAGCCGCACCCATTCCAACCATATTAAAAGGTGTTTTTTAAAAATAAATGGAGGAAGTTTTGTCCTAACAAATTCCTGGACTGATATCTATCTTGAGTTGGGAGGTTTGGCTACGGATTTCCATAGAGGGGAAGTGATTTTACACCTCTTATGGAAGCTTCCTTGATGATAGGGCCAATCCCATAATTATAGGGATCTCCACTCCCCTTCCTCCATCTATAAAAGCTTTCTCATCTCCTTTACAAGCTAGTTCTCAAGAGCTTTCACATCCTTATGCTGCAAGAGCCTTCTTGATTCCCTTAAGGCCAAATCCAAGCAAGGAGACTATTGTCAAGTATTCGCAGAGAGAGGCTTGTCCCATCCTTGACAGGATTTATCGAGACATGCTTTGCTGACGACCCGCCAAAGGAGAGTGCTGCGTTGAAGCTATGGTTGTATTCTTATTTTGACTTATTAATGATACGCGACTATTGGTTATGGTTCCACTCTTGTTCTTGATTATGTTCATGAGTTATGTCCTCTTCGACTGACATATAGTTGTATATACTGGATTTTATGCTTGCATTTGTGTTGTTTCTTGTATGTGCAGGTGTCCGATCACGGAGATTGTGAGGATTGTGATCTGCCAGGGCAAAGGAATGGGAGCACCACCTCTTCTACAAACGACAGCGTTGAATTCCAGGTAAGCCTTCCTCGCAAGTCGGTTTATTTGGAATTATGAACCTGCACTATAGCGTGTTTGATTGTTGCTAGACCCGATTTGGCCTCTGTCCGCAGATCGAATTAACCTCTTCAACAATTTGGTGACTCCAATGGGGACTCAGCTTGTTGTTTGATTTGTAAGCTATAGACGGAGCCTGAAGTGCAGCCAGATAGCCTTCGAAACGCTTTTTCTCTGCATTAGCAGAGTAGATCAACACTACTTCAGTCAATCTCCGATTTAGTTTACGGACTGAACAACTTGAGTATTGTCTTCTCTTTTCTGTCAATTTCTTGGCCTTGCTTGCTTGGTCAGCTCTTTGGACTGTTGTTTCTGTTTGTTTGGCTTTGTTTTAGCCTTGTCTTCACATGTCTGTGTCTGAGATTGCTTGTTTTTTATTTTCCCATAGTAAACTCGGCTGGTGCGCTTTTCAGTGTGACAGTCCTGCCCATTGGCGTAGGTTTCCTGTGTATCACTCGCTCCATTGCCTTTCTGGCGCTAATTTCAAGCTCACAGTTGCGCCAATCCTATGAGCTATTAGGGTTTGCTATGTTTCATGCCTTCTAGGACTGACTTGTGATTTTGATCTTGTTTTTTCGGCTGTTTGAGTGCACTGGAGCCTAGTTTGACTGATTGTAACCTCCATCCTTTGGTTGTTTGCCTATTTCGTTCGATTTTGCATTCGAGCCCTAGGGCATCTAGGTGCTTTTGTGAGTCGAGCCTCCCTTGGGAGTTTTTGGTTTTCGTTCGTTCAGTCGACTTTGGGATTGCTTCCTTGCATTCCTTTAACAATTGTCTATCATTTTACTACGCTTTTTGAGTGACTGATTTCATTTTCATTCGAATTTCGCTTTGCTTCATTTTGGGCCTAGATTACACTGCTCATTAGTGTCTTTGGGACTTTTCTTGGTTTTGAGAGACTTTTGGTCGATTTGAGATCTGATTGTTTGTGCCATTGAGTGAAATCTGCTTGTTTTTTCTCTCTTATTATCATTTATCAAATTGCTTCTCATTTGTTTTCGGTTTGTTTGGTGCATCTAGCTCTCAAACTTTGAAAATATAAAAAAAATTATGTTTTGCTTTTGCTTGATTAGTGCAAATTAAAATCTTTTCGATGTTATTAGTAATTAGTGACTTTGAATGAAAATTTTTTAGTTTCATTAGCTGCATTAGAGATATCGTTGATTGTCTTCCGATCATTTTGTTTGTGTAAAAATCTCTTAACTCTTCTGTAGCTAGCTTTCATCGAACGAAATGATATACTGTGGCATGTAGTTTTGCATTTAGGAGATTTTTGAGACATCACATTCGTTAGGGCCTGAAAACTGAAACGTAATTGAAGATAAACTTTAAAATCTACTCAATTTACACTAAGGCAGCATTGAAATCTAACGAAACACATTTAGAGGTCTAGGCTAGAGACGTGTTCCGACGTCTTTAAACCTAGTAGTTGTCGTTCGCCTTTTGGCTTTAGACAGCGCTAGTACGGACTTGTGCTCCCCGTACCGTCGCGTATATAAAGGGAGACCCCACTAGGTTTCAATCCTTTATCCATAGGAAGTTGAGTCTGCCGCCCTATACCCATGATACACCGGACACAGCATTCGGGGAGATTGCCTGCACGTACGTTAAGTCCTTGGTTGATTTCTCTTTCATTTTGAAACCAAGGTGTATATTGCAGTTCACGGTTATTTGGTACACCCTTTGCCTAGCATTCCTGAGTAGTCATTTCGATCTTTTCTAACTCTTTAAATTTCAAAAGGTCATCAAGAGCTTGTCCTTTCACGCTTGTTTCCAATCTGAAAGAGATAGAGTCACCTTTTTCCTGTTTCTCGACTCTTAAAAGATGAAACAATAGAGTTTTGTTTCAATGTTTTAAAAAATTAATAGCCCACGAAATATTTATGGTTGAAGTTAGTTTCCTTAGGGTGTTGTTTTGAAGATTTTTTCTAATGGAAACTTTTCTAGAGTTCACCAACCAAGGAATCCCCTCCGATGGGAATCCTGGTCCTTTTCCTCTTTTTGGAAATGTTGGTGCTCCTTATATGGAAATGTTGTCACTTCCTGGGTTAACTCTTGGGTTCCCTATTTGGTTGTTTTCAACCTCTGTGGTCTCGAATGTCTCGGCTACTGTTCAATCAGTTCCTCTACCTGAACAACATCATGTTGATTCCAAGGTTGACCTCTCCCCTTCTTCGCCTGTTTCTGCGTCCTCCTCTTCTACTTCGCCTGGTGAAAGTCTGGATTCAAGTAACCAGGTGGCTAAGAAGAAGAAGAAGAAGACAAAGAAGAAGAAGTCAGATAAAGGAGAGGCTAGCTCTGCGGCTATTACGCCTAAGAAGTCTCCTCTTGATAAAACTTCCAACCCTTCGCGGAAAGTCAAGTTCCCTTGCATGTTGTCCACGGGAGACCATATTCTTCGAGATTGCCCTGGCGTTCCCAAGGTGCTTGAAGAATGGTCCTAAAGGTTTATCAACATTGCTCTTGGCTTTTGGGAATCACGTTGGGGCACACCTTCGTCGCTATTGTATTCTAAGCAAAGGTAGTAAGATTACCAATCCTCGCAGTTGTGTGAAGGGCACCATGCCATTCACCTTTATCCATGTATGGATGAAGCCAAGAGATTCTGAAAAAATCAACCGTTAAGCACCATGCTCTGCTACTCATTTATAAACAGATTTCTTTGAGTCTTCCACCTGCTGATGCCACGATTGGTCAAGAGTCATCCTTGGCCAATCCCGCTCCCTCGGAAATTCAAATTCAGGAATCCATTCCTGACCAACCATTGGTCGTGGGATCGGTTGAGCTGGCTCCATCTACGGTGCACCAACTCTTTTCCGTTGAGGGTGGACCTCACACCCCTCAGGTTCTTCTTATTTCTTCATATTTTTCGGACTTGGAGAAAGATTCTCCTGTCCCTATATCTCAAGAAGTTGCTCCTTCGCCTCCCGTGATGGAGGTCCTGGAGGATACCCCTCCCGCCTTCGAGATGGAGGTCGTAGAGGATGCTCCTTCTTCTTCTGTAACACCAGGGGAAGACCTTCTTCATTCGATGGTAGCCCCTCCGAGTAGTTTGGTCGCTTCCTTTGATTGGAATCGATTTGTGTGATGGCCACTCGCTCCTGTGCCTTTTGGAGATCATTTCAGCTTTTGTCCGGCTGCACTAAGACCATTATAGAGGAAGGTGCGTTTATACTTATCCCAAACTACTTAGCAAGCTGTTCGCCGCCGTTGCGCCCATGTAAAAGACTCATGGCATTGGTCGAAGAATGAGTCTACCGTTAGGGATCCTTCCAAGGTTACCAGTTACTTTGGGAGGTAAAACTGTCCAAATGGACGTGATGGTTGTTCCAGGCCCCTTGGATTTCAATCTTCTCTTGGGGCGCGATTACACCTATGCCATGGGAGCACTTGTCTCCTCCCTTTTTCATGTGGTCTGTTTTCCGCATGAAGGACGGATCGTGACCATTGATCAACTTTCGTTCTTTGGTCCTGATATGGCAACTGGCTCGCCATCATCCCTTCCTGGTTTTTATCCACCTGTTGTATTTGCCCCACCGTAGGTCAACTATGTGGCTAGCTACCGTACTTTGTGCTCGGTGATGATGCGCGTTGTGCATCGGAGTGCGAGGGGCATTGGGTGCGACTTCCGGGGATGTTTCCTTCCATCGGGAGTGGAACTGCAGAGGCGATGACTTCTTGTTCGTTATGATGAAAATTCGTCGGACCAGAGTTCATTCCCTGTCTTGAGTCAAGCTCCTTAAAAAATGAAACAAGCAGGTCATCGGAGCATGATTCTTTTCCTGTATCAAGCTCCTTAAAAAATGAAACAAGCAGGTCATGGGAGCAAAGTTCCTTGTCTTGTGTCAAGCTCCTTAAAAAATGAAACAAGTTGGTCAGAGCATGGTTCTTTTCCTGTGTCAAGCTCCTTAAAAAATGAAACAAGCTGGTCGGAGCAAAGTTCCTTGTCTTCTGTCAAGCTCCTTAAAAAATGAAACAAGGTTGTCAGAGCAGAGTTCCTTGTCTTGTGTCAAGCTCCTTAAAAAATGAAACAAGGTTATCGGAGCAGAGTTCCTTGTCTTCTGTCAAGCTCCTTAAAAAATGAAACAAGGTTGTCGGAGCAGAGTTCCTTGTCTTGTGTCAAGCTCCTTAAAAAATGAAACAAGGTTGTCGGAGCAGAGTTCCTTGTCTTGTGTCAAGCTCCTTAAAAAATGAAACAAGGTTGTTGGAGCATAGTTCCTTGTCTTGTGTCAAGCTCCTTAAAAAATGAAACAAGGGTGTCTGAGGATAGCTCTTTTAATGTGTTAACCTCGTTAAAACAATGAAACACATTCCCGTTCAATTTGAGTCTTTGATAAGTTCTCGTAAAATCCCATTCGAGTCTTTCTTAGATCTCATAACTTGAACCTTCACTCCATCTGCCTTTCATATGGATTGAAGCTTGTGGGGCATGTACCTCGAATTGAGTCACCATGCTGGGGGCATGCTTAACTTTTTCAAGCATAGTTTGTTTCTGTTTCAAGCTTGTGTAAAAATGAAACCGGTTTCAAGCATAGTTTATCTTTGTTTCAAGCTTGTGTAAAAATGAAACCAACTTCAAGCAGAGTTTCCTGATTTCAAGCTTGTGTAAAAATGAAACCATCCCCATTTTACCTCTTGTGATTGCCATTTTATCAGCCTGTTTTGCCAGATGAGCCTTGGTTTTCTTACTCCATCGTCACTATCTGTTTGGCCGATCATATGCATTCACTTGGTTGTTTTAACTCTTCCCGAGGAACCGCTATGATGAGTGGTCTTATTAGCTAGCCTCTTAACCTTTATTTGTTCTGAGAAGTTCCATCGTTACCAGAACTAGTTGCTACCCTTTATACCACTCGTTCCTCTAAGAGGAGTCAACTTTTAGCTCTTTTCTGACTCTCTAAACATGAAAATATTGCCGAGGCCCTTGTTGTTTCAATCTCGTTAAAGTGGCTACGAAATGACATCTACCCAGTATACATTTACCCCTTTTTCGGGCTGGGATAGATTATTTACGAAAAAGGAATACCCTAGCCTATCGCGCCTAGGAGGTTTTCTCAGATATTGTTTTCTACCTTTTTGGGTCCGAGGAACTATCTACGAAAAGGGACCGTTGGAGTTTACCCTTCTGCTGTCTTTTCAAACTCTCTAAATATGAAAAGACGCCGAGTTCTTCCTTTGTCAATCTCGTTAAACCTTGATGACATTGGATTCAGTCGAAATGACATTCTCTGAGTTTCTCCTTCCTAGGGCTCGTTAAATGTACTAGGATGAATTCTCCTGAAGGGCGGACTTATATTATAGGCATATGCTATCCCCTTCAAGCTTGTTATCAAAAATAATTGGGGTACTCGCCAGAAATGGTGGGGGAAAAATGGAACCAATATCATTGTCGTGTCGACAGTATGTCGCTCTTGAACATGGCACTTGTCTGCATTCGTGTCGGGTTGGGGACATCTCATCTTGTTCTTCATTTGCCTCCGTGGGTTTGGATAATCCATTTTGACCTCTCGTCTTCTCGTTTCCTCGTCACCATGACCTCTGATCCGTTGATGTCAAATACTGCCAAATCCACTATTGTGGTATTATATGTTCAAGAGAAGTTGACCTCTGCAAATTATGAACCTTCCTCTGATTCTCATATGATCCTGATTCACAAAAAACATCATGTTCCTCTATCTTGTGTCGATGATGTGGGAAACATTATGGCCCACCTTCGATCAAGGTCACTTCCTGTCGACTTCAGCTCATTATCCAAGAAGCTGATCTAGAAACTCCCTTATGGTACCTTGGAGCCTGCATGCCTCAATGGTAGGTTCGTCACATTCGACATGAGGTTTTCATCATTGGCCTCCGATCGAGTGATTCTACAGGTGTTCGACGCCAGCTCATTGATTCACGTGCCATAGATTGTACCAATAGTACCTTGAGGGCCATTGTCATTATTGGTGGTTCCTCTCGCGCCTGTTAACAGCTTTCATCATTGGATGGTAATCAGACGATGTTCTTGCATGTTCGACTTCAGCTTACATATTTGCATGCTTGAACTTGTACTTTGTTTGGGTCGAGATGGAGTGCAAGACCCTGGATTTTGTCTGCTGGAATCTAGGCTGCGATTTTGTGGACTATTATTACATGACTCACTAATTGGATGGCTGTCTATACTCAGCCTATTTCACGATCTCTTCGATGGCCGCATCCACTGACTTGGCTATTGCCACTGGCGGATGGATGGTCACGCCCATACCATCTTATATAGTTATAAAATCTAGAGATACATCGCTTGTACTTTGTCAGAGGTGTTTTCCATGGCGTGTTTTGGGCCACAGCTCGGCAGGCTACTCACCCTCTCCTCATGCTAGGGGCATCTGTTACACAACACCTGTCACCATCCCCTGCCTCATCTGGCTGAGGGCTCATTCCGTGACCGTGAGACAGAAGATTCTGAAAATACTTTGGACGCATCACTTAAGATGAGCTTTCATTGCCTCAAGACATCTCCACCAAAACCTCAAAATAGTTCTTTTCATCAGCTAGTTCTGCCACAGGCTCACCCTCGCGCTGGGGAAAAATCCTCCAAAGAGGGCGCAATTGAAGCCTGTCATAGAGCCACACCAATCAACCATATTTAAGAGGTGTTTTTAAAAATAAATGGCTAAAGTTTCGTCCTAACAAATTCCTGGACTGCTATCTATCTTGAGTTGGGAGGTTTGGCTACGGATTTCCATAGAGAGGAAGTGGTTTTCCACCTCTCATGGAAGCTTCCTTGATGATAGGGCCAATCCCATGATTATAGGGATCTCAACTCCCCTTCCATTTCCAGAAAGTTTATCATCTCCTGCAAGCTGTGTTCCCAAGAGCTTTCAAGATCCTTAAGGCCGTGAAGAGCCTGATATCTTTAGGACCAAACTGCAAGAGACCTATTGTCAGCATTAGGAGAGAGGGTTTGTCCTGTCCTTGATGTGTTGACTGAGACATGTTTTGGTCAAGGACCTCGCAAAAGGAGAGTGGATGCGTCAAGCTATGGCTGTATTCTTCTTTGTCTGCCAATGATAAGCGACTATTATATGGTGGTTCCACTTTTTGTTTTGATTAGAGCCATTTGAGTTATGAGGTCAGCGATCAGATATAGTTGTATATATTGATATATGTTTAAGTGCTTATGTTGTTTCTGCATGTGTTTGCATGTGTAGGTGTTCCATCACAGACATCGTGAGGATTGTGATCTGCCAGGGCAAAGGAACGGGAGCACCACCTCTTCTACAAACAACAGCATTGGATTCCAGGTAAGCCTTCCTTGCAAGTTGGTTTATTTGCAATTAGGAACTTGCACTGTAGCGTGTTTGATTGTTGCTAGACCTGATCTAGGCTAGTAGGGATCACCTCTGTCCACAAAGAGGATTAACCTCTTCAACAGTGCTATAGCCATGTTGTCCTTGAGAGCTCGAAGGATATCCTGACTCTCTTGGATCCACATCTTGGCTCTAGGAGCCTTACTCGCACCGAACATCACATGAGAAAATGATAAAGGTTGGTACCCATATAAGGCATAAAATGGTGACATCCCAATAGACATGTGATGTGTCGAGTTGTAGCAGTACTCCCCCAAATGAAACCATCTCAACCATGCTCACTGTTGCCCACTGACATAGTTACGCAAGTAGCCCTCCAACCACTTGTTAACTATCTCTGTCTATCCATCCATCTATGGGTGGTAACTGGTACTCGGTGTCAACTCCGTCCCCACTAGCCGGAAAAGCTCCTGCCAAAATCCACCGATGAAGCGGTTGTCCCTGTCTCTGATGATGGTCTTAGGAAGAACATGCAACCTGAAAATCTCCCGGAAGGACAACTCGGCCACTTGTGTTGATGTGTAATGCACGGATATGGCGAAAAAGTGCACATACTTTGTCAGTTGATCAACGACGACAAAGATACAATCCTTGCCCTACACCGCGGGCAACCCTGTGATGAAATCCATCGATATGCTCTCCCATTTCCCCTCCGAAATGGGAAGAGGTTGCAACAACCTTGCGGGATGGCTCATCTCACCCTTTTTCCTCTCACAAACATCGCACTCCGTGATGTGTTGGAGTACGTCCTCCTTGAGGCCCCTCCATGAGAACCTCTCTCTAACGGCCCCATAGGTTTTGGTAAACCCTTGATGGCCTACCAATGGAGAATCATGTGATGCCTGGAGTATCTTCTTCTTATGCTGAGATCCCTCAGTCAAGAAGATCTTGTCCCTGTAATAGATGATCTCATCGACCACCCTGTACTGGTCATCCGCCACCTGCCCGTCCAGTACCTCACATGCAAACCTGTCCTTGGAGTACTCAACTAAAAGTCGAGCTCTCCAATCTGCGTCCAAGATCATAAGAGATAATTTGGATGGTCTACGTGAAAGGGCATCTGCTACCGTGTTATTCTTACCCTTGACATACTCAATGTCAAATTCATATGCTTGGATCTTACTGATCCACTTCTTCTATCTCTCCTGTAGCTGCTTTTGCTCCAAAAAGAACCTAAGGTTGTTTTGGTCAGTCCTCACCCGAAATCTACTCCCTACTAGATACTACCAGAATTTGGCCAATGCATGCATGATGGCCAACATCTCCTTGTCATAAATAGGATACAACCTCTCATGTGGAAGGAGCTTCTAGCTCTCAAAAGCTATCGGGTGTCCCCCCTACATCAATACTGCGCCGATCCCCTCTCCCGACGCATCACACTCCAAGAAAAATGGCTGCGTAAAATCTGGCAACACAAGCACTAGGCAGCTACTCATCACCTCCTTAAGCCTATCAAAAGCTTGCTGTGTTGTATCTATCCAACCGTTTCTTCGTCAAATCTCTAAGGGGTGCAACAAGCTGTGAGAACCCTTTGACAAACTTCTTGTAATAGGCACATATCCCAATGAACCCTCGAAGTTTCGTCACATTCTTCGGCTCTGACCAATCTCTCATGGCTCTAATATTCTCCTCGTGGACCCTCACTCCGTCCACTCTAATGATGTGACCCAAATACAACATCTCTGTTATCCCAAAATCACACTTGGAGAGCTTAGCATAGAACTGTTGCTCTTCCAAGATGCATAGTACTGCCTCTATATGCTGGAGATGCTCCTCCCACATCCTGCTATATATGAGTATGTCATCAAAGAAAACCAATACAAACTTCCTCAGATGACTGTAGAAGACATGGTTCATGCAAGACTGAAAGGTGGCTGGTGCATTGGTCAGCCCAAAAGGCATAACCAAAAACTCAAAGCTCCCATAATGACACCTAAAGGTGGTCTTGGGAATGTCCTGTTCCCTTACGCGAATCTGGTGGTACCTTGATCTCAAATCAATCTTTGAGAAGAACTTAGCTCCCCTCAGCTCAACCATCAGCTCATCAATCCTGGGTATAGGGTACCTATTCTTCAGAGTCTTCTTGTTCAAGGCCGTGTAGTCAATGCACATCCTCAAAGTGTCATCCTTCTTCTTCACCAGCACTACAGAAGAAGAAAACAGACTCGTGCTCGGTCTGATGTGTCCAAGAACCAACAACTCCTGGATGGCCCACTCAATCTCATCCCGATAGGCTTTGGGATGCCTATAGGCTGTAGTGATCACCGCCTGGATACCCTGCTCCAGCTCGATGGTATGCTGAAACCCTCTATCTGGTGGCCGACCTGGTGGTATAGCCCCAAACAGTACCTCACGCCTATAAAGGATGGCCTGTATGTCTGGATGAACTGCTCGACCGGTGGTCTCTGCCTCTGATGCCCGTAACTCAAATACCCACTCTATGTTACCCTTCCGGAAGTCTGCCTCTATCCGGTGTGCTGACACTATCTAAGGTGGGTAACTATGCATCCCGCGGATCTTCTCATGCTTCCTAGTCTTCTTATCATCCCACTCCATCTCTAATGCCTCCCAATCCGTGGTGACTTTCCCCAGCGTAATCATCCACTGAGCACCTAGTAACACATTGGTATTTGGTATGTTGACCACGAAAAAGTGCTCAGTCACGGTGTAAGTACCCATCATCACTGCTAACTCTGGAACATACTGGGCACACTGCATATTCTGGGCTCTTGGGACCATGAATGAAAATTTTTCAAAGCTCTCGGTCAGTATACCCCATTGCTCAACCATTTGCGCATCAATAAAGTTGTGGGTTGCCCCACTATCAACCAAGACTGATACTCGCTGGCCACGTACTATCCCATGTATGCATGGCGTCAAATACTTAGGAACTCCTCGCAAGGCTACAAGGGCCCCTCCTGTAGGTGCAAAAGCTGCACCTCCTGTCCCTTGAGGTGGAGGTGGCAACTGATCCTGGGTCATCTGAATATCTCCCGCCTCCTCATCATCCTCCTCATCCTCTTCCCCGCTATCATCGGAGAAGACCTCAATGAAGTGTGCTTTGCCAGTAGCACACCTATGCCCTGGTGCCCACGGCTCCTAAAAAGTGAAGCACAGCTGCTTCTTCCTCAACTCCCTCCTGGGCTCATCATCGACCTGTGCCCATCCTGGATTCCCCTTTCGAGGAGGAACCCTGACATCCTTCCCCTTCGGCTGAGTACCCTGTCTCTAGGGGTAAGGTGTCTGCATCCTAGGCGATGCATCCTGTAAGTCTCTACTCTTGTGGATAGCATCCTGGAGTGTAGTTGGTCTAGTGGATCTGAGTAGACCTCGAAGTGGCTCTACCAATCCCTCTACAAATATATAGGTCATCCATGTCGCGAATAGATCTGGCACCATCACTAAAACCCTCAAGAAATCTGCAATGTATGTTTCTAGGCTCCCTGTTTGTTTGAGCTTCGTCAGCTCAACAAAATTTTGTTTCGGATCCCTCCAGTCAAAACACTCTATCAATCTCCTGGTAAACTCGACATATGTTGTCACTATGGAATGCCCGAGTGTCAGCATCCCATGGAACCACCAGTCCTGGGCCTCACCATCCAAGTCTAATGTCGTGACCTTGATGGCTTCCATCTCTGACATCTGGTTAAGCTGGAAATAAATGTCCAACTTCTCCACCAAATACTTTGCCAAACTGTTTGATGATCCATCAAACGTAGGCAAATGAAATCTACTAGAGGCACGGTGGGAATCTCCATCATGGTAATGCCGGTGCCCTCTATGATGGTCACAGGGTCTACTGTCCCGCTGGAGCTACACAAAATCTCGGAATGTGAGAGCATCCCTGAACTCCTGCCCATAGGACTGATACTCTACAAAATACTCATCGAAGTGTCTAGGCTCTACCTCCTGCTGGGCTCCTATCCCTATATCAGCTCCCAAGAAAATGGGCATAGTAGAGCGGGTAGGTGCACATGAAGCCATCGGCTGAGGAGTATCACACTGAGCAGCACCCTACTCTGGAAAATGATGGGATGTACCTGATCCCTCTCCAACCTAGAAAACCCCTGGAGTCTCACGTTGCCTAGCCTCCACAGCTGTGAACCTCTGGCCCATCACCTCAATCTGTCGAGCTAAATCCTACAACGACTTGAGGAGTGTCTCTCCAAACTGTTTGGCCTCCGTGTCATCTACCATCAGCCCTTTTTCTCTCAAATCTACTACAAGCTCCACTTGATCTGTGTCCGAAATAGGCTCTCTCTCCTGATCTGCATTTTCTACCTGGGCACAGTCTTCTTCTTCTTCGTAGGTGGCCTCCAACCTACGCTCACGGTCTCTATACTTCCTGCCTCTATACAGTCTCTTTCCTGATGTCATAGAACACAGGCTAGGCCAGAACTATGCTTTGATACCACTGTAATATCATGTTCTGGGGATATCTCTAAAACACGGCAAAATCCAACCAGAGATTGACTAGGAGGGCATTTACCGGATATGTCGCCTCTAAAAGAGTACGAGATGCGGAGGCTACCTGGCCCTTTCCAGACTCTGTCTAGGAGTGAAAGATAAACACACCAAGTGGTATATAACTATAGTGCTCAAACACAATAATATAAATAGAAAGAGAATACAGCAACTACGTCAACCACGACAACTACGGCAACTCAACCAGAAAACATATAAAGAAAGTGTTGAACCATTTTATTAATCTGAGAAATCCAATGAAGTACAAGAAGTGATCTTGCACAAGGAAAGTGAAAAAAAACTCTTAGAAAAGAGAGGAAATGGCTGCTCTAGGAACTGTGTCCCATCTGCTGGAAAAATGCCATGTAGCTGCTACTACTGGAAGCGACTGAATATTAGGGGCTAATCCCCTTGCTGAAACGAGAAGAAAATCAACAAACCTCCTCTCCTTAATAACCCCGACAAGATCCACAAACCATTCCAAGAATGGCCAACCCCAAAAACCACCAAAAACTTCCTCCCCAGTGAATTACGTTGGCCTCCAAGGTACAGTGTAGTGGCTAGATAGAAACAGCTAAAATACTACCAAAAAATTCGCCAAAAACCTCTGATGGGCAAAGGCTAATCCTCTGCTCGAAATCCCAGCGAAATCACCTACAGAAACCCCAATTCGAAGCTCCTCCACAATGGATTGTGTCCTCTCTCCCAGTGACTGCGCAGTCTCTCTAAGCTCCAGCTCCACAACAAACCCAAACAATGAAATGACTCACAAAATACTGAAAAACAAACCTTTTCCAAGCAGGCACTCGAAGTCCCTCGGGGCTAAGGGTGAGATCTCCGCACGGAGACACTCAGTGAACTAAACAGTGCTGCAGATAGGCTAAATAGCCAGCGTGCTAAAGAAGACCAAAGTCTCACTCCAAAATCAACAACTCAAGAATGATCCAAATGAGGAGGCTCCTCCATCTTTTATAGCATTGGTTTCCCTCCAAAACCTGTCGTAACTTATCTCTCCTCCACATCCTCATCCTTATCTGCGCAGAAGCTTCTAGAGTGCACGCAGGCCCCCTCCTCTATGTGGTGTGTGGCCCCCCTTGAACCCCCTTGAGTCACAACGTTGTGCTACTAGGCGGATGTCTTATTCTACAAAAGTGAGTTAGGCCCTCTTTACTCACTTTTTTATTTATTTACAAACCATATACGGGAAAACTATACAAAGTCTAATATTCCAATTAGCTATCGCTAATTAGGAGTATTACACTTTCTTCCACTCCATGCCTCTTCAGGAACCTTATTATTGACACATTTTTGTGGACACCTGTTAAGGATATATGGTGTGCAAGCAACAACTTCAACCCAATAATAATTTGGAAAATACTTTTCCTTCAATATACTCCTTTCCATTTCCATAACAATCATATTCTTCCTTTCTACGACACCATTTTAGTGAGGTGTATACCTTGTTGTAAATTTCTTGTCAATTTCGTTATCCCTACAAAAACGAAGGAAGTCATTTGAGATGTATTCGCCACATTTGTCAATACTCAAAACATTATTGTAGTATCCACTTTGCTTCTATACAATAAATTTTTAATTGGTGGAAGCATTCAAAAACCTCACTTTTATGTTTTAGGAAGTAGACCCGTGTCTTCCTCATGCAATCATCTATGAATTTAAAAAAATAATAGTTGACCCCAATTGATGGTGTTTTCATTGGTCCACATAAATCTAAATGGACAATCTCCAAATTTTTCTTTACCATTATTGACTTTCCTGGTCAAAATGATTCCCTATGTTGTTTTTCAAAGATGCATCCTTCACATAGGTTTTATAGTTTCTCTATGAGTGGAAATCCCTTCACCATGACTTTCCTATGTAAAAAATTCAAGCCTCCAAAATGAGATGTCTAAATATCAAATTCCATAACTACTTTTCATCCTTGACTTGCCTAGAAGTTTATTTGTGTGACAACTACTACATTTATTTCAAACTCTTGTGAATTCAATTATAGTTGTACTTGTGGAACATCTCCCTTCAAATATGGTTTTACCTTTACATGAAACATTCTATTGCTTGTCATGTGAACTTTTCCAATTAGTTGTTTTCTTGGAGACTTATCCAAAATTGTGTATTCTCCATTCATGAAAATACATTATAGCCCTTTTGTGTGATATTTCCAATGCTTATGAAGTTATGCTTCAAAATGGGGAAAAAATAAAAATATGAAATGTACTTCTTTGCCCCCTTATTTCTTAGAATATTGAAACTTCCTTTTTCCATAACAAGGAATTTTTTATCAGTCCCTAATGTCACTTCAAATATGACACTTTTATCTAGATTGGTAAATATTTCTATGTTCCATGTCATGTGATTGTTGCACCATGAACCTAGAAACCATACATCCCTTTTCTTTTCATGTGCTACATTACAAGCTAAAAATATGCTATCTTTATTTTAATTTTCTTTTGTGAAATTTTCACTTGGTTTGTTACTTATATCATCTTTCTTCTTTCCGCATTCATTGGCATAATGACCATACTTATTACAATAATGACATTGAACTTGAGATTTAACATGCCTCTGACCTTGTGCTTGAATCATCCTTTGGTATTGAATTGGATTTCGATTGTTGCCTCTTCCACTTGTGTGTGGGCTTCCTCCTCTTCCTCTAGAATTTGATCTTCCTCTTCCACTAACATGACCAAATGAAACTTGTTTCTTGAAGGAATGCTCCAATAATGAGATTGTTGCTCTATTTTGTCTATATTCACGAGAAATAAATGATGCATGAATCTCTTCCACTAAAAACTATGAGAGATCCTTTGCCTCTTCTATGGCCACAATAATGGCACAAAATCTTGGTGGCAGACTTATCAAAATTTTCTTGACTATTATCCTTTCCTCAAGTGTCTCACCATGAGACTTGATTTGAGTAACCAGACCAATTACTTTTGTAAAAAAAGATTCTATATTCTCAGTCTCTTTCATACAAATCGTCTCAAAATCTCTTCTCGATAGTTGTAGTTTTGTTGTCTTCACCTTTTCCATGCCTTGTAGTTTTTCTAGAGGGTATCCTATGCATTCTTGGACTTTGTTGCTCCTTCAATCCTAGGGAAAATATTTCATGAACTTCTTGAAAAATGTACACAAGAACTTTTGAATACTTCTTCTTATTTTCCCTCAAAAAATATTTTTATGTTTGCATCATATCGTTATATGTTGTTGCATCTGTTGGTTCTTGGAACCCATTCTCCACCAAATCCCAAATACATTGAGAAGAAAACAAAGCCTTCATATTTATATCCCGATAGTAATAAGTTTTTCCATTGAACTGAGGTATTTGAATTTCATTCAAGCTATTTCATTCAAGCTTGTGCTTGATGCTGCCATTTATGAACTATTAAACTTTTTCGCTAGAAAAGTTCAAATTTTACTATTAGTAGAATAGAGTAAAAATAGAGTGATTGTGCGGTAAAAATCATAAGTGATTTTCTTAGAAAAATATCACAACATATTATACTTTATATTATAATTTTAAAACACAAGAAAATAAGTTCACATGTTAAATGGAGTTGCAACTTCTTCACTAACTAAAACTATGAGTTCTTACTAAGATTTACATTTTTCTAGAATTGTAGAGTAACTCACTATAAAACCTTTGACTAAGTTCTTTTTAAATGTTCGCAACAAATTGCTCCACAATTTTCTCTCTAAAACTTCTCAAAATAACATCCATCACACTTCTATATTCAAACATACACTTTAACACATTAATTCATGACATAAAAGTATTAGAAACATAGTATGGGCGTTTGTACAAAAAAATAAAATAGTTTTATGAGCCTTCACATGTTGCAGAATACAAATAAGAGTTGCGAAATAAAAGTATGTGTGATGATACGCTTTTATCAAACTGGCATTAAATTCCATTTTCTTTAATTACATAATGTGTTGCTGAATGGGAATTTTTTACTCCCTCACATAATTTCATTTAATTCGTGTCCTTGAGCCTGTAAACAAAATCTGCAACCTGTTGTAAAAGTCTACTTGGTTGATTTAATGGTGTACCATAAGTATGGTTGTTATGTATTTATTTAACCTAGTGCTTGAGATTAATTTTCCAAAATAGCGGAAGCATTGGAAGGAGAAAATCGCTTACCACACCGAATGGAATCACATCCAGATAAACGCCCACATATATAATCGGTTTGATGAAATCGTCTAAGGTTTGAAGATAAACGCCCACATAAATAATCGGATTTGAAGTTCCGAAGGTTTGATGAAATCGTCTAAGAGACTCACGGGCTTGTGTGGAGTTGCATGTTATCAAAAAATCCTCAGGAGTATATTTTGTGGTTGAAAGGAAGTGGATTGAGAAGCAGTGTGCGACATCCTTCAGGCTATGAAGAAATTCGTGTAGATGACATCAGCGGCACATGAGAAGGAAGTTGGTTCGTGTGAGAACGATCATTAACTGGTTGTAGTCTATGATGTGAACGAGGATGGAAGAAGGCGCTACAATGGTAGAGAGGTAGAGGACTATAGTGAGATATTGTCGCTAGTGGATCAATTGACACGCACAAGTATGAGAGCTTCGATGAGTTGGAGAAATTGAGGTTGTGCGTGTGAAAAGGTGACATAGTAATTCATGTGTGAATTACATAGATTTATGAACCATCTAGATGATGACCCATGTAACGTGGTGGATGCGTACTTTTTATATGGATGTGTGATATCAATGTCAAATGTGAATCTTATAGAGAAAAATAACCTCATTAATGATGTTTCTAATATATCCTTATTTAACTAAAATATTTATATGAAAAAACATTTTCTCCATATTTTTTCATTACTTAACATGTTATGCGAGCATAGAATGTCATAAGAATCGTTGAGAGTAGCAGAGAAAAGAGGCGAGATTGCATAAGACTATATGAGAGCAAAATTTCATATATATGTCTGTATTGACAAGAAAAATAGTAGAGAACGTAGTGAAGTGAGAAAGTGGTTAGATGCTTCGTACTAAAAAAAATATCGTTGTTGCAAAGTTATTAAAGGTCAAGAAGAAGTCGAAAGTGTGCATTATGGGAATCGATGCATTCTTTTTTGGAAAATAATAAATTCCAATAGTCAGACCAGAGCGTTATTAATGCACCAGAACTATTCAGGAGACACGTTATATAGATGGACAACAATTAAGAACTCGTGTTAAGCGTTACTAATGCTCAACTCTGCTTCACGAGCTCACATTCGTTGACATCACTTACAACTTCGTTTTCGACACACACCCTCCTAATGACTTATAGTAACTCTTAAAGAAGGAAAAGTGTATGTAGAATATATGGACTTAATGGTCAACACCATCTCTGATTTCCAAAGTTATCTCTCCATATGGAAGGAGTATTCCAATCGGGACAAATAAAAAAAATAACTCAAAGGAGTATGCTGGTATTATTTTAAATGTAATTATTTCAATTGTTTAATTATTTTTTGAATGTAAGATGAGATTCATCTTATTTATAGAGGGCCCATATAATATATCAAATAGGCTCCATGTGATTTGGAAAACGGCTTTGTTTGAAATTATTTTTTAAAACAAGGAGAGGGGTTTTTTAGTGAAATAAAAAGTTTTTTTTGTTTTTTTTTTTTAATTGCAAAAAAACTTAAATTTGTCAAAAAGATAAAGGGCTTCAAGGTACGATATAAAAATGGTTTATGAAATTCTTAAAAGGCTCATAAGGCTCATGTAATATATTTCAAAAATAGAAGAATATAGATTGCGGCATTGCGATTTTTTAAAGAAAAGAGTTTGCAAGGGTGTTTTAGAAGGGTTTCTGAAAGATTTTGTGAAAGATCATTCTTATGAAAAATTTGTAGACCCATTTTTTTTTATGTTGAGTAGCAAATAACCCATCGCAAATATGTCTTTGTTCTAGACAACCACTATGTCTGCAAGAACATTTACTTGCTGAGTCATAGTCATCCAGTGCTCAACAAATGGCGAAATCAAAGAGGCTAAGAAAGTCAAGGAAACAACTATAGGAGTATGAAGCTTATTTGAAAGAGTTGGAGATGAAAAGAAAAACTAATTATTTCACATTGAAATGTATAAAATAATATATAGATGACAACATTCTACCCCTAATTTCACATGCCAATATTTCCAAGGAGGCGTGGGATACTCTCGAAATAAGTTCTGGTGTAAGGAGGAGTAATGCAGCTAAAAATAAAATGTTTGGTGAATCCCACTATCCTCAAACATAGGTTGATAATGACAACAGACAATTTACAGAAGTAGTAGAGAAGGAGCACGTAGATGCTCCTGAAACCAACTGTGCATAGCCACAAGTGGATGAAGATTTGGTGAATCCAGCAATAGAGCTCGATGATGACAGTAAAGCTACCATTGGAGCAGTGCTATGGTAAATTTAGCAATTAATATATTTGATGTAAATATTTATGAGCAATTGTTTCCTAAAGATGAATGGTTGCAGATGATGCGATAAAAACATCATATCAACATGATTTTATTCAATGAGAGAATCCCACGTAAGTTTGAAAACCATGTTGAAGACAACCAGTTTGCAACATCAAAATTTAGTAAATAGTTTGAAAAAAAAATACAAAAAACATAAGAAGAGTTTGAAGCGTAAGAGGAGAAATATCTCATTGTAGAGCAGAAGGAACAAAACCAATGTCTTTTTGCAAACATTTTTAAACTTCCCATTGATTTTCAACATGCAAGTAAACGAGATGATTATGAAGAATAGTTAAATTTCCTTAAAGCATGGCTTGCAACACCATGTCTAATGAGGTATGTGTAGAGGTTGCAACAATGAACCTTGAAGAAAAATTGCATGAAAATATTAATGAAATTTTTGGGTATTGGAGTCGTGAAGAAATAATTTTTACTATAAATTTATGGTGCACCGAACGATTGAGCATGAAAAGTGCACTACAAAATATGATATGTGGTAGAAATCAGGGAAAATTTTAAGGATGGAAGTTTGTCTTAAAGTTTAGAAACCTTGGCGAATCTTACCAATCCATAATATGTAAATTGTAAAATATTTGGTGATATTTTTGCAGAAATATTTATATTTATAATGATTTTATATTAATATATATAAAATATTGGCGATTTTTGAGGTAAAATGATTTTGTACTATAAAATTTGGGCAAATAATTTTTAGAAAAAAAATGGAAATTGGCGAACTTGATTTTTGGAAAAAGCATGGAAAATTAGCCCACCTACGAATATTAACCCCTAAAAGTTTCCCTGGTAGAAATCCATAAAGAAACCTTTTTTTAAAGAAGTTGGGGACATGCCTAGAAAACTTAGAACAACTTAACACCTATACCAACAAATGAAGAAACTATGGTTTAAAGGATACAATAAAAATAAAAGTTCAAACAATTTAGAGGCTACAGAACATGGAAGAAAAGAAAAACAAAGGGAAATTGAAAATATTGAAATTGTAAGCCTTGCAGAGACTTAGACCAACATAAATCTTAATTAATTTTTTAGTCATGGAAATTAAGGGTGAGTGTTGGAGAATCTAATTCCAACCACCTGTTATGTGTCACAATTATCCATCCAATTTTCACATTCTTTTTCTTTTAGTCCAACTATATTGAGTTCAGTTCAGTCTCATTGTAGCCATTTATTACTAGTTTCTCCAATGTAATATTATTTAACTTATTCATAATATTGATAAGATTATACCTATGCTCCACATTTTTCATTACATAGTGCATCAATTAATATTTTGATATAACAAAAGTAATTGGAGACATTGTCAAATAGCCCTTAGAAGAAGAACAAGAGTATCAACATGATTCGAAAAGAGAATCTCAACATGTAGATTTATGTATATAAGATGATATTGAAGTTGAAGACAAAATTGAAACTACCTTTGGAGTAGGAACAAGAGGTGACAAGAACCTAGTAATGAAATTTGAGTTTGATTATGTAGATGATTGAAATTTTCTTGAAGAGTGGTTTGCAAAGCCTAACTATGATAAAGAAAAAATTGTTAGCGAAAAGCTACTATAACTTTAATAGAAGAAGGAGAAAAATATAACAAAAGAATTGAAGAAAAAGAAATGGTATCCAAAGTATAGAGTCCCTATTGATTTTAGGGGAAAAAGAAGAAATAGGTTGTACATGTAAAGCTAAGAACAACATACTAAAATATGTATATTTTAGTCAAAGAAGTTATTGAATTTATCTAATTTTTATGAGCGTAGATGATACTTCGACCAAAACCTAGTGGTGGTCCTAATTAAGGAAGATTTGTTAGTACTAATGTAAGTAAAAATTGAGGTTAAAAATGGGTGTTAAATAATAACCTCTATCTTTAACTAAAATAGTCTAAGAAGTAATTAATATTCCAAATCGTTTTTTAAAATATATTTACAAAAATTAATAATTTCACAAAATTCATATTCAAGAGAACAGAAATTAATCCGATGGGTGAAACTTTGTCCTTTAGTATGAATAAAATATACTAGGACTTCCACACATTTCTATTTGAAATCTATTTATATTTAAATCTACTTATGGTAGGTCTAGTCACTATTTTTACAATTAATATTAAGTGAACTTTTATGTCTATCATGTTTTTCCTTTTTTGTAAATTTCACACTCGATATCTACTAATAGAAAATTTTTATAGTATTAAAAAATTACCATTGTAGATTTATCTCCTTTGGGATACATGGCACTTTATGGATTTACATGTTGAAGACTATGTACAAATTAGGATGCATTAGGAGGATAATCCCGCTTTGACCTCTAACCAATCATTTGCAAAATCACAAAGCACTTAGACCAGTACATGCTGAACAAGTAGAGAATAAAATGAAAAACAAATAGAGAATAATTTTAGGCTAATAGAAAAAAGAACAATAAACATGACTAATAGAAATAAGAACAAAAAACCAAAACTAGGGGTGCCTCTAGAGAATTTAGCTAATCAAAATCTCTAGCTGGACTCTTTAATCCAAAATGGTGATCAATGATGAAGTAGTTGAATTAGCTTCAAGGGAGACTTGTGTTGATACATTGATAACACCGGGTCCTTCTGGATTCTCAATGTATTTAGTACCCGAGTTTGAGATTATATATCTCTCAATTCTTGATAACCGATCCACTATGTTATCCAAATTATATATAATGTATTTGAGAATGTGTTTGAGGTCTGTCTGGCATGAGAAATTTCTATAGTTTCGTACATGATTTTATCTAATGACCATACTCATGAGGGTCTCCAATTGGCATTGACGAGTGACAGAATGTAGGAAGTGTAGCCTGCTCCTATGAAATTTTATCAGGTCTAGAGTCTATTTGAGACTACTTCCTCTGATCTTAGAATATGAGAAACACACTCAATATCCACATTTTTTGGATTCTAGCCGAGGGATTTTTTTTCATATCTCCAAAGGTGTCGCATTGAAAAAAATTATGATTGATTCCCAACCAAATAATCTCCTATGACACAAGGAGGAGGGCCCCAAAGATCCCCCTCGATGACACAATGCCTGAAGTTTTGGAACAATAGTGAGAATGTGTCTGTAATAAAAATTGAAAGGCCTCCTTACACCTAAACCACTAACTATAGAGGACCCATAGAAAAACATCTGGGATGTAACATAAAAGGGATACACCAAGACATGGTAATAAGTGTTTATTACCTTAAGAAAAACCCTATCAAAGCTAGATGGAAAAGGACCTGGGATACCAAAATCCACACACCAGAACCATTCAAGGAAATAAGATGCTTGTTGCATCCAAATTCTCAGAAGCTGCCAAGGTAAGGACTATGATAAGATCGAAGGTGGGTCTAGACCTAGACTTGTGTAATAAAAGGTCAAAAACATAGACCCAAAGACAAAATAACCACCATAATTTGGGACTTGAGAAGGACTAAGGAGTTTCATACTAGTAATAAGTTTGACCCAGTGAAAAATTCCTTGAATAAAAACTTCACAATAACATATATATACTCTGAAAGACTGATATGCAATGCTATAACGAGTAGTATTGAAAATAAAAACCATAGAGAAACAATGTTATAACTTTTGTACCATGAAACAACATTAACATGGCCACACATACACCTACATGACCAACTGGGTTTGCAATATACCCTTTTATCAGAGAAACCTTCAACAATGTGATAAGCAAAAGACCATAATTAGACAGTGAAAGAAAATGACCAATAAGATATACCTCCCCTGTACTACTGATATATTTGAAGACGTATGCACTTGAGACCACATTGCTTAATAGTCCTACTATGAAGGAACTGTAGAGAAAGTCTGGAGGATATGTAAAAGACCCTAATTAGATAGTGAAACAAAATGACCAAGAAGATATACCTCCCCTCTACTACTGAGATATTTGAAGACGTATGCACTTGAAACCACATTGATTAATAGTCCTACTATGAAGGAATTGTAGAGAAAGTGTGGAGGATGTGCTCCATGATAGACTTTTCTGCCACCTTGTGGTCTCGACCATGCAGATAAAAATTCCCCAAGACGCGAGGGACATAACACATTAGTACCTTGCATGTTAAACGTGGAACATGTAATCACAACTAGATTATTGGATATTGTAAACCATAATGTTCTCATTAATGGACATACCTTCTCTGTCAGACTGAGAGGCGAGAATTTCCAATCCATGAGGGGTTTGAGATGCCATCTCCAAGCCTATAGAGAGCATGAAATGTACTAACATAGTACCACATGCATCAGTTGATGCAATGACATGTTGAAATTTATGGTGCATTAAATAACTAAGAGTTAAAAATTCAATCGATCAGTGCTCCTACCACGCATGCAATCTATTATGACAAGTGTTGTTCTTTTCTCCCTTCTTGAGGACCTCCACCTTGGTGGTGAACCAATTTTTTTGTATATTCATAATTAACCTACTTGTTAGATAAACCTAACAATGAAAATATTGGCAGGAGATATCATCAAAAGTATAATTTTTTTGGGAGACACCCTCATCATGGATTTATGTTTACAATTATTAATATATATACCTATTGCAAGGAAGTGTGAGGTTAAATTAACAAAGTAAATCCTATGAGCGAAATGTTTTAGCACATTCCTTTTATGATATTAATTAAGGGTGAAAATGTTAAGTTTGGTTACACTTTTTTCCCTTTTTTGAGAAACAAATATTGCCAAAACAAATTTTTTGTTTATAATCTCATTTTACGATAAAAATAAAACATGTCAGAAATTTTATTAGCATTCTATTACTTATTTTTTTGAATTTTTTCATTCACATTTGATATGTCAAGTTAACAACTCTTTGAGTGTGTGTTATTTAACAATCAATGGATTCATAAAAATTCACGTTGAGATGTGTTGGTGTATTTTTTGAAAAATCGGTGTTTTTGAGAAAACAATTGCGTTAAAATAATCTAGACAGATTCTACTTTGGTATCTTTATATTTACAAAACCAACTGATGCATATCATAATTACCAAAAAAATTTCAACTGAACCAATATGAAAAAACTACACATTTTGAATATGTTTCAATCCGCGTCAAGTTTCTCAACATATTAGTTATAATCTAAAAATCTAAATACTACCCATTACAGAAAACGGACCAATGTGACGCACCATAAATTTTTCAATTTGTTTTTACAGTGTATTTTGGGAGATAAAGAATTTTGATTTCACTTACTCATAATATCCTTCAGAATTTTTTTGTACCCATTCTATTAAAAAATGAATTAAAATTAGTAATATCTGTGGAATTCCATAAAATTTATATCTCCTGAAAGTAGATTGAATAGTGTAAATTCTAGTTTTGGTTCTGAAAGTTAATTCATAAAATTTGATGGAGTTTAACCATTCGAAAGCTGAAGAAATGTGATTAGAGTCGAGTTGCATGGTAGTTGGAGACATTTTAGTTTGGCCCAAATTTTATAGGAGTTCGGACGAATTTTTTTCCCGATCCATCTAGTTAGTTTCAATGACAAAAAATTTTGTCTGAACTTTTGATAAAGTTCGGCCAAAATTTTTCTCACAAATTCCGTCGACCGGAAAAAATTCGATCAAGCCCCTCCAAAACAAAAAAATTTACAAATTTATAAATAGTCAAAAATGAAAACATTGTTTTCACACATTTCTTCATTTTCGATGAATTTGCAAAGGAAATTTTTTGGGCTGAATTTACAAAGGAATTTTTTTGGGTTGAATTTTCAAAGGTTTTTTGGGCTTAGTTTTCAAAGGAAATTTTTTGGGGGTATGTTTTAAAGTGACACTTTTTTAGAGTAAGTGTTTAGGGTTGAAGTAAATTTTTTATAATGATTTTTTAAATGAATTTTTGTCTAAATTTATGAAGTGAGATTTTTTTGCAGGACTTTGAAGGAAATATTTTGTGCTTCATTTTTCAAAGACGTTTTTTTGATAGAATTTTTAAAGTAAGTGTTTTGGGTTGAACTATGTATTTTGTGCGATATTTTTAAAGTGATTTTTTTTTTAAATTCAATCTTTTGTGATGATTTTTTGAAATGATTTTTTGTCTAAATTTTTATAGTGATTTTTGTTTGTAGGATTTTGAAGGAATTGTTTTGAGCTTCATGATAAATTATGATGGGAAATCAAATAAATTGCAAGAGAAAATATGATATACCAAGAGACCTTGAGGCTCCTAGAGTATACGGGAGAGAATATCACAAAAAAGGAGAGAAGAACACTAAAATATTGAAAGGGAAAATAAATCTCAACTAGAAGTTGAAGTAGGTATGTAAATGTAGATATTATAATGATATTTAAGATTTAACTAGTGTATTGTGAAACTTAATTTTTATTTGATGAAATAATGTGAAAAATATTTTGCAATGTAATCAAAGAGAGATATTCCTCATAACATTGTTGATGAGATAGAAAATTTTGAAAGAGAAAGTGAAAGAGATATTGGACCAATGATTGAAGGTGTTGAAAATGTTGAAAGAAATTCAAGTGAAGAAATTAAATCACCAGGTATGTATATATCTGTTGAATGTGTATTATTGAAATTATACATATTTATTAATTTAATTATTTATTGAATATTTAAACTCATTTTGTACATTTAATTTTCATATGTACAGATGAAATCAATATTGATGAGGAGATTTTAGAAAATCTTGACACTGACACATATGGAGATAAAAAAGTTGACCATGTGATACGATATCGTGTTAAGTGCATTATTGATATGTTTTTCAAAGCTAAAAATGTCATATTTCAAGCCCAAATTTTGAGAAGTCTCTTAACATCAAGGAACTGAAAGGAAGTTATGACCCTATTGGGTATTCAAAAATAAAAAAGATAAGAAAAAAGTGAAGGAAAATGTGATACAAAATATAAATAGTGTTGTAAAGCAATTGGAATATCTAGAAATAAAAGTGATTTATATGAACATATAGCAATACAAATGGCAGTGGTTTCATCAAGTATTAAAGAGAATCATCTGGTAAAATCTATGGGACACGCATTAGGTACCTCACTAAAAACATTTCCTAAACATCGGAAATTTCAATTGCAAATAGATGTAAATGATGAACTCACTTGTTAGACAATTATTTGTAGCAAACCATACAAAGCTAGGGTTCGAGAAAATGTTAAAAAAATAATATATGAATATTGGATGAAAAAATTACGTGTTTCACCAAAAGGAATGGATGTCATGCAATGAAGAATAACATGAAATAAGTACAAAGAACATTTAAAATATATCTTGGACACCACTAAGATAGATTTTTTCAACAATTTAATAGAAGAGAACCATGAAATTAATGTCTCAAACAATGCTTTTGTGCAGGAGAAACAAGGGTATGCTAAACCTATCATTGTGCGTGACACCTTTTGTTGTCATTAACATGTGGAATTTCAATTATATTATGACACATTCCTTAATTTTGGTAAAACATTTTGGAAAAATTCACCTCCTCCTTCCACTATCCATGATTTCATATCTCAAATTCTATATGCAAGAGAAAGCCATGAATTATTTTACCAAAATAAATGTGTTGGTGGTAAAAAAATGTGATCATTATGGAAATTTGACTCTATTTCACAAAAAATCTCCTATTGATATAAATTATCAATCATTGTCCAACATAAAAGTGAAATGGAAGATATATGAATATATGAAGAAATTTTTGTGATAGTTTTTGAGAAAGTTTGAGGCAGAAATTAATAAATACACCAAGCTTTATCAGAGAGCTTGATGGCAAGACTTGCAATACAAAAAATCCCGTGAACTTTTTCCACTAGGGACCATTTTCTCAATAGTTGATTTTGCAGACAATTACACATTTGTTCCACAAACTAAAATATAGAGTGAATAATATCATTATGAGCAAGTCTTTATGCTTTTCTATATTCTATATAGACACATTGAACAAAATGTTGATCATATAGAAAGTACTCGTGAAAATGGACATGTTATTAAATAATATCATTTTTATATCATTGATGATCATAAAAATGATACACATTTTGTAAAATGTTTTTTCGATAAGCTTTCTGACTCATTTAAAGGTCGTGGAATAAAATTCAATGAACATTGGATATGGCTAGATGGATGCGCAAGTCAATTCAAATATTCATGATCATTCTTTTGATTGTGTCATCTGCATATGAAGACTTGTATTAAACATTTTTGGAATTTATTTGAGATCGGTCATGGAAAAGGATAACATGATGGTGCAGGAAAATGTATAAAATGAACACTTCGAAGGTATCAATGGACCACTCTGCACACTTACTTTTCTGAGCCAAACAATTTTTTCAATGGTTCATTGTTGCACTTAGACATGAGAATAACCGGTTAAGGGAGGTATGAAGGTACATGTACATTTATAAAAATTAACTTGCATATATATAGATGTAGAAATTTAATATAGATGATCTAATTTTTATTAATTTTATAATTTTAAACGTTATTTACCACAATGATTATCTTTGATTGTATTTTAAATAACATATTTATATTCTTCTTTGAATTTTCCATAGAAGTTATTTTGGCATATTGCGGTCCAATATGTAGATATATCAATTCTAAATGACGATGAAATAATGGAATGGACTCGAAAATTGTATTCAATTAAAACAAAGGAGTACCAAAATGTGTTTGCATTTGATAAAGAAAATATTCTTGTTTTTGTCATGTTTTCATAGACGACAGAGAATCCAATCATGTTTTTGAAAACAAAATGTATGTAGAAGATTGGCAACATACAGAACTAAATACTAAGGGGAAAATGCTTGTTGCAAACTTTGAATATATGCAACCAGACGAGACTGAAGTATGACCTGAAGGTGATTGAGTTTATGATGTTGTTAGAGAAGGTAGCATTTCAATTCCTTTCAAATGATAGATATTTAGAAATAGATAGTAAAATTGTGTACACATGTTCATTTTAAAGTTAAATTTTCATGCTAATTATGACTTAAATTTATGTATTTATTTTATTGTGAAGGATATGTTTTTGTTCTAGTTTCACCTATTAACAACATAGAAAATATCAAGTATTATTTGTTGTGTTGCACTGAACGAAGGATGAAATTATTGGAAAACTATGATGATAATGGTTTTATATATGACAGAGGGCCTATTATACTAAAAGTTTATTTTTTTCCAACAAACTCATCAAAGTCAGGATTTTTCTTACTTTCAAGACTATGAACCTGATGTCGTAAGTTGTCAATATAGTCAATTGGTGTGTGCAGAATGCATAAATTTGATAGAATTTCAATCAAAGAGAAAATTGAAAATTAAGAAATGGAAAATGTCAAAATTTGATCATGAACAAATCATTGAGCATGACATTCCATTAGAATTATTTTTATTGAACTTCCCAACAATTTCTTCTCCTTGGATTCATCTTTGAGAACATGCAAAACTCAAATATAAATTGTTAGCCTTTTCTTTATGAATTAAGTTTTACATTATTATATGTATATTTATGTTACATACAAGTGTTTTCACATGTACATTGTTTCTACACATGCACACAATACGTGATTTATACATGTACACATACATGTAGAGATGATGGTCTTAAATGATTTCATAGATTATCTCGTATCGGCTAGTTAATTTTATGTCATTATTGAAAAATGTATGTATCTAAAATATTTGTTATAATGAAAATTTTAAGTTATGGTATTATTTTAGACATCTAAAGAAAATTATAATATTCATCCTTGAATGCAAAATGTCTGTTGTATTTTGCAATTTCCAGTTTGCTATCAACTCATATCCATAGTATCGTTTCTATGTACATTAATGAAAAATGTAAATTCAACTAATAGGAAAGCAATGATAGCAGCGTTTGACGGAGGGAGGTGGGAGAAGGGGAGAGGGGGAGTGCCCTTCCCCCCTAGGAGGACTCCGAAGGGGTCATGGGAACCAGGTGAAATCGGGGATCAGAGGAAAGGAAACATAAGATCAATGATCACATGTGGGAGAATTAGTTGTCTAACAATGATTAATTATTATCAAATATGCAGAGATCCTATAAAAATCATTTCAGCAACATGGCCATCCTATAATAATTCTACAAAAATATGGCTTTGACACTACTTAATATGAACCTAAAAAATAATACTTTAATCACACATGGGATATACATGGATATATATAATGGTTCAAAATAAATTACCACAAAAACATCAAACCATATAACACTACTTCAACTCCTTAGTGATGTATGGTATAATTTATTGGATGATACGATTCCTTATAATTGTATCGTGTAATATTTTGGATGCATATCTTCTTGTTAAAACATAAAACCATATAACACCACTGGAACTCCTTAAAATATATGGTTTACTTAAATGGGTGTACATATGTAGTTGTTAAGAGTTGATAACCTTTAATATTTAAGGATCAATCTACAAAATCCAAAGTGTATTTTATCAACCATATGTTGAAAGCATGAAATTGTTGTTCATTCCATAAATATATAAAAAGAACTGATAAGAGGGCACCATGAACATGTAAAAAAATAAGTCATCTACATACTTTCTTATCAAGTTTACTTACTTTTAGATTCATTATTATCAAGTATGCAATATGCAGACATGCTATAATAATCATTTCACCAACATTAACACTACAACCTCTAACTGAGAGTCCCACTAAGCCATGTTAATTAATATTTTTAGAGATGCAAGGGACAAAATCCATGCATAGAAATTTTGGGTCCTATTAAAATGAATATCAAAACTTGCATCCCTGCAATGCAAGTATAACATTTTGGCAGAACATTTTGTTATTTCCCCTCATTTTTAGTGCACTATCAAGATCAAATATTTACATTATGAAAATTTATATTTGCATGAATGCAAGTTTTGATTTAGAAATTTGACAGTCATACTTTTAATTCCACAAAGAAATTTCTTCACGTGGATTTAATGAAAATGTGGTTCCAAAGTATTGGGATATAGACTAGTTTCATCTGTCCAGTCAGAATTTTTAGACCAATTTATTATGGTATAGCACATGACTTTTTGTAAGCAACAGCTCATAAGACATATTTCAAGAGAATTTGTTGCATAATCTATGTGCCTTGACACTATTTTCAAATCCATTTCCTTTCTACTCGTGCTAGAGTTTCATGTTGATTTAGCTTCAAGTTGAGAGTGCTTCACTTTAATTGTGCTTTTCTCTTGAAAATTTTTGGTCTCCCCCTATTCTTTTGGTAATTTGTTGGAAATCATTAAAGTTGTATTTTCTAGATTTTTTTGGCTACATTCAGTCCCATTTTGGACGTGCTGCAATCGACCTTTGCATTTTTCACACGTGTACGCATGTGACATTTGTGACAGTTATATAATTTTATTGTACTCTTGTTGATATAACTTTTTTATAACCTATGTACCACAAGAACCTCTTCCCATCCCCTATGGACTTGTATCGGGGCATCTTCCATCCCATGGGATTTCAGTATGGGTAAGTAACATCGTATTTTGGATCAGAAATGGTATTGGGAATGTTGCTGAAATAGACATCTTGGAGGGTTTTGTTTTCAAAATGACTAGAGGATTCAAAGCTAGTTTCATTTTAATATAAAATATTCCGATGACAAGTCTTCATAAATAATTAAATATATCCTAAATGTTTACAACAATAACTTTTATACCGAGTTCATTTTCTTCCATCCCTTTGTGACTAAACTACTATTAAATTTTAAGAGTTTGCGAATATGTTAATAAATTTCCAAGATAAATTTTTACTTTTGTTAAATAAGAAGTTAGTGTTATGAGTATTTCTTTCTAGTGAATGCATATTTGAGTAAGTTATTTTAACCTTAGAGGATTGAAACTGGTAGTTTGGCACTATATTTGAGATAACATTTACCACTTTATAAGAGACACTACTTCGGAAATTTGTGAACTTTCTAACTTCTCTCCATTTAGTGTGAGGGACAATATTTGAAACTGATGCGAGTTTCAAATTTTATTGGGAGAGTTTTTTTTACTAAATCAGCTCATGGGCTTGCTGGAAGCGAATTCTTCAATCATAATTATGCAACTTTCATCATATGCTAAAGCTCAATTTCACCAGAAACATCAAGAATATACTTTCCTAAAAAAATTAAAGAGAGAAATTTTCTGTTTATCTTGATCATAGTATTCATATGGGTATTGAAATTTTATGGTGGGATCGGTTTCCAATGTAAACTATTTTGTTGTCTCTACAAAATCTGGAATTATTTCTGGAAATTATGAAATTCTATTATGCATGGGTTTCAGTGCTTATTCGTGCTGAAATTGATTTTCACATCTGTTGATTGTTGACAGTGAGGTGTCATACTATTTGCAGCATTAACAAGGATATAAAACTCATAGTAAATACACAATATTTTCCAATTTGCAGTCCCTCATGTTATAAGAGAATCTATGGTAATCATTAAGGTTTCTTTGGTTGAGTTCTAATAAGCTTCCTATTATTCGTTAAATTTATCTTGTTCATTTATGATTACTTGTTTTCTTATTCTACAGTTCCAGGCTCTACGTACAATGTTCCAGACCAACCCTCAAATATTACAGGTTTGTGCCCCTCCTTAAATTTCCACATCATTTGAATGGTTTGTCATGTGGTTCTTCTTAAATCTACTTTTTATTTTTGTTCTTTGAATACATCCAATGCTTCATGAGTTAATTCCACCGAATCCTCAATTGATGCGATTTATTCAAGACCACCAGGATCATTTTATTCGCCTAGTTAATGAACCGATTGAAGGTGTTGAAGGGTGAGTATATTCTTTTCATTTTCACTACTTTATTTATAATTTTTAGTTAGCATAGACATCATCTGAAGGCTCTTTTTTTTTATTCCTTCAAGCCCTTTGCTAAAAATATTCAATATTAAAATGTTTTTTGAGATCCATTACCTTCTACTTCAGGGATTTATTTAACCAGCTTGCTTGGATCAATGCCCCAGGATATTAATGTAACTCCAAAGGAATGGGACGCAATTGAGCATGTAAGTGTTTATGGATAGCTTCATTATTCACTTAAACTCAAAAAGAATACATTTGTTAAAAGATTTTGTATGTGATGTGAATCTTCTTTGTTTATTTTCAGCTTGAGGCCATGGGCTTTGACCGTGCCCTTGTTATAGAGGCTTTTATGGCCTGAATGAGAAATTGGCAGCAAAATCTCTTTTGGAGCATGTGCTAAATAAGGAATTCTATAGATAACAACACTGTAAACTCTGGATAAAAAAATGTAATGCAAACCTTGGAACTTCTGGCCATATGCAACAACAAACCCTAAATTTTGATACAAAAAAACCCAAGCATATTTAGCTCAGGCATAAAACCTATCAGTAACATACATCAACATTGCAATCACGACAATATCATCAAGATAATATGGTAAATGTATTAGAAACATACATCAACAAGTAACAAATCTGATTTGAATCCTCTGCTTAATGATCAACACACTCTTACTTTCCAAATCTCAAAAGGATTTGAACATACTTAATCAATCTTTTTGGTCGAAAAAAAATTTGAGTGACGAAGTACTCAATAATAATACATGAAGACTTAGAATTATGATAAATTTGAGTAATTCGAGTGCTTGGAAAACCTCAAATACTCCCTCAACGAATAAATGATTATAACATCACAACCTTTTCCAGATTGCACCATTATCCTTATTACACTATCTCAACTTTTTCTAGGATTTCCTTTCAACCAGGTCTTTAACTGTTGTTGAATTCTTCCTCTAATCATGCCCATAACTATCCCCTATGAATGTTTGAAGGATGTCCCTAAGTTTGCCCTTAACTGTGAGTGACACTGTCTTATTCTGGCTACTATAGGCCTAACTTGGATGCTTTATTTGTGATCTGATATACGGCTAACTTGGCTTACTTTCTGAGATGTGCTATACGTTCAAGCTCAACCTAATACATGGCCTTTGTTAGGGATCTATAATTTTAGCAGATTGGTAAGACTCAAACTGCAGAAGCAACATCATTTCAACCAACTTTGGGATTCTAGGATCTAGCCCTCCTGAATCCGAAGAGGGATCTCTCCAATATGTACAAAGATGGATTTGTCTTTGAAGTTTGGGGTCATAATATTAGGCTAGTTATGAAGGCCAAGGGTTTTTTTGTTTTCTGGGTGGTTGAGCATGATTACTGTTTGAGGTGAAAAGTTATGAGTGCGAAAAGTTTCAAAGGTGAGAAGTTGCAAGCAATCAGAGTAAGCTTCAACCAAAAAGATAGACAATTGCAAGTTTTAGTCCATTGGGCTATGGAGTCATAATAGGATTTAATTGAAACAGTAAGACGAAAGAGTGGTCTATGGGGCAAGTCATTTGTGTCTAAGGATTTCTTTGAATCTGATTTATGGAATGAAATGATACAATAAGAAGGAGAGATAAACAGATGCAGAACAAGACCAGCCTAGGATCTGATAAGTACTTTTAAACTAGTTATTATTTGGCATGGACTCAAGAAAAAAATAAAAGTAAACTAGGATCTGGTAAGTACTTTTAAACTAGCCAGCCTTTGATATGCTTTCAATAGAACACATTTTTTAAAACAAAGGGAAACTTGGAAACAACCTTTGAAGTAGAAACTAGGGTGCCGGGCTCACCACAAATCCTCACCTAGCTCTTCTTTACTTAGTTACTTTCAAGACAAACACAAAGATAACACAGAATGGCCTAAGATCTGGTAAGTACTTTTAAACTAGCCAGATTTTAACACATTCCAAAGGGAAACATCCAGATAGTTGTGGGGACAAAACTAGGACCAGGGCTCACCATATCTTCCTCAGTTCATCTTCACAAAACATATACTGAAAATAAAATTTAAGAATAATATTCAGCTAATACAATAAGATGAGGGAACACCACCATTCCTATGCTTGAACTGAATTATATTATTCCTAAATAACACAGTTTAGAAGAAAACATTCAGATAAAGATTTTCAGTCAGAGAAGGTTACTGATGTACAGTAGGTCCCAACTCTATGCATGTTGTTCTTTATAAGAGAAAATCAAACACAATGAAAACAGAAACAAAATAACAAGCTACAATTAGAGAAACATCACCGCCAACATAGACCAGGATCCCATAAATCAGCTTGTATTGATGCTCCAAACCAGTAACATCTTTAATTCCACTGCTTTAGTTTAGCAACCATCTACACATCTCAACCTAACCTATCTATCACCAGCAGAGCTCCAAGAGCCAGTGAGAACTATGTACAATCAGAAGTTTAAGCTCAAGTGTATATCAAAGTTCTACAACCAACCCCTCACTCATCTTCTGCATATGTATTTATAGAAGGATGAGGAGGTGAGATCTGATAAAAGATCTCAATTATAATTAATACAAACTTAATGACTTATTGGCCTTTGAGGGGCTCAATGAAGAAACTTACTTACGTATCCTCTATATTAGATGTTTTTACATAAATATTAAGCTCGGTGGGAGCTTTTGTTGACCTTTGAGGCTCTGTGTGGCGTCGAAGTAACCCCGCAGATGTTTTTCATTAATTTCCTTGCAGACTTTACCCTTCGGCTGTGTTGGGACGCAGGTATTCGGTTCTGATCAATAAATTCAGTCTCTGATTGAGCACTTTAGAGGCACATGTGGCATTTTAGTAGCTAGAAGGAATCAATTTGCCTCCATTTGTGGCGGTGGAAGGTTTTCCTATCGATAAAACACTTTATGTTTTCCTTAAACTATGTTTTACATCAGGGATTAGGCTTTTGATAAACATTCTTAGACGTGATCCCCGCAAATCTGTTCTCCATTCTTTGTTTCTGGTTCTTTTTTATCTTTGTCACTGATACTCCTTCCCTGTGTTGGATTCATATTTTTCTGCTGGTGTGTAGGGCTGCACAGGGTCATGTGGCATCAATTCTTAGAGAAACACTGATGAAACGTGAATTTTGACACCTGTGAATGATTTTCCCTCGGTGAGTCAAAGGCGGGAGGATCGTCACCCTCCGCCTTTGCATTTCTTCGGTCATAGCAGAAAATCACTTAAAACCCTGCAAAATACAAAAAATGTTATAAAATCCATGCATATGTAGGTTGACTGCTTCAAAGGACGTGTGGAGGGAGGGTGGCTGTTGGATGGCATCATCCAACGGTCGGGATTAATCGGGAGAGATTGTAGAATGGGCGGAAGAAGATTGAATCTAAGCCGTCGATCGCACGGAGATCGACAGTTGGGAGCGGAGGTTGAAAGTCAAACGGAGGAAACAGGGTGATGGAATGTGGACCTTCAATCTGTAGATCAGATCGACGGTGGAGGTTGATTAAATGCCGCGCAGGGACCACGTTAAGTGTTAAGCATCTCCGGCGAGCGATAGCAGTTGGATGGGCAGCTTCAGATCAGACAGTCCACGGAAATATCGATGGGCAGCCACGTCCAAACGATAACACGCGATGGATGGCGGTTTTCCAAATAGTACCTAGGACGCGTGTCACACGATGTATGGAATCTCTGGCGATCGGGGGAAAATAGCTTTTCACCCAAGGGCGGTGCGATGGAGACCGCCGGTTTTGGGCAATCAGCTTATGGATGGTGGGGACCACAGGAGACGAACTCTGTGTCATCCGATCTACAGATCAGATCGACGGTGCAGAACGGTTTAAAAATGGTACCGGCGGAAAAATGTAAAATAATTTAAAACCCAAGGTTTAAATTAAAACAAAGGTTTTAATAGGGGCGGGGCGAAAAAGCATATAATAAAAAGGTCTGGCGCCCGACTGTGGGGCTGCGGGCGCATGGGAAGTGATGTGCTCAAGGGTTAATGGGTAAAGGGGTTTAAGACTTAGCCCAAGGGGGCTTAAGACCATAGTAATAAAACTTTATTTTAATGAAAATTTTCAAGGTTTTCAATGGATTTGGGGGTTTCAGTAAAGGTTAAAGAGGGAGTATTTAACGTTGTGAAAGTGATTTTCATGAGTGGAAGAAGAGAACTCATGATAAACAAAGAAGTTTTATGGAGAAATAGGGAAACAAATGAAGGTTGGTTTTGAAGTGGGAGGAGGAAAAATGGCCTTCGCAGCAGTAATTTGGCTTGGAAATCAGTAGGATTTCTAAGTGTAAAATGGCAATATCAGTGAAGCTTTGGACATAGGAAAGGCAGGAGGCCTTCAGGAGTCTTCAAGAGCCAACAATTTTTAGTCATGAAATTTGTTCCTTGAAGGCTCAAACAGTCTTAGCCACTTTTTGGTATAACAAATATTGTAGGTGGCTAACAACCTTCTCCTACACCTAGACTAATTTGTCTTCTGCTGCCCAAAGTCATCATTCTCCCAGTTTACAGATCTAATCTACCTCCCTTTTGTGACTATTATAGGAGTATTTTAGCTTCATAGTTATCCTAGAATTGACCTTAACAAAAACATTTTCCATTGATAAGAACAATCCTAACTGGAGCTCAAATGTGACCTCATAAACTTGGCCTTGTTAACTCAGAATAGCCTTAGACAATCCCTTACAGTATAATGAAGAATTTCCTTGAACCAATTAGGTATTCAAGTTAGACTTCAGGAACAACAAAACAATATCATAAACACCACATCTCACATATTGTAGAGAGATCAAGAGTAGTAATGCATACTAAACCTTTCAAATATTCAATTGCATACATAGCACCTTATCAACCCATTTTCATTGCATTCAGGGCACCTTTTTAGTTCATATCCATTAGTATAAAGCTTACAAATCCCATGAAAACTAGCGCATGGAACAAACATCAAATCCCCACAGCCATCACAAACCCTAATGCAACTCATAGCCTGGAACCTCTAAATACGTCTCCAACTCACCTTCTTCGTCCAGCTGTATAACCCTATCTATTACATCATCTTCATGCAGATGTATAACCCTATCTTCTCCACTGATGCATTCCCCTCTTATAAACAAAATGGGCACACCGATACGCTAAGTCCCTAGCAATCTTCGCAACTCATGGTGATACTTGGCATGTAGAGATACATTCCTTTCGTCCAAAAAAATAAAGAAAACCTAAATAATTAACCTAACATAACAACAATCCTCATAGGTCTTCCTGATTTCCTTAAAGATGGTAAAATACAAAACCACCCTATATTCACCTTCAAGGGGAGCCCTCAGCTTCCTGAAACCTTGGTTTTCAACCAAATCTATTGTTTTAGAGGGCTCCAGTAAAATGAATGGTGGTTCATTAATACTCCTCGGAAAAATGGTACACTAAATCCTGCTACTACATGAAATGACAGGAGTCTCAGTGTCATTTCTAGAAACAGAAACCACCAGACAGGGATAAATCTTGTCAAAAGATTTGGTAGTGATCATGGTCAAAATTTTGCTGATATGTGAGTTTTGGCACAAAATTAAATAGTTCCTGGTGGCTGGATAGATGGAAAGGTTCTATTTGTGGGAGGGATAAACAAATTCCAAAATCCTATTGCTTGGACAGGTGAAATTCAAAAAGTCTCATTGACTGGGGTGAGTAATGTTTTCCCACCCTCAGCCAGCAAAGAAAACACCTTTCGGTGTAATTAAAGGAAATACAACAACAACTAATCAGTGTTATCCTAACTATACTAGAATTTGTTGAACATACTACTTTGACCGCTTTGATACTTAAAACTATTCGACTAGTAGCACAAAACTGGAAAAGGTTGGCTCAGTACCAAACTGGGCCTTTGTCACTGAACCAGCTAGTTTTGTACAATGCAACCAAGGACCCTAGGAATGAAAATAAAAATAAAATTATGAGTGGGGAAACCTGAAACTTTTTTACTTAAATTTTTAATTCTTTCGGTATTTCTAAGGGTGGTTCCAATCTCACTGGACTTCATATAAAGAAAGTACAATTTTATATCCCACTCAAAATTTAGCAGACTTAACAGTTTTTAGGATTTCAGAAATGAAAATAATTAAATACTGAAGACCCAAAGAAACAACTTAGGGTAAGTATGTCGCCTCTAGACAATTAACCAATTTTTCAAAAACTCTCTAGCAAGTTCCAAGGGTTTTTTGATATGTGATTGGCATTCAAACTTTCAAGTCCAACAAACGTATGATTACAAAACTAGGCCGCAAAATATAAAAATAAAAATACCCTATCAGGTCATGTTAAGTTGTCGCATGGCCACCAGACTTCCTATGTGATCTCATATTAGATCAAACAGCATACATAAGGTTACAAAATTAGGCAGACAACATATTAAAATAAACATCTTAGATGGTCCCATTCAGCTATTTTGGCCCATGGTATTTTTATATGGGTTATCCTTGATCGGAACTGGTGATTGATAATTTAATATTTCCATGGATAGCATCTACAACTTCCTTGATAAAATGTTTTTCATATTATATAGGTCACTCTGAATTTTCCTAATGCTTTGAATGTTGACTCTATGATCATTAACCATTTTATCTGTGCAAGTTCTTGACTAGTTGAATTTTACTGTAAAGATGACTTCCAATGGAGAGATAAGTGAAGTCAAAGCTTCATTTCTCTCGTCTTCCTGACAGTTCAAGCTTTAGATCATTGTTCCAAAGCATAGTTAGCATCTGATCTATAAATATATTTAGAGCTTATCTGTAACTATTTCTAGCCCATATTAAACTCATTGTCATTAAAAACATAATTACGCTCAAGTTCCTCTAGCCTTTGCTCAACATTGTCATAAGCATTCCCAATTTCTTCCTATTCTATAGTGATCATAGGATAATATAGGAATCTACCCCATATCCTTGCAGGATCTCCAGTCCTAATTTCCTTCCACCATAAGTACTTTTTAAGCTTAGACGATGCAAGGTGTGATTTATTGCCTTGAATAACAATTATTTTAGGTCAACTTCACATAAATGTTTTGTCACTTACTTCCATGATTGGACCTGTATTGATGAAATGTGTGGGAGAAAAGGTAATATTAGACAGTTTTATTAATGTCTAATAAATTACTATAATAATTAGGTCAATAGGACTTAAAAATACATCCAGTTTTTGTATGCAATACATATTTCCTGAGTCAACGTGAGCCATTAACATCCAAGGTTTATGGTAAGAAATTTTGGATGGAACATTTGGATCTTGACCAAAGTTGGAGAGTTTTACTCTACATGGAGACAGTCTAGCACTGGGATCTCCTAGTGCTGATTTATCAGTTGGTCTGGTGATTTTTATTGCAAATTAGAAATTTTATCTCCTAGAAGTGTTGTGGAAGGAATTTGGTCCATAATGAGGGGGATTAAAGAGATTTGAAATTTTGGAGTAGCATGGACCTCAATATGACATTTTTTGTCTTGACTGAAGACCCAACAAGGAAGAAGGAGATTCTCCTAGCGGGCTTTGGCTGGGGAGGTCCATGAAAAGGTTGATATCTATGATTATATGTCTTATTCATTCAAAGGGTGAGGCATATTTTTAGATAATGAAATAATGTCGATAGGGGGTGACCTTAGCCTTGCTAAAGGTAGTAAAATCCAAATTTTATCTCATAATAGATAGGAAATATGAAGATGAGATGTTAGATTTGGGATCTGGTGATCAGTTTCAATCCAAAGTCGATGAGAATCCACTAGCCATGCATATAGTGTTTACGAATATATGCATGTATGAAAATGTTGAAATCTTGCAATTTCATGTTGTACTAAGAATAATATGCCATCTTGGGGATAAGACCTCTGGGTGGTGTGATCCAAGTGTATACATATCTCTAATCGCCTCGTTTAGGTCATTCGTAAATGGTAAGGCATGACATAAAGTGTCTGAAGAGTACTTGAAGGAGGGGGAGTATGAAGAAGGAAACTGATCAGGTGAGAATGGATTCTGAAATATAGACTACCCCAGATTCTGAGAGATGTCATTTTCTTTCATAAAGGTGATTATGATTGTGCATTTATTCCATGTAAGGCTGGAAAATACTAATATTTTAGAGGGGGTATTATGTCTAGGGTGTTCCTCATTGGCTTTAGGATTCAAATATAGATTATATGCTTCATTAGGGGTTCCCTATTTTATTTTTAATAGATTGAATTGCTTAGATCCTAGATAGAGTTTCAATTTTATATTGAATTTCCTATTGTTGGATTACCAATGAGAAATTTGGTCTGATACTCTTTGAAGATGGGATCATGATACTATTAATTCCATATATTTATATTTAGGAAATCAATTGGCAGTTTTGAATCACCTTCCTTCTTTCTGTAGATCTTTGAATACATTATTGAGGCTAAGTTTTTATCCCCTAATGAAGTGTTTTGACTTCTACTTATTTGTTTAAGGAATATCCTTAGAAACTGTAGTAAACATTCAGAATTGTAAAATTTGTATATATATTTCTTGTTTTCTTATTTAAGGCATATCCTCAAAAATTGTAGAAAACCTTCAGGATTGTACATTTTTTGTCTATAAAGGATTTTCCTTTCCCTACGTTGCTTCTTTCTCTCCATTGAAGTTCAACTTTGACCATCCTTCCATTGGGGGCTTCCAGATCTGGCAGGTTGTTTTTTGTTCTTTATGGTTTTGATCAATGGATTTTATGATTTATGCCATTTTCAAAGATAACTTTATATTGACTTCTTGTTGCATTATTAAAATTTCATTTTGTATTTTTTAAAATATGTTAAATAAATATAATGTTGTCAAATAAAAATATATGAAGTTGTAGAAGACTGCTACCATACAAGTGGAAAAATGGAAACTAAAAATATATAATTGTGAATTAAAGTTAAGTTCTCCTTATCCCCTCTCGAAGTTATTTTTTCTTTCTTTGAGATGGAGCATTTCAACTTAGTTATCTTGTATATTATGAATTTTCAGGGAGAAATATATGTCTATATTATGGTTCTGTAGGATCACTTTCTCAGATCGTACTGTATTTATCTAGCCTCTGCCTCATTAGGTTGATCACCTTCTTCCTCCAACTTTTGTGAAGGATTTTAGGTCCCAAGTCTTGTGATAATTCTGTATATTTGGATGAAAATTATACTAAGTTGGTGAAATAACGTACATTTTCCCATTATATTTATATACAATCACTTCCCTGAAGGCCTCATAGATGTAGTCTCTTTTAGTACAAATTTTTCTTCCAACCCAAATTGATCAATTAGACACCCATCACTATATATTTCCCTTCAGCTTCATATGCTGGGAGAGCCTTGACTATTTTTCATGAGGATTTTCCAATGTCATACAACTAGGATTTATCAGCCATCTGTAGACAATATTTTATAGACATTGATGAGGATGGAGATGGCCATACTTCTTGCTTCCGAGATGTCCATAATCCTTCCTCTACAATCATCTCTTAAACCACCCTTTTGTACCTTTTTTTCCCTTATTTTTACTTGAAATTCTTTAACTTGTAGAATCTACCTTTTCCTAATCTGTAGTAGTGCTTGCCCATATTCCAGGGTTCACCCTTTATTCCTCTTTTTTTTCATTTCACTTATACCTCTCTGTCTTCTAACTTCCAAGAGTAGCATTGGCACTGCAACCTTATTTTTTTGACTTCTTGTATTTTTTATCTCCATTGACATAACAGTCGTGTCATATGTCAGCATTAATGAATTTCCTTATTTATTTCTGGTGAAATTGCTTCACCAGTTGTTTCCATTTAATATTTTAGCTGGCTTTAACTGTGTGTCTCTAGCTGAAAAATAGTAAATACTCCTCCAAGACAACTGCACTCTCTAAAATAATGATCAACTCTTGCAATTTATGAGTGAAGAATCAACCCCATAAGTTTCTTTGTGTCTAGGTTTTTTTTGGTTTTTTTTTTTTAAATATTGTATTTGAAAAATATTCCTTGGGAAACTAAACAATTTAGAAGTGTTTCTTAGAATAAATGGCTTGTTGTTGTTTCGTTATTCCTTGGTTGAGGAGTGTGTTTCTTGACAAACCTGATTGTGAGCACAAAAACACCTCAACATATTCACATAGAACTTCCAAGCCATTTTCTGATGACAAGAAATAAATCAATGTCCAATATCATACATAGATTGGAACTTAATATCACCTCCTAAGTCTAGATTTTTTGACCTCTTCTTGTAGGAATTGTAATGAACAAATGTGGGATATGAAAATGATAGGATATTTCCCTGTAGGTGAAGAAGGAATTGTGGATGATCATCTTCTATATGAACATCTCTTTGCTATATCATCACTCTCACCATGGTTTGTTGATATAGCCAACTACTTGTTTGATGTAAGACTCGGGCTCCAAATATTTCATTCCGGGAGAGGAGCAGAGTCATCAGAAAAACCACCCATTTCACATGGATTAGGGGGAACCTTTTCAAGCTAGTCCCTGATCAAATCCTAAGGAGATGTTTGAGGGAGGAAGCAGTTTTTAATATCCTATCTGAATGTCATGATATCCCATGTGGGGGCCACTTTTCTGCAAATAGAACTGATTACAAAGCTTTTCAAGTAGGATATTATTGGCCTGCCCTTCACCAATATTCCAGAAGATACACCAGCAGGTGTGACCAGTGCCAAAGGATGGGGAAACCCACGTAAAGGGATGAGATGCCTTTGGACCCACAAGTGCCTCTTGAGCCATTTGACAAGTGGGACATGTACTTTGTTGGACCAACAGATCCACCATCTAGATAAAATAAGTATGTCATAGTCTACATTGATTACCTGACAAAGTGGGCTGAAACAAAAGCAGTGAAGGAAGCAACTGAGGAGAAAGTAGCAGAAATTCTAAGGGAGAATGTGTTTTACAAGTTTGGGTACCCCAGAGAAATAGTCACTGATCAGGGAGAACAATATACCTCTCACCTCATTGAGAATATTTTGAGGAAGCATAAGATTAAGCATATAACTTCTACTGCCTATCACCCTCAAGTGAATGGCCAAGTAGAAGTAACTAACAAAGCTTTAGAGAACATCCTCACCAAGGTTGTGAGTAGCAACATAAAATATTGGGTAGACAGATTGGTAGAGGCTACTTGGGCCTACAACACTAGCTTGCAAGAAAACAACATGATTCACTCCCTATGAAATAATCTATGCTAAGAAGGCTCCAATTTCAGTTGATTTTGAATTCAATACTTTAAGAATGGCAGCTTAATTAAATCTAGATCTATCAAACATCCAAAAAGAGATGTTGTTGCAAGTAAATGGATTGAATGAGTTCATAATGCAATAACTTCTTCACATAGAGGTATTTCAGCTACAAAGGAAGGTCTGGCATGACAAGAACATCAAATAGAATACCTTCCAAGAAGGATATTGGGCATTTTTGTATGATTCAAGGCTTAAACATTTCAAACGCAAGTTGACAACAAGATGGTTGGGACCTCAAACAATCGAAAAATTCTTTGATAATGGTGCAGTTTAAATCAGAACCATAGATGAGGAAGGAATCCCCTTGCTTGTCAATCGTCACATACTTAAAATTTACAGGAAGCCTTTTTCAAGGGAAGATTTCATAAATTAAATAAGCAGAGAGGTTTATGTGATGGGAAAATCCATAGTTCCCCACACCTCCTCAAAAAAGGAAGGAAAAAAAGGAAAAAACAAGAAAAAGGAAAATTAAATAGAAATAAAATAAAGATCCATGGGTGGAAACCTCTCCGAGGCACCCAAGGCAATATTGTGGGTTGAAAACATCGATGGGGGCAGCTCACTTGCTCAAAACAAAAAAGATAAAAAAGAAGAAAAGGGAATAAATATCCATGGGTAAAAATCTCTATGAGGCGCCCAAGGCAAGTTTGTGGGTTAAATACCTCCATGGAGGCAGCCCACTTTCTTTAAAAAAAGAGACAAAAACAAAAACAAAAAAAAATTCATCTGCATCTCTATGTTTTTTTTGTTTGTTGTTTTGTAGGTTATTAATGGTTTCTAGAAATACAAGGAAGCATTCATGTTCTCTCCACTCCTATTTTACCATCCATCCCATAATTCAGTCCATTCATTTCTATAACTCCTTCCATCACCTCCATACACCATATTCCTCCATTCCTAAGCACAATTTAGTGAAAGAAAGCAAGCCAAAAACTACTACAAACATCAAGAATTTCCTTCAAAAACAAATTTGTTCATCGATTGCAAAGAAAAACAAGGAGGAGTTGATAAATTAGACCCCGGGAAAGAGAAGACTGCCACCCATGGCATATGGAGCACCCCCACGCAGAATCTACAATGAGAAGAAACAACAAGAAAGATCAGCAACTCACTGAGGGAGTTTCACATTCAGCAATCTTCTCACTCATAAAACATGAAAATAAGGAAGAATACAGCATATAAGAGACTTGTCTCCAAATTCCAGCTCCTGCAAATGCCTTGAGAACAATAGGTAAACTCAAGTATAGCTTCTCACCCCTTGCTATGCATCCATAATAGGCAGAAATAGTTAAATTTTTAGACTTAGATTTTAAGGGGAAAAAAGGTTGTAAGTTTGCTTGGCCACCATTGTCAAGTATGACTAGGGAGAACTTCAAAGTTATGCCACCTGGGTAAAAAAAAAATTAAATTAGGTGGAGTAGAGGATAACAAGGGGAGGAAACACATATTCCATCATGAATTAACAAAGAGAAGGAAACAATAATCTCTAACGAAAACTAGAGTTGAGGCCGAGTTACATAAGTGCTCCAAAATTAGTTGCGCAATCTAATAAAAAGAGATCCTGTATCATCCAAACCAGTGAACTGAGAATATTTTAGGGAAAGGTACTGAAGGGATATTGTAGAACAACAGTACTGAGAGTGGGCTACATATTTGAATAGCGTGCAATGGAAGCAGTAGTAAAACAACATCACGAGCAGTCGATCGAACTTCTGAAGTATAACGCGTATCAGACACAATAGCAAGGGATCAAGGGAAGATTTTCTCCTCCCATTAGAGAAGAAAGAGAAGAAGAAGAGGAAGAGACAAAGGGCCAAGGAAAAATGGAAGAGATGGAAATAGAAGTCATAGAGGTAGCAGAAAGTGAGCAAGAAGCAGACTCACATCACAACATCACATCCCCTAAAAAAAAGAGGTGGTTGTCACCTTAGCTTATTTGAGCGCAAAGAGACAAAGGAATACCTCTATGTATTTTAGAGCTGATAATAGTTAGAGGGTAAGTTAGAGATGGACAAAAACTCCTCCCATGAGCCCGACTATCGTTGAATAATCACCAAGGGAGGATGAAAGAATCGAAGAAATAGTTTTGAAGGAAAAGATGCAGAACGCACAGGTAGAGAATGTAGCACTTAAGGAGGAATTGCAGCAAAAAAGGGAAACAAGTAGCCACCTTGGTAGAATTATGCATAGAATACATTCAGCACAAATATCCTTCTTACTCATATTCTATGTACCTCAAGGAGCAATGGCTCTTATTTCAAATCAAAACTCTAGCTTCCCATGGATCCCTACCTTTCCAAGATTGTAGGCAATTCATGGATTTCTACAAGCAAGATAACATGGCTGATTAGGAAAGGATGGCAGAGTTTTATGTGCATAACCTTGTGCTGACAAATCTATATACTTGGGACCACAATCCTATAATGGGGGATATTTAGTTGATGTCTTTAGTATCTTGGATGATGAATGAGGACACTAGAGGAAAAGAGATATGGTGGGTCATGGGAAGAAGAAATAGAGAACCCTTATATATCAGACCAGAATTTTTTAGCCCAAGAAGAGTCATCCTTAACCATCGAGAGATTGAAAGGGACCCTACACTAGCTAAAAGCTACCTTCAGAATTAAACACAGGTAATTGACCACTTTGATGATGTTTCTAGGTAGATAGAAAATGAGTGCATGATGGCCAAGCAGAGGAGATGGAACAACCTCCCTCAAAGCCTCAAGAAAAGGGAGTACCCTACTACAGAAAGACTAAGGGGTGCATTGGAAATGGCACCACTATACACGAAGGCCATGCAGGCCAAAAATATCCAATGGTTGGGACTAAAGCTTAGCAAACCTTTGTTGCTAGGGTTGAATGATGAAAAGGATGTAGATGCACAAGATAGAGAATGGGAGAATGCAAAAGATAATAATGGTTTTTACCCCCTTGCGGAAACATCCACATTTCTTCCTCAAGAAATCAGGGGGGTTGTCAAAGCCTTGAAGGAAATGCAAGAGGAGGATTAGCTGCTCAGAGGATGAGCAACCATTTAGTATGGGGGTGATGATGAGCTCATAATTATACATATTTGTAGGGGTTAATGGTCACCTTTTTTCCTTCTTAGATCTCTTTTTCTTGCATCCTTGGTATTATTTGGTTTTATGATGCTAGTATAGGTGGTGATTAATGCTAACATACTTTGAGTACCTAACATAAGGTTGAGTGAAGAAAATCATTAATTATCTACATTTTTATAAGGATTTTATCATAAATAATTGGAGGAGACAACAAATATAAATCACAGGACGATTTTCCACCCTCCTTAACTCTTAAAGGCAGCCAAAGGATCCCAAATATTCTCTCCATCAATTTGAATTCCAAAGGCAGCCAAAGGATCCCCAAGGAGTCTCTCCAATAATTTGAATTCCAGAGGCAGCTAAGCAACTCAAAGGGGAGTGCACCAAATCTTTGTTTACTTGGATTCAAGTGGAATCAATCACCATTTTCTAGGGAGTTGTCGGTAGCTTCCCTGTAGAATAAATAGAGTAGAGATAGAGCTATTAAGGGGTCGATTTTAGTCGGAACTTTGTTGCAAGCTATTGAACTTTTTATTTTACTCAGTGATGAAACTTTTAGAAATGTATGAGGCTATTCTTTTATGAAATGAGCATACCCATTTCACTTTACTAATTTAATTTTCAAAGAGCTAGGCTCGTGGGTTAGGGCCTAGTCCATGTGCCTCAGCCTCTCTACTATATTTTTTCTCTGCTTTCTATCATTCCATTAGTTCTTCTTCTGATGATTTCTTTTATGTTTCAAGTTGTTGTTTACTGTTTCTATTAGTGTGTTGTTGTAGGTTTCATTTTCTTCTGACTAATGGAATAGAAGAGTAAAAACAAAAAATTTTGAATGAAGACCCCCTTGTCATCTCTGTCAATAGAGCTCGAGGAGGGAAAACCATCCCAGGGACCCAAAAACAGATTTATTTTCATTGTTCAAAGATTAAAAGTAGAGTTTCATTACCATTTTTAGGTCTTCCTTTGCCCTATATTTTTATGCATTTCTATGTTTCTTTTTGCAAAAGTTAGCAGGGTGATTGCAGGAATTATTTTTACAAATCCCAGAGCAACTTCATGGTGCTCCCCGCTTCATTTTCCATCCCTGTTTTCATGCTTCCAACCACCTCTGTTATGCCCTATTCCCTCCTTCTTTCATTACATTTTTCTCTCTTTTTATTCACAAAATGCTTGAAAAACCTTTAAATTTTGACCTCCACCTTTCCTCCTCAAAATTCCCGCTATCGCATTTCACATTTCACAATATTTTTTGAACAACAGTTCCGCTACCCCTCTAGTTTTTCGATATTGCAAACTGTGATATCACACTTTGCACTTAACAACCTTTTCGTAATCGCACTTCGCATCATTTTTCCTTTTTTATTTAAGACTTATCGCTCCTTTTTTCTGATTGTGATATTGGTATCACGTTCTGCCACCAGTCCCACCGCCATGTCATCTAACTCATCGAAACCTTTGGCATTTTCGCAAATCGTACTTTGTAACTTTTTCCTTTTTGGAGTTAATACTTACGACTTCCAAACACTGATTGTGATAACTCTGTTGCATCGAAAATCACATTTCACATCTTTTATTTGGTTCTTATTAACCTTTACCACTCCAAATGCTGATTATGATCACCCTCCATTGTAACTCCACCATCGCTTTTTTTAAATCATTTCACTCCAAAGCCTTCTTGCACCATAATATAATTTTCATAAGGTTCAAACCATTCTTTTCACTTCTAAGCCTTGTTCGTGTATTTGTCCCTCCATTAGCACCTTTCGCCCTTTCTTCTACAAGCTACAAATCAATACTTTTTCAATTAGAATTAAGTCATGGATAGCTTAGCTGCATGGATATAAGCATGGTAGATGGAGCATAAGAGAAGTAGGGTGTGTTTAGCTAGTCAACCAAGTTTAGTGTGGTTTAAATTAGTTTCCTTTCAGCAATTTAGTTTAGTTTCCTTCCTATCATTTCTTTTCATCAATTTAATTTAGTTTATTTCTGTCATTTCCTTTTTGGAAATTAAATTAGTTTCATTTACATCATTTCCTTTCTTAAAATTAAGTTACTTTCTATTATTTCATTTCCTCCTAGCAATTTACTTTTCATTTTTCATCATAGTTTAAGAAATAGCACCCTTTCGTAAAGCAGAAGAGGATGAAATCAACAAAATGCATCTGTTGTGTATATATCATTGTCACCTCCAAGTTTGTACGAACCCCGGGTTGATAAACTAAAGTAGGGCAACCCCTAGGAGTTGCAGCACTCTTTGTGCAATACCAGGGCTCACCACCTACAATGCATACAAATCTTCTTTGTTTTTCTTTGAGAGTTGGGCTCTCAATCTTGACCTTCTCCTTCACACATAAACTTGCACAAAGTTAAATTCTCCTTGCATAAATTCAAAAACCAACAACTAATTATTATAGATAACCTTGGCCGAAATGAGCTAAACTTTTCTCTGATACCAACTTGATATGAATATGGGAAAACTAGTTTTGTTGCGCTAGCTCGCTCATCAGTATTAAAAATGTGTCTTTAGGATCGTCTCAAGTTAACCAATTGTGAAGGGGTATATGTGTCAAGTTTTATGCATCTTTGATGTTAAACTTATGAGTTAGTAATTTGTTAAAAACATATATTCAACAAATTAAATTCATATAAATAACACACAACAATCAGATTACACAATGGCTAATAACGACATTCACCCCTCCTAGGCTACATCTCCAAGGACCAGCTTCAACTAGCTAGGACCTCTTTGGATTAAGAGTCAAATTTCTAATTACATGCACTTATGCTACTCTAATGGATTTGAAACCTACTCCATTAGCTTCAGAAGACCCAAAAACCTCAAAAATGACTATTTAATCTCTGAAATTGGTTTCCAGCTGATCTAGGCTTGACCTCTCATCTTGGTGTTTGTGGGCTTGTTTAATCTCCAAAGTGACAAAAACACTTTCATACGTTCTCCCACGCCTCTGAAAAGTGTTTATTATGTTCAGAGCATCAAAATCATCTAAAAATGACTCTTGTTGAGCCAAAATTGGTCTTCAACTGTTCTAGGCATGGCCTTCCTTCCTGGTGGCCCTAGGCTTCAATTTTCTAAAAAGTGAGAAAAACACCTATAAAATTTCTCCTATGCCTCTACAACTTATGCGAATGGATTCAAAGCATGTGAATCTACTAGGAGGGACTCTTCCTAAGCCAAAATTGGTCTGAAATAGCCCTAGATAGGCCCCATTCAATTTTTCGTAGTAAACTACTTCTAAAACTAGAGATGACTCCAGCTAGAGCGCCAAATTTGGAGGCAACTCCTAAAATGGCAGAACTGCCGAAATGTCTGCTAATTTAAACTGGGAGTTTAATTATTCATTAAGCATAGTTAAGGGCAGATCAGGGTGAGTTTAAATTCCATTAAGCATGTTTAATGTAACCTTGGATTATCGCTAAACAAATAGGGATTAGTGGTAATAAACCTAGCTTAACAGATTAATCCTTGGGGTTTAATATTTGTGCCGAAAAAACTCCGCTCCTGGTTTTTCGTTCTTAAGAGACAATCCCTTGGTTGTGAAAGGGGATCGATGCTTAAGACATTTTAACAGTATTTTATGGAAACAATCATTATCATTCGGTATTTGTTATATTCCTTTGGAAATTAGTTTTTAAAAAACTTTAATGCCCTGGAGTCGTAAAATATTATGCAATGCATTTAACTGGTAAAATGTGAATTAAGAAGAAGAACTATAGGGAAGCGTAAGGTAATATGTTGTAAACATATGATCTATTAACTTAAGTTTCAAAGAGAATTTATGAATAGAGAGGAGTTGGAGTGGACAAGTGCATTTAAGGATATTTACCTCTTACTTACAAGTGTAATTCAGAGACCAACAACTTCTTTACTTCACTTCATTCATAATATGAAATAACACAAGATGACACATGAAATAAAAACCACCATCAATAGTTGCAGGAAACTTGAGAATTATTTCATTAACTCTTCAAAGAAAGAAGCACAAAAATATAGTCTTCCATAGGTCCCAAAACTCGAACCCTTCTTCTTCATTTTTTTATTTCTTAAATAGATTCAAAATCAGTTTGTAACTGCCAAAAATTCTTAAAACTACTTAAGATACTTCTTTCTTCTATCAACTACTTTCATTACAATTGAGGGTAACATTAAAACCTAGTTCTATAAGAAAAACAAAAATAAAATAGAATAATAGATAGAAATATTATGTTGTTTTCTTCGTATCATTTGTTATTGATGTGTCTTCAGGAAGATTAGATATCCATGCTCTGCACATTTTCCAGAGTTCAACATTTCTCTTCGGAGCATCTACTAGCTTATGATGTTCGAATCTAAAAGAAGCGATCCTTGTGTAACTGGGCTTGTCCAAAATGTAATGTCCCTCAATTGCTGCTTTTTAAAATAGGCAGTTAAAGACTTTATGGGTCAAAGTGGACCCCAAATAACATATTGATGGTGGATATATTTTATTAAATTAAATTAATAAAATAAAATAAAATAAAAATTAATGTGAAATGACTAGATTATGATTAGAGATCTGGAAACCAAATCCATGAGAATGGATCAGGTTGTAACACTTTCCCAGACTTCCAGGAATCCTTGGAAGGAATAAAGTAAATACTAAAATTAGATTGGAGATAAAAATATAAAAAGTACCTCAGTAAAGAGTAAATTACTGAGATGTGGTGGAATAAAGCTTTAAAAGAAAAAAAGCTAGCTTTAAAAGTATCGTTGTGGAAGAAATGAAGGGAAAGCCTAGGAAAATAGGAATACAACATCTTGAATTAACTGGGCACAGTTAAGGGAAATAGGCTAGGGAAAGCAAACATATATAAGTTGAATTAAAATACACAAGAGGTTGTCTATCTCTGGAGTAAAAGATCTATGTTCGGGGGTGAGCTATGGAGAAAGAGCTCTAAGGTTGGGAGGCAACTAGCCTACCTTAAGTGGTATGCACATCTAATTTGAATTTTTATGAATCATAAGATAATGTTGCGATGAGTTATAGAAGTAGTTAAAGTAGCTAAATCTATATGAATTTATGATGAATATATTATATGCTGTGGAAATTACATAATACATAAATATATTTTGATTGGCTCTACATTGAACAGATTAACTATTGAAGAATAGTTTATCCTATAGTGTTGTACAAACTTATCCCAGAGAGGACTAACTCTCAGAATTTCTAAAAACTGAGTATTGGGTCTAGATCTAAGGTTAGGTGTCTCAGAGTAATGAAATATGTTTGAAATTAATAGTTCTATAAAGAATTTATTAAGTGCTGTAATATATTCTAAATAGAAAATAATGATAAGTATAGATACTATATGTTGTGCACTATCAATAAAAAAACTCTGTAAATATCTAGAGGAAACATAATCATAAACAAATAGATGTTATGTGCTTGCATGAAATTGAACTAAAGCTGAAATTGATAGCACAGATAACTCGATTAAGGAAAAATTATTCTGTCAATATATATTTAGTACAAAAAAAGTATGAATGAGACAAATTCCAGAATAAAATATAGTATTCATCTCTTTAGTTGTAAATAAAGTTCAATTTGAAACTTCAACTCTGTATATTCAATTACTGAAAGAGAATACATGCCATTCTATTAAAAGAGGTTTTATCTGATTATTCAACCTGAATCTAAGTTAGGAACACATTCCACAAAACAAAAAGAAGAACTCATATAGTTACCTATATACTACTACCATATTGTAGAAATAAATGTTGCAACATAGTGAACTGTCCCAGAAACATCACAGGGCACAAATTTCCAAAGTGCATTAAGAAGGAACCCAAGCCATTTTCTATAAAAAGGTGATACTATGCAAAACTGTATTCTTAAGAGAATAGGATAAACCCAACAAAGCTGCTAGACAAACCTGTACAGAGTAGATTACCAATTAAAACTAGAACTGAGAACTTGAGAATAGTCCAAACTTCAATAGTAGGTAATGATTTTAATACCTGCATAAAATAAACTCCGAATTAAATATAATACTCTATGGAAAAAATATATATTTATAAGAGAGGTCCAACTCTTATATCAAAAACCACAGAGGCTATGTCTGAGATAAAAAAAAAAAAAAAGAACGAAGAGGAAATTAATAAGAGATACCAAAAATTCATGATATAAACTATAGAACAGAGTACTAGACAACGTAATGCAATTACTAAGTTGTTATTAAGAGGGTATATAAATAATATATACTTATAAACGGTATTAGTATACCAGAATAATTGTGAGAAAAGTATTCCTTTCTACCATTCCATCATAAAAAACAACGCAATGAAATTACTAAGTTGTTATTAAGAGGGTATAGAAATAATATATACTTATAAATAGTATTAGTATACCAGAATAATTGTGAGAAAAGTATTCCTTTCTACCATTCCATCATAAAAACAAATAATACATATTTTCTATATGTAAATTGGGGACTTTACCATAACGAAAGGTATAAAACAAAAGGAACCCTATACCGTATAAACCCCTTAAGTAAATCCTGTTTTCAACAAAAAAGGGACAAACTGTGAAGTGAAGCAATTACAAATTGGTAATTAAATAATTACCGATGGAAAGGAATATCGAAATTCTGGTATACCTTTTTGAATAAAAACATATACACATTAATTCAACAGTAAAAGAAACAAATTTATACTCATTTGATAAACTTTGGAAGTCTATGGAGAAACAATTATTTTCCTTGGTACCTATAGGGAATACCGTAGAATAGGAGTTCGGTTAGAAGGCAAACTTGGCATTGCATTATAATGCTATTCACCCTGTCATATAATTGCGAAGCATTATGTTAACATTCACAAAACTGAAGTAAATAGAAATGTAGTTCTACACAAAAATAAAAAGGGAGCACGATAATACAATAAACTCCAAGCTAAGAAGTGAGAAACTAAGAAAAATTAGGATATAATATGGTTAAATTGGTATCCATTGTTGTATATTGGTGGAAATTCAAGAGCATTAATAAACCATACTCCACTAGCCAAATTTAGTACACATTCGAAAAGGAATTGCTATAAAGAAATATTGCGAACATCTCACCAGTGGGAATTTATAAAATACTGAATATTGTAAATGAAGAATGGAACTGTAGAGTAGCTCCAGAAGTAAACAATGTTACGTTGTTCACAATCATCGAGGTTCTGTGGCCATGTCATTCTAATACATACGAAAAAAAACAGAATATGCAAGTCAGGAAACGATGGCAAAACTATGATTGAAAAATCAAGTTAGAATGAAATAAATCAAACCAAAGGAAAAATGATGAATACTTTACCTAGTAAGAGTGGGACATAGTGAGAGTGGTAAAAAACTACCTCAACATTCGGTCTAGACACATTACGAGTTCTCAGTGAATGCAAAAAGACAAACTCGTTGTCCACAACTATCACTGGACCGGAAGGCAAATGAGAAGGGAACTTTCTCTAAAAGTGATCTTTTAAACCACAAAAAACCCTAATTTAACCTTAAATCACCACCATACATGTTTCTCCAAATTAGGCATTGTGTCGCAGATCACCACATCAAGAAGTGGAGGGAAGAATGTCGTGTGATGAGGTACGAAGAATTTATGGCTGTGAGTCTCGAGAAATTCATATAGTGGAGTGTTGTATACCTACAACTTGACGGCAAAGCTTATTTTTCAGTCCATCGGCCCATTAATGCGCCGAGATGAAATCACCACCGTAGGATGATGCACTGCTTTAATCTGACGGTGGGGATTTCATCCCTCGGCGCATTAATGGCCGATGGACTGAAAAATAAGCTTTGCCCAACTTGACATAGACGTTTAGTATTTGTGCCGAACCTAAAAAAATAAGTTGGGCGTATTAAATATGAAGGATTTTTTAGTTGGGTTAATTATGATGCGTAGAAAAATTGGATAAATTGTAATACAGGTATCATGTCATGCTTGGGTAAAGTGACGGTGCACAAGGTTGATGAATTTTCAACTGATATGGGTGTCGTATCCCCATGGTAATTCCTTTTAATTAATGAAGGTGCAGTTGTAAAAACCGAGTAGTTAAAACGACATAAGGAATACACACGAGTAACAAAGTATCACTCTTTAAACCATTGTGTAATGGTAATTGTTTCAAAGCATATAGTATATCGTAACTATTTATGATGTTATACGAATGCATTATAATGTGAATATATTCGCGAATGAATGTAGTGGTTCTAATGGCCAATTGGTTTTTGTATAATTTGCTGTATATATGAAAACACATGTTGAATATCAAGGTTAAATAGAAATGGTTACCAACGGTTACATTATTATTATATAATCAATATATTGAATATAATGTATATGGTTTTACATATTTTTGAACATGTTATGGAGACAATAATACAACTAATAAGGTGTATAATCAAGTATCTAAGTAATTGGACATTATTGTGTGGGTGTCATAAGATATATGGCCATCGTATTGGGAGATATGTATCATATTGAGAAGGTAAGGACTAGTCACCTATTGAATAGTGTCGAATTAATTAAAGACGTATTAAGGTGTGGAAGAAAATTCAGATAAGTGATGCTAAAGGGTACATAGGGTTGCATTCATCCTATAAGGTTCAACGGTAGTATAATGTACACCAGATATAAAGTAAAATGCATACAGGTTTATTATTGAACCCTCTATAAGGATTATGCAAGAGAATTTAAATATAGGGGACCATTGCCCTATGTTAAGAGGCTAGATCCAGGTTAGTTCTTGATGGGAAAATAAGAATACGTTAAAATAAATCTCATGTAGAGAAGGGTTCATTATATCAAGTGATATGAGGGTGTCAATTAATATCCTTATAAATAAACCCCACTAGAGTGGGTTGGATTAGGTGTAAATATTTATGTGGGATGAAGAATATATATATATATATATATATATTTTGAAACTAATAGGATAAACTTAAGGAATATATATGTCTGAGAAGAAGTTATCGTATGGAAGTGTTAAAACAATTAATCCTAGAGGTGAAATGATGAGTCATTGCTAAGAATAATTAAAGTGAATTTTAATTATTGTTCTATTAACATCTAGGTAAATAGAAGGAAGTTAAATTTTTACTAGAGTATCATGGAAGTTCTAGAGAAACGGTAATAGCAAAATGATATCTCTTTACAGTATAAAAGAGTAGAATGTACTAATAAGTTGAATGTTGATGGATGACGTACGTTCAACAATGATTAGAAATAATATGCATGGATTATATTTAGATAAAAAAATTATAAATAGAAAAAAAAATTAGTGTCAAAATAGAGGTGTTACAAATGGTATCAGAGCCAAGTTACAACACTAGGCAAAAATGTGTGCTCACAATAGAAAATTTATGTTGCTATAAATTTTGTTAAATTTTAATTTTCACTAATGGTTAAATTCATGAACAGTGAAACAGTGGTAAACCATACAGCTGTGAACCATGAGAAAAGGGGATGAGCTGCATGAGGATCTGGGTGTGGAGAATACCCAATAGATTCAAATATTCCATTGATGGCTATGATACATCAAATACAATGAGTATTGATGGAACTGAAGAAAAAAAACCATAATGAAAGGAAATCTTTAGCCAGGGAAGAACAAGAAACTTTAATGAGAGAGTTGACCTCTCGTGACAGTCACGTAGGTGAAGGGCTAGGAGGAAAGAGAGGGGAGACTGTAAATCACTCAGAAGAGACTGAGGAAGATAAAACCTTCTGTCAACAGTAAAAAAAAATTGATCTCTAAAGAAAGTATAAATTTTTTAAATATGAATGTAACCTGAAAGCCATAATGAATATCTATCAAATTCAAGGTAAGGCTACCTTGTAGTAGAATAAGAAAACAAGGGAGTGAACTTAAGAAGATGTTCAGATTAAATGTCAGAATGACCAATAGTAGGATGGAAAAGCCAAATATTTTCAAGATCTTACGTTGGAACAATTGGTTACTATTGAGTTTTTACCAAACTCACCAATATTCTTCGCTAATTGCCTTTTTATATTATAGGAAAAAGGCAAACGTAGAATCATGAAAAAAAAACTGTAGAAAGCTTTAAAAATTATTAAGAAACTGATATATTACATGGAATAAATTGCATAAATATTAGCTATCAGAAGAAGAATAAGGACTTCTATCTCCTGAAATTCTTAAAAACCAGTAATATTGGGAGCTGCTAATTACAGAATAAAGTAACTATGATTAACTAGAAAAAAATAAAGAAAGATGTGGAGTGGAAGGACGAAAAATTTGAACCACTTATCGTGGATTACATACTTTAGAAATAAACGCAAGTTATACATAACTGAAATTTTATAGACATTCTATCAGGAGAAGCATAAGTTATGTTGTGAAAAGAAATTTATAGACATGCAGGATAAATAATTTGTTTTGTTCTGGTTGACGAACCTGCATGTGATTTGGGAAAAGACAAAAAGATTCCAGCAAGTTGTAATTGTGTATAGAATTAACATATCATATTTCCAAAGATTGCAGAAAGGCAACCAAGTATAAAGAACCTTAGTTAGAGTTGAATGTTTCAATTATCGATTTCTATGAAATGGTAATAGGGATAAATTAGGTAAGGTAATAATAAGAACCTACCAAATTGTTGACAAAAAACACTACAAAGTATTAGTAGTGATCAGTAATATTACAAAGGCCATCTAGAAATGGCTGAAAATTGTATGTTGTGGAATTAAGACAACAAACTAAAAAAAAATAAACTGGTAGAAAATTTATCTCTCAGCATAGAGAGTAAGGAGATAGTGCTGGATGAAATTCCTCATATATCCCCCTAAAAGGGAAGTTGATTTTCAAATGATGATTAAACCATGGGTTACATAAAATCGTAGAGTCTACAGGTTGAATAACCCAATATTGTAAGGATTAAAACTACAACAATAACAAGTGTTGAATATAAACTCTATAAGACCAAGTAGATTCCTGTTGGAAGTATCGGTACGGTTGGTCAAAATGAAAGTTGGAACCTCCAAAGTAAATATAGATTTCTGAAAAAATAAATAAAGAAAAAGATACAGAAATTATGAATTTGTAATTTTATAGAATTAGATTGGTGTTGTTTTATCCCTATATGTGTCAAGTAAACCATAACATAACGAAAAACATAGAATTGTTTTCCAATTTTGTAAAAATCTAGAGGACATAAATGACATGATAAACTTTACAAAAAAAATAAAAAATCTCAATGATTAAGTATTGTACAGTCAGATGAAGGAACAATAGTGGGTAGAGGAAAAGCTCAAGTGAGCATGAATTGAGTTACAATTTTGATATTTCTCTTTTTAAACTCAGCTTATACAAAAATCTCTCTACAGTAAATAATAAGGAGAGGAAAAATAGATAGACTAGAAAATGTTCAGAATAGCTTAAATAGTTAAAAGACTTAAACTAATCCTGTTTTAATATTTTAACCCAGTTTGAAAATTTGTAGGTGATACTAAGGTTTGGGCATAATAATTAGAAGTAATAGCTTATGATTGAAAAATAAATTAGACATAAGCTTAATTATACTGATTTAATGTTAAGGTTTCTGCTGAAATGTATGCTTCAGGTAACATAAAAAGGGGTTTTGATTTCAGAACACCTATGGTTGAAGAAGAAATTCTTCAACAATCATAAAAAGGTTAAGAAAACTAGGTGTTTGACTTTCCATAATGAGTTTCAAAGAAACTTCAAAACTAGAAAATGAAAATAAAAGGATATTTTAGGTGTTTTAAAAGAGAAATGTGTCAAGAAAATTTGACAAATATTCGAGTAATAAAAATTTTTGGTTGTGAATAAGTGACACAAGTAGAATTAATGCAACAATAAAGTAAGAAAATACCTCTGATTAAAACTGTAAAATACATAAATATTGATATATATTTCCAGTCAGGAAGAACTGATAATTTCAAAAAAAAAATAGAGGGTACATTAATAATGTGACCCCAGTACAACATCAATCGTAGAAAATTACCATAAGATGTCCTTAGTTAGGACATATTGATGACTCAAATTAAGTTCAAGATTTAAAACAGGACATGTTTGACCTTATAGGAGGAAAGAGTAATGAAAAACCCTATGTGGAAAATGTTATTAAGAGACATGAAACCTAGTTATCAAACAAAAATATGGATCCTATGCCTATTTCAGAATAGAAATAGGAAGTTGATTGAGTAAGCAATTTAAAAGGGTTAGCTTAGCAATGGGTTGATTTAGAAACCGATGTTAATAAAATGTGGTCAATGTCTACAAGATCGAAACGGTCAACTGATATGAAATTCCAAGATGTAAGGTAATAACTGATACACTCGCTGAGGTAAAATTCAAGTGGAAATTGGAAATTGAACTATAGACCTTATTATTGATCATGGTTATTACCATTTGAATTAATTGATAAAATCAATCAAGTAGACGGTACATGAAGTGCATGTATGGACTGGGAAAAGGTAAGTAGAACCTCTGCATAATGTAAAGTTGGTTTTCTAAATTCATGAAATTCTAATGAAAAGGTAATTTTTTTTTAAGCACAGTGTGTAACAGGAATTGTACACCATGGTCAAAGGAGTCAAAGGTGAAAATACATGCAGAGAAATCACCAAGAAATTCGAGCTAGACCATCTTTACATGAGGAGGAAGTCTCACCGAAAAACGTGGAATGTTAAACAGATGTGTTAAAATTTCAGTATACAACTATGAACCTTGAAGGGATTTTCTAACAAGTGAATTTATTGAAATTATTAAAGTTTGGAATTTTTTTGTGATTATTCTAATAAATATATGTATATGAACTGTCGATAGACAAAAACAAGAATAAAATATTCTTCCAGATATATTTCTTATAATGAAGCACGAAGAAAATCAAACTCCAAAGTGTATCAGTGAGTAGAGAAAAACAGAGGAAGGTGCTTGTACTCTGAAGGAGCTACTGGGAGCCGGGAGAAAAGAGGAAAGAGGAATCTTCATCTTGAGTTGAGTAATCAACATCGAAATTTCTAACATGAAGGACTGTGGTCAGTTTTAGGGGGGGAATATGTAATGTCCCTAAATTGTTGCTTCTTAAAATAAGCAGTTAAAAACTTTAAGGGTCAAAGTGGACCCCAAAGAACATATTGATGGTGGATATATTTTATTAAATTAAATTAATAAAATAAAATAAAAATTAATGTGCAATGGCTAGATTATGATTAGAGATTTGGTAACCAAATCCATGAGGATGGATAACGTTGTAAAACTTTCCCAGACTTCCAAAAATCATCGCAAGGAATAACGTAAATACTAAAATTCAATTGGAGATAAAAATCTAAAAAGTACCTCAGTAAAGAGGAAATTACTGGGATGAGGTGGAATAAAGCTAGAAAAGTAGAAAATCTATCTTTAAAAGTATTTTTGTGGAAGAAACGAAGGGAAAGCCTAGGCAAACAAGAATACAACATCCTGAATTGACTGGACAAAGTTAAGGGAAACAGGTTGGGGAAAGAAAACATATATAAGCAGATTCCAGATAGACAAGATGTTGTCTATCTCTGAAGGAAAAGGTCTCTGATCAGGGGTGAGCTATGGAGAAAGAGCTCTAAGGTTGGTGGGATTACTCATAATAACAATGCATTTTATTCAGTAGGTAGGACTTGGGAGAAATATTCCTCTTCACGAGCAACCAAAATTGTTCCTCAGTTGACCAATTTTGGAAACCCATAGAAAATGATCTGAATTGGAGACAATGGAAATTAAAAATTATTGGGTGAACCCTCCTATAACTAATTAGTAGCAGCTTCTAGAAAAAGAACTGCAATCTAAGAAAATTGTGAGAGAGTATGTCCATGACATCCTTATATGGGACTAGTTCACCAAAGGAATGTGTAATGTTTGAGAAGCATAGAAACTAGTAACAGAAGAAAACTCAGTCCATTATAACTCTATGTGGAGAAACATATCTAAAGGGTCCCCTTAATAGGTATATTGTGAGGTTCATTTTTTTATCCTCCAACCCTTCAAATTATTCTTTTAACATTAATTCACTTTTTTAATCATAATATGCTTAGTAGGAAGACTAAAGGGTGCTTGTCGTATTACATGACCGAATGTGATTAATATGTAGGTAAAAGAAGCATTTTTGGAGATATTTATTATGTTTGTGATTAGTCGAGACATAAAAAGATAATATATGGGGCTTGTTGACTTCATTGACTCTCTAACTTGGCTTGAGATCAAAGATACCTCACCAACAGCTGGAATTCAATAGCATCCGAGGAACTCTAGTACATGTGAAGATCAAAGGGAACCAGAACCACCAATTTTAGGATTTTGGAGGGGATCATTCATCCTTTCAATGACCTTCCGCTCAGCTAGCTTTTGTATAAATAAAGAAGCCTAAAGACTCATTAGGATTCAATTTTTTGTTGGAGAGAAGAGTAGTTACTCAGAGCCTCGTGCTTCATACTATTATTTTCATCTTTCATATGATGTATGTGAATCTTGTTTTTTGTCAATGATAAGTTCACTATATGATTGCATATGATTTAGTTTTATAGGTATTAAATCCTTAGGTTTGCCCCCAACCGAGAGGCTTTAGTCCCTCCCTTACACTAGTAAAAAATGGCTAATTAGTTACTAAAAAAATGAGTTAAATTTGCATATAAACGACCATTTTTCAATCGGTGACCAATAGTAGCTAACTTACAGTATCTTGTAACGTGACAAACTTTTATTTTTTTTAAGCTTAGTCATCAGTTGGTTGTCTCAAATTTAATTTTTAGTAGTATAATTAGTGATATATTTTATCATTAATTTAGTCATGAATTTCCACAATTAATGATGAAATATACAAAAAAATATATTACTATATGATCACCTGAAAAAACCAATTAATGACCAAAGAAATATGACAAAAATGTTGGTCGTGTTATAAGATATTATAAATTAAGTACTAATAGTTGTGTATATGCAAAATTTAATCCTTATTTTTAGTCACAAATTTATCATTTGCAATATCCATCTATTTATTTGTGTATTTTCGTATTCGTTATATAAGCGATCGATTTAGTAGTTTATATTCATTTAATTTAATTTAATTAATAATCATTATAAATGACGAATTTAGTCATATATTCATTTTGTTTGTGTTCACCATTAGTTAATATAAACTACTAATGTAGTATTTTTAGATTAATTTTATGTTTTCAATTTATCAACATAAATTAATAAGTATGATTTTGAAATTAAATTAAAAAAATGGCATGAAATGTGCATGTTCGTCTAATATGAAAATACAAAATTACATATGTTAATTAATATACTAAATAATATCAAGTGCAACTATAAATGATTTCAACCACATAAATTATATTATATAAAATGTCAAATATTACAATATGATTTTTCAACTTAATATTGGTTGGACTACAATTTACACATGAAATATTATTTCATCACTTCGAAACATTATCATTGTGTTGCCAAGGAATTTCAACTGAATTCACCAACTCTAAGGATTTTACCATCAATTTGTATGTGTGTGTCTCATGGAGAATATTTTCTTTAAGGGTATCACTAGACCGGTCCTCTTCTCTTTCTCTTTATGCATTTGTCACTGTAGTGTTATTGATCTCCTCTTTCTTCATTTTTTTCTTCTTACCAAAAATATTGATTTCCTCTTCTGAAAATGAAAGAAGACACAATAAAAAGTATACAAAATTAAAGATGAAGAGAACTAGAATATTATAAAATAAATTAAGCTATAAATATTTATACAACATATATCTCAACATCAAAAATGTCTACCATTTTTCTCCAGAATATCAAGAAACTCGATCAGTTTTTCTTCAGTGGAGCGATAGTGGGGACCATGTGGCTAGATGATGTATATAAACAAATAAAAAAACATGTCACCATATAAAATAACACCTCAGAAACTTAGCATTCAATCTTCATGAAAATCTTAGGCATAATCACGTTAACTAAATTTCATGCTAAAAATCTCAAGCTGGAGATACTTCTAAAAACAAATTGAAAGAAAAAGACAACATATAATAAATAATGTATGAGAGTTGGATGGAAATTTGCATCACAAAAGAAAAAAAACTCCTATGTTTACCCATATATTTAGGTGGGTAGCATTCTCCAATATGCCATGATCATTAGGGTTTAGAGGAAGTAAATATCCTACTAACATAATGATTGATTGGTTGCATCTTGGTGTTGCCTCTCCTTTATGAGTCCAAAAAATAAAAATGAGTCCATTCATTAACCATTTGGGCTCTATATTATCCTTTTTCACATGATATCTCCACATACCCACCAAAAATATTAGATATGGCAAACAAATGGAATTTTGGAATTGTTTCTAAAACTACCAATTACACCCCTTTCAATGTATCAAATAAAATGTACCCACTTGAGAAATATATATTTCGAAAACCAAGTCAATCCAAATATCTTTGGATAAAAACAATCATCTATATTTGCCACAAACCATAGGAATTAATACTCTCTTACAATCAACCCAGTAGACTTAATATATATTTTTTCTTCTTTCCATTCTTGACACACATAAAGTGATCAAAAATAATCTAGGTGAATATTAAAGATATCAATTTAGGCACAAGAATCTAAAGATAATAGGTTTTTATTGAATAACCAACCTTGGATAATACTTTTTAAATTTGATAACATAAACAACCAAGAATAAGGTCAATACAACTTTGTTCTAGCTCATGAAGAATTAGCCCACTATAACAATACAATATGATGACCAACCAAGAAGTACTAAATCTAAAATGAAATGATGATGACCTTGGGTGAAAATCAACCTTGAATTGTTTTCCCAAATCAAGCTTCAAACTTGCAATTTTATATTCATCCCCAAATACAAGTTTCTCCACAATGAACTCTTGTCAATTCTCCAATATTGAAAGCTCCACTAAAATATTGATTTCCCTTAACATATGTTCCATTTTATATGCCTCTCCACACAATGACCCCTTGAAATAGGGTTGATACATCAGAAATAACATTATAATAATGCCACACATATGCATATAATTTTTTAAGAAACAAAATCAATATCAAACTACAAATGTATGTGAAACAGTGTCCCATAAGTACAACAAAGATTAATTTAATTTAGGAAGCACTTTCAGTTTCAACAACAAAATAAAAAATATATTTTAAAGGTTCATATGCATTTAAAAATATATTAGAAAATGTTATAAAGTGTTACATGTTCTGGATCATACCATCAACCATGTTCAATAGCATCCTCTGCAGAAGAATCCAACATGCCAGCCATTGAGGGATGCACAAAATTTTTTTCTAGAGATATAACTTATGTATATATGGACTAAGATAAAAAAAAGGAGGCGCGCCATCTAGATTATTGTCTGATGATACTCCACCATACTCACCAATATATTCAAAGTAGCCAAGAATCGCATTGATCAAAGAAAAAATATAATAAAGAATTCTTACCTGTAACCATTGTTTAGGCTCAGAAAATACAAGTTTGTTGAGAAAATCATAACCAATGAATGAGTTTTGTATGCTAAATATCATGAATTAAAATGGAATCTAAAATGCACCCATGCAAAAATAGGCAGAGCATGAAACACATATAGGAGGTGGCCCTAAATATAAGGGAACCGAAATTTACCAAAATAAAAATATAGACATAAAAATCAAGAACTGTCAAAGTCATGCATTAGTTATACTTGCATATTCCCCACGATAAAAGAAAACCTAAACAATAAGATCCTTCCACGTTATAAAAGTCACAAGTAGATACAACTACAATTTTCTTGCACTCATGCAGGTAGGAAAATGCTGTGAGAGATGGGTCATAGTGGATTACATGGATTATCTCTAATCAAGAGGGTGAAATAATATATTCTTGATATTTCCATTGTCATGAGATAGGAAATTACCTTTATTTGATTCATTTCCTATGTTTCACCTTTGTTAGGGAAATCCAACTAGGAAGAAAGGTGTGATATGATCATAACTCTATTGATTTCCATCCAATAAATGAGATTTTATGGACCAAAGTATAGTCGTAGGCATTGTACTATAAATTGAAAAGGTGGAATAATATGGGAATCATTGATAAAGGCTTTTTCTTATGGTAGTGAAGGGGTGTGATATATTATATAGAGCTAGTCATTAGAGGAAAGCCCAAATGGGAGGAGTATTGGTTGAAAATACCATATTTCCTAGAAGCAAGACTACCCAAATCATACATAATATTAGATTCAATTATCACATAACTTAGGTGCTTGCTTAAACTTACATCAACGCTAACTCAGATTATCACAGTTTTACTTGTGTAAAAAATGTAGGGAACTACTCACTAACAACAATTTTCAACCTAGAAATGGTTGAACTAAACGACTAAAGGCACTCATAAGATAGCATAAGATAAGATAATTATGTTATTTTCGAATAAATGAACACATAAATAGGTCAATGAGACTGTTGAGTACAATTTTTTCAATACAAAGGAGGAGTACTAGAAATTCTCATATCTAAAGAACAATAAGTAATATAGAAACATGAAATATATAAGAAAAAACACGATAAAACCCTTAGGTTCAAGCACAGGAAACCACGACAGGAGGGAGATGTGAAAAGGGAAACGATATAGGGGTTGATCCATGATACACTATATATACTTCTCAAAACATTAGAGGTTGAATGAAGGAAACTAAATAAAACATGATGCCCTGAAGAACAACCAGGGGAAGATATGAGGCATCTTCTGTACTATTACCTAACATCTATAAGTTGCTAATAATGTCTACGTTATCTTATATACTTGATGGTAAGGGATATGGTTTGGTGACATATTTGAGGTTCCTAGGGAGGGGGATTGGTCCCTCTAGTCCACATTGATATGGAGCTATAATAAATAATGTCATCAACCTATCTCTCAGTGCCCCTAGCTAATGGGAGCACTGCAAAGATGGCAATAATCCATTGAACAACATCTATATTGGGAGGATACTAGAGAGTGTGCATAAAAATTTTGGCCATAAAATATTAATAAAATCTTTCAAAAATAAAAAAGTTGGAAAATAATTATTAAATATCGAAAGGCACTAATTCCCCTATCCATTAATGTTGATAACCTTAAAGCTCGATTCCACCATGGAGTCACAACATAAAATAATATTACAAAGCACAAAGGGATAGATCAGTTGGTTTAACCCTCTTTACTAAGGATTAATGTCCACAGAGATCATGGGATCCATTCCCTCTGTGTGCTACAAGTTTAGTAGCCCCCATTCCAACCAGCAGTTAATACCATCTTCCATAATGGAATATCGAATGGGGGGAATCTAAGGGGAATTGAAAAAATAATAGCTTCCTCACTCTAAAATTTATTGGAAATATTCATCCATAAAAAATATTATTGTAGAAGTGACCTGGCCTGGTCATTCCAAATTAAAAAAATTGAATTAGAGCAATTGAACTAGAGATGCAACAAAAAAATATTTTGAAGGGCGCACAATGTATGATAAATAACTTGGCACATAAAATGGAAAAATATATTGAGTTAATGAGTTTTTTGTTTTTTATATTGTTATTTAGTTTTGAAATTAATATTAAACCAGTTAAAACCACTCATCTATGCTAAGGCATATCATTTTTTAATATGATATGATTTTTATCAAAGATGTTCAAAACATATCCATAGCAGAAGTTCCTTAATAGAAAGTCATTAAAATGAAGTTTGATATTATTATGTTTGTGGCACACCAATTCTTAAAGTAGCTAGATAACAAAATATCCTTAATAGAAAGTCATTAAAATCAAGTGTGAGATTATTGTGTTTATGTCACACCAATTGTTAGAAATATTAAGAGAGGAAAGGGGGGTGGGGTGAATCAGTATTCCTTAGAAATTATCACTTTTAAATATTTTCATAGCATTAGTTAATCTTAAATTATTATTGATGTTTATCCAGTAAAAATAATAAACAATAGAACATAATAAGCAAACAAATTTTAGATGGAATACCCCCTTTGGGTCAAAAACCATCAAATGGTTTTCAAATAAATTATTTAATCTTCAAACCCAACTAAAATTAAAGTTACAACTTCCTAGAACTATAGAAAATAATTCTTCTCCAGCTCCCACTATAAGGACGCCTCAACCCCTTGGTTTCTCCAATAGTCAATTGAATGGATGCCCTGACATACTAGATGGACCTACCACCCTGAAGTGTTCACGGGCTCCAACATGTAGGTGAATTAATGCACCAACCTAGCACATCCTTACCACACTATAATAATAATAAATAATACAAGAGTGTGGACTCCCATATGAGGGACCATGATCCACGATACAATATGATTCACAATGATTTTATTGAACTAGACCAATCAACCAATCACACTATGACCTGCAACCCAACCATAAAATTATCCAAAAATGACTCCTATACCTCCCAAAAATGTCTATTAAACTGTAGGAAGATTGACTCTTTTACAATAGTGACTTTTTAAAAAATTTACAATGATGATTTTCACAACACTAACTTTTTACACGACCTGATACTTGACATAAAACTGCTTCTCATATCACTGGAAACTGTTGAGGTATTGTTGTGCTTGCTTCAAGTAATGGTACTTTCACATTGCACATCCTTCAAGTATGTGTCTGAGTTCTCCTATTGTGTCCTCCTTCCTGCATATGCATTACTGAACCAGACCCAAACCAATATACAAACAAAATATGTACATTTTCATGGAAAACATGTGTCAGATAAATATTCAAAATTCAAATGTGAATACGTTCAAAATTTATAAAAAAAACCAAAAACAAACATACATACAAGATACTTATATTGTCCTACAAATACAAATGTCAAATATGATATTCAAATTAAAATTCAAACACTATTCTTACATACCTTGTTGTAGCAAACTTACCCTTGACTGCTGATGTCTGATCCTTACTGCAATGATCCTTGAATGGATACTTCTTATTGCCTTCTATAAGATCAAGATTGAATTTGTTGTATCTATGTAATTTCAGATATACAAGGTCTGAAATGTCATCCCATTTATCCCTATGAGTCCTATTTTCAACCTCACATGTCTTATTAATATTGGAATCTTTAAGAAATATTTATGCCAAATCTCCCTCAATGACTTGATTATAGACTAGTTTAGTAGAGAGAACTTGTACGATGTTTCTCGTGTTAATGTTTCAACCTTCAGTCCTGAAAATGATACCCAACAAGATAAAATTTGTCGTATTTATGTCACTTTTTTTGAAATTTGAATCCAATCCTTATAATGAAAGTTATTATTAGTTTTTCATGGTCACCTGATTGACATTGAATTCAAGAGCTTGGAAAAACACTAACTTCCTCAGATCATATCTTCGAAAATATAGTGAACCAAGATCTGAAATTTTTTAACGAGGTTCCTCAACATTTTGGCTCAAATTGGTTTTAGCCTCAGCTTCTGAAGCTTCGTATAAAACAATTTATAATGAAAATTCCACGACATCATGTTTGAATAATCAAAATCATTGCATGAGGAGGATATGAGAGTCACAATTTATAGAAATGATTAGGTTGAGAGGGTATTAAACAAGCTAACATTGGAGGGATTTTAGGATCTTAAAAAATTATTAATTATTGACTATTCAATTACCACAACCAATGATGAGTTCCATGCCACAACCCCATGGGGTTTAGCCCAGTAATTGGGGTTACTAACTTCAAACATGAATATCTCTAAAAATAGAAAGAATTACATGGTGTGCCATATATTAATGGAAACCTATCGACGAGTAGAATCCATTGAGAATATCCTTTACTCAAAATAGAGTAATTTTTCAAGTTAAAATTCCCATGCAATATTGGGCTACCCACTAGTGCTCCTTGGGTTGACATCAATGACAACCACTTATCAACACCAATTATTAACACAACTAGATATCTTTTACTTGAACCTATTACCTTCACATAAGTGTTTCTTAAACACAAACCATACATCACTCACTATTTAATACTTTTTGGGTTGAAAAAATAAGAAGAATAAAAATATATTTTGTACTTCAACCTATTACCTTCACATAAGGATTTTTTTAACAAAAAAAATATCACTCACTATGCAACATTTTGTGGGTTGAAAAAGAAGAAGAATAAAAATATAGTTGTGTGATTTTACAGTCTTATATGTGTATCGGTTACCTTGTCATTTTAATCTATCTGATTCAACCACATGTAATATTCCATTTTTTTGGATATGGTCAAAATGGAGGGAATCTACTAATGGTATTCACTATGGTATTCTCCCATGGTATTGACCCTCGTTATTTTCATTATCTTTTTTAGGGAAATAATAAAATAAGACTTCTAGAGATTCCATCAAACCTATAAAAGGGGATAGGAGCTAAGCATTGCGATCATCCATAGTTTGTGAATCTTTTTTTTTTGTTGAGAACTCAACTTGGCCAATTCTAGTTGGATCGTGGGACGAAAACCCCATGGTGAACTTGTATGGTGGATCCAATAAAGATTCACAAATGTGGTTTAGTGTCCTAGATTAATGCTTAATAAGGAGTCGTGTATGTCATATGTAGGTGATCCGTTCTCATTTGTATGGGCATGTATCTTCGTTTCCAGTTATTAATATAAATAAGAGGTTCCATTTTCAAATCCCTCTGGTGTTCTTTGTTTTTTATAACAAAAATTTTTATTACAACATTCAAGTGTGACAAATCCATTTATATTTGTATTTTATTTTATCTTACAATGGTATCAAAGTTGTGCATCCTTCTAGCGTGAGGGGATTTTGTTTGCAGGATTATCGAAACCTCGGTGGGATTTATTCTCACCCTAGCTGGTAGTAGTTTCCATATTCAATGATATTTGGTATCACCCTAGTTTATATCCTAATTTTTAAGTTAACTAATTTTGAAATTTCCTACTGCCAGTTCGAGAATAAAATCTAGATCTATATTAATTTAGGGGAGAGATGCCTAATGTTGTGCACAAACCAGTAATTGTTATAGTACTACTCCCATGGACCCACCAAAAATAGACATATATGTAACCAATAATTAAACAAAAAGAAATAACTTGAAGTCCAAATACATATTAAATTATGTCCAAAATTTCCCAAGTCATTGACTGAGCCCACAATTGTCCATAAATAGTTGAATAAGTATTGAGAGTACAAATCCTATTGTCTCAACTACAAAACTCATCAAACCATTTTTCCTTCCAAAATGGTCAATTAAATAAGTACAATAAGGCAGTCACTTCATCCCATATGATCACCCCTGATGTTGTGTATCACAGGTAAATATCCATACATGTACATAATAAAATGAAATGTTTTTCAACCATAATTGTTGTGCTATTCAACATTTAAACCCATTGTGTTCAATAAATGATAGCCACCCAATAACAAAATTTAAACCCATTGTGTAGAATAAATGGCACCCACCCAATAAATTCAATAAATGAAATTCAACCTATTATATTCCCCATTAAAACATATCAAAGCACATGGATCAGCAAAAAAAAATTCCCACCCATTGGGTCACATCGAATTCAATCATGATCGCACATGCAAAATGAAGTCATTGCAATCCCTGTCCATCATTTTCACCGATTAAATTCAATTGCAAAAAACTATAAAATAAGTTCAACCACTGCAAAGGTTACATGTTTCATATTCAAACTATTCACCAGCCCTGGAGACAAACCATCACAGAAAACACTACATAACATTTCACAGTATATTCAGGTTATTTTTTTCAATTACAACACAATTTTCTTACAAATTTGTTTAAATTTATGAGTATTTATTTCAATGTTCTTATTTGCATTTCTAAGTCTTTATTTCAGTTGTCTTACAGTTCTCTCCTTTGATTTGAGTTGAGGAGATGAATGTTATAAATCGTTCTAGGCAATGCACTTTACAACTAGGTCGAAGAACAGAGCTAAGGCTACCCTCAGCAACCAAACAACTTACAAAATTTAACGATACCCTCAGCAACAAAAGAACTTGAAAAATTACCGTCTCTTCCCAAATATTTTTGGGAACCATCTATCATAGAGCATGTATAATCTATTGTACAATAAATTTGTCACTCTGACGCTATTCATAAACATTAGCAAATCAATTCTTTGTAATTTTGAACATATACAACAAAAAAATTAACAAACAATATGTATAACAAAATTTACATATACAACAAAACAAATTAACAAAGATTGTAGTTGAATGTAGAACTAAGGACAGCAAAGACCCAAGATATCAAAACATATCTAGTTATGTCATATATTACAAATTAAAGAGCCAATTGTGGATGTAGTGGAAAATTGTAGATTGACTGCATGTGAAAAGGATTCAAGAGAAAAATGTCATAGATTAGAAATTAAAGAGGCATCTGTGGGTGCAACGGAAAATAAGATATAGTAGATTGAGTACATGTGAAAAGGATTCAATAGAACAATTTTATAGATTAGAAATTAAAGACTTAGGTTTAAAACGTACTTGAGAAATAAATCTGGGCTTCCTGTTTCTACACACTTACAATAATCATGTTTTTGATAATTAGCAGAAGCCAAGTCTCCTTTTAAGTAGCTCAGTCTCTAAATGTTCTTCCAAGGTGAAATTGGTGTCAACTAATTTGAATCTCACATCACTTAATCTAGTAAACAAGAATATATCAGCAACTCTATCACACTGTATATGTTGTTGTTGTAAAATAAAAGTCTTGTAGGAAGAGAATTCAAATCTACGGGAGGCCCAATATAAGTGCCATAGTAAGCCAAGGCCTATTTAATTGTAACATCCAATACCATTTACCTTCAATTTGGTTCACTCTAAACCTAGGCTTAACTCTCCCTATCACCTGGGCCCGTCAATTTGAGGAGTGAGAATTTACCTATTGATGCCAAATTTTGGAGGATATTAGGAATAATCGAAATTTGATTTTGAGGGATATTAAAAATGAGAGGATATATATGTTAATTACATATTTTATGTTGTATAATTAACATACAATCATAATAACCTCCATCGGATCTTAGCAAAACATAGATAGTTGGAATACAACCATTTTTTGACTAGTGCAAAGGCATAAAGTAGGTCAGATAATATAGGGAAGGAAGGGTACAAAATGACTTCAACTGACAAACAAATATCGGACTTGTACTAACTGGAATTCATTTCAAGATTAGTAATCCAAAAATCTAAATCCCTTAGTATAAAAAATCCAATCAAACTCTCGTAGGCCAAGTAAAACAACTGGCAAAACCTGGAGTAGTAGTACAAAAACTACAAAAACCTAAACAAGTGGTATAAAAGGCACCTTTCTGGTCCTATTTTCCCAAAAATTGCATCCTTATAAGAAGAAAAATAAGTGATCCTCTGGAGTCTAGAATGCAATGGGTTTTATGGTGAATGGAACTGCAAAGTAGAAATATGTGAAGGGATTTTAACACATCTCAGAGAAAATTAGATTATTAAATTCTTGTCTGCATGTGAGCCATATTCTTTACACTTCAATCTTACAAAGTTGCAAAGAAATAATTCTAAATTAGAGAAACTACTCAAATAATCAAAAGGTATCATGAGGCTAGCTTAAATTGAACTATATACCCCATATTTATATATTTCTATCTAGTCCCAAAGTGTTTGATGAAAACCCATGAATGTTTATATGCATGCTTAGCATAGAAGTTGGAAACTAAGAAAACCATACACAATATTTAAGGAACTCATCATTTGTGTAAAACAATTTATCATTAAGTCGGCCTGTGAAAAATATCTCAGTATTTGAGCATATAAGTTGTATCATTTCAGCTTAACATATCTATCTACAATAGCTGAGCATAGAGGCTGTTTCATTTGAAGTTAACATATCTATATACAGTAGATGAGCATAGAAGTTGTATCATTTGAACTTCAAATAAACGTATATTTTTGCATTAGCTGAGCATAGGAATCAAAGGTGACAAGAAAAAGAATAAGAAAAGGGTAACAGAAGGAAAGGCATTCAGAAACCTTGGGCATGAACACAAAAATTGTAAAATGTTATAAACTGTTATAAATGGGAAGAGATGATGTTACCAGATTGAACATTATTTTCAATCTTAGAAAGTTGCAAAGAAAGAATTATAAATGAGAGAAACTACTGAAATAATTAGAAGGTTCTGTGACACTATCTTAAAACTGGTTTTTCATGTAGTCAACTGAAAATGAAACATGTCCCTTTTGATTTGTAAAGCCAAACAACCCTAAACACTACTAGATTTTATAAACAAGTTATCAAAAAAGTCATTCTATTTTAAGTGTAAAAACAAGTTATGGAAATATTCATTGTATTTTAAGTGTAAAAAAAAGTTATCAAAACAATAATCACTGACGTATTTGAACACATACAACTAATTCCATTTGTAGATTTGATTTTTTAGGGATACTGTCAAAAAGCCATATGTATGAAAATCTCTTGAGTTGCTACTAACATACCTGTTAACGATTGTTGTAATAAAGGATAGATATGTTTGGCTTGTATGAAAGCATTCTTTTTAATTATTCTTAACTAAATGCATGCAATAATTCTGCAATTAGTTTCATTGATGGAAAGAGTTAGTTATGTAGCTCATACAACAAGAATTGGTAGAAGAGTGACCAGAGGTGCCTAGCTGTGATGCACTTCATCAGATGAAGAAAGGGCAGGTGATGTCAATGTCAAAAATTCTCCAAGAAATGTTGTTGATGATGATCATGTGGCTGAAGCTGATGTTGTCACGCCATCACTCACAGAGCCACCGTCAACCACACTCTAAGGGGCAACTTCAACTAAAAATTTCAGCGTTATAAGAGTTTGGACAAAATAATATTTTTAGTTGTTATTGACGACATAGAGTTCAACAAATATTCTGTTTGAGCATCTGTAAATAAACATAGTATTCCTGCCTCATCAATACATTATTGAAGAAATGGGCTCACTCACACCAAACATAGAGGACCTGTTATAGTTATGACTGAAGAGGAGGAGGCCGAGGTGGTTGAGTGGTGTAAAGAAATGGCCCAATTGGGACATGGGCTAGAGTTGATACAACTCAAATCCACAGTTGCTCAAATCTATCAAGGGAGGCCAAACCCATTCAAAGATGGATTCCCTTGTAAATCATGGTGGTTTGGGTATAGAAAAAGGCATCCAGACCCTTTATTTCGTACAAGTGAGGGCCTTGATAGAGGCATAGAATTAAATTTTCACCCTAAAGTTGTATGTAAGTTCTATGAAAATATTTCTAGTGCATACGATAAACATTCTTATGGTGCATATCATATATGGAACTGTGATGAAACAAGTTTATAGGCAGAAAGGAATTGTGGCATGAAGGTAATTTCCTAGAGAGGCAGTCGAAACGTGCCAAATATTTTTCCTAAGAGCAAGGAGTGGATAACCATTTTATGTTGTGTCAATGCAATTGGTGCTTCAATCCTAGGATTTTATCTATTCAGAGGTATAAATCAGTTGAAAAACTATATATAAAACTATGAATGAACAACATGCATGGTTACACATCCCCATGCATGGATGACTAAAGAAATGTTTTTAAATTGGCTTTTCCACTTTACTGCATCTGTTCCAGGTGGTGTCTCACCTAATAACATAAACCTATTGATATTAGATGGTGATGGAAGCCACATGGTTGTACAGACAATTGAGGATGCAAAAAATTTGGGCATTGAACTTTTAACATTGCCTGCTCATACCACTCATATATTGAAACCCATTTGTGTTAGTTTTTTTGGCGGTTTCAAGAATTATTTCAGGTCAGAGCACGCTGCATGGATGACAAAGAATCCAGGGGTTGAGGTGAAAATGTTTGAGCTAGTACAAATCACAAGTAAGGCTTTTAAAAGAGCTCTAACACCATCAAATATCAGGGTTGGCTTTAGGAGGATAGGAATATGGCCACTGAATTATGATTCTCTTATGCATGATACTAGTGGTAGCCATGCATTTCATGTTGATGGTCAGCAAGAAGAGCATGTCCAAGTAAATGTAAAGCTCAAGAAAAAGTATACGAAGATGTTGATGTGGTTGCAGCTGGTAATATAATTTCCCTCTCTCAAGGATAATTATATGTTGATGATGATGAGTAAGTATGTGAAACATAATATATTCATGAACAAATTGATAGAAACATGGAGGTCGTTCTACCAACTCAATCACATGGAACGTTTTCCCATGATATTGTTAATGAAATTTTTGGACATGTAGTTGACAATGCATATGTAATTGAAAATGAAATTGCCAATATTTTTAATGTAGATGCAGTTGAAAATAAAATTTCTAATATTGTAGATGACATTGAAAATGACGAATTGACATTTCCAAGCCAAGTAAACCCACCATCATGGCTGGAAGAAGCCGTGATTACTTTGAACGAACAAAGTGTATCAAGAACCAACGAACAAAGCATGAAAATGCCTTCACAATTGGCTGAATTGATCGGTGAAATTGTTTATTTTTTTATGGACAATAGATCAATGGAAGAATATGAAACACATAATGAGGCACCAGATGAAGATAACAATATAGTTCAATCAAGTGCCACGGATAATGAAGTGGCAAGTAATGACAGGGGGTTGGCGGGGTGGGGGGGGGGGGGGGTGGGAGGGGTGGAGAAGATACTTGGGTGGTTCCTAAAGCCACTAGTAGAAAGAGTGACAATGAAAAATAAGCAAGGAACACCTGGTAGTCTTCATTTTGGGCGATGTTCATAGTTACTCACCTCAGAAGACTATATAAAATTCCTAGTTGAGTCTGAAAGAAAAAAGTTGAAATTCAGGAATTAAAACAAAAAATAAAGGATCAAGCCAAGGAGAAGAAGGCAGCAAGGGATGTTGCAGCTCAATGTCGAGTAGATGAAAGGCTTGAAAGAGAGAGAGCAAGGCAGGAGGAGCAACAAAAAAAAATGGAAAGACAGGAAAAGGAAGTAAGAAAGGCTAAACAAATGCTTGAAAAGGAACAAGGGGTGACTGATATGGTTGACATAAACGCAATCACATTTGATGAGAATTAAACGAGGGACATTTCCAACACATTGGAAAATATTGCAAATAATACACCATTATTCCAAGACGTCATAAACATTCAAGTGCCTCACTATCAAAATGGGGGTTTACCCACTTGCCTTATTCCTACCACAGGAGGTGTGAATTCAATGTATGTTCATCACACAAATCCACTTAGCGCAAGTGTGAGGTATGGGTAATAAATTATTCCATGGTTGGAAGGGACAAATTGGTCTCAGTTATGTGGCTGAAATCAACCACAGCCTAATCAACCTTTATTAGGGAGGCCAACCTACTTGGCTCAATCAGGCTACTCAGGGTTTGGCACTGAAAATTCTCAAGGCCATAAAGCATATGGGTGTTCTATGTTTTTGGTTGTAACCACACTATGATGTGGAATTTGGATGGAATATCTATTTTTCTTATCACATGAAGGTTGATTTATTCAGTATTGTATGTGGGCATTGTAAGGAAGGAGCATTTATAGTCTATTATAATGGAACATCCTGATAGAATGATATTACAATGTTCTTAGATGTGTTATTTTTTTTATACTGTATACTGTTAGTTCTGTTAGTTTATCAGTATTTTATAAATTTTTAAATGTTTTAGATAGTTCTAATATTTTTTGAATATTTTCTATTATTTATGTTAGTATTCTTACAATTATGTTCACTACACCGTAGGATTTGTAGAAGGTAGATAATATTCTCTCTCTCCTCCTGTCTGACTACTGATAATCTTCTTTTTTTCTCTATGACTAGCTAAACTCTCTACCATTAGGGGAATTTTGAGGTGTAAAATGGGCCTCCTAAGGAGATTATAAAATAGTAGTGGAAATAATAAAACAATATTTCATTACATCATCAAATTTTATAGAGAAAAAATAAAAAACTAATTTCTCAACTTATTGCCCAAATTTTTTACTCAAAGTTTGAGCAAGAGTACTCGTTGGATGAAGAATTTAATTCCTCATCCAAAGAGTGCCCATGCTGCATACGTTTGAAGGTATTGTAGACAAAAAATGATAAATACATGACAAATGTGATTGTAACCATGGTTTTTTTAATGTATTTATCATTTTTCGTGTAAGGGGGTCCATCGAAAGTATGGAATATGGTTACTCCTTGGATGAAGAATTCAATTTTTCATCCAATGAGTACTCCCACTGGAAATTTGAGTAAAAAATTTGGGAGATATGTTGAAAATAATAGTTGAAAAAGTAGTTTTATTATTTTAATATTTTTTTAACTTTTTTACTCTATTACATAAAAAGTGGTGAATCACCCCCATGATTTTCATCACCATATTGAATCCTATTGGTTCTTATAAATTTTAATTTTGTTGTACATTTCTCTTAGGAGGCCAATTCTAGAACTAAAAACTCCCCTAATGCCACTCTACCCTATCAGCTTTTCGGCGTCCCATTGCATCATTAGTCTTGATGCCAACCAAGAAGGGGTGAATAGGCTTGCATGAAAACAATTGGATAATAGGGAATTCTCAGACGCAACAAAGAAAGCATCCCTTCACATCATGCTAAATAGACTATCGACCATAATGGATTCCATTTTGGAAATAGTCAACTCTGAAGTGTCAAATTCGAAGCCTAAAAGAGTAGATCCTTGCAATTTTCTCTGAACTAGATTCAATTCAATCCACTCAAAGAGATGAAGGACATCAAGACCAACACATAGCTTCTGCAGCCTATTCAACACACAATGTGGCACCAAAAATACGATACCTATCATAATTTACCTTTAGGATGACTAGTTTTTTTTTCATCTTTCCTTTTTGGAATGAATACTAAATGTTGTAAAAGTCTAGGACTTTTTTATAGACACTATATAAATAGAAGTTTGTTGTTTTATGTAAATGAGAAATGGTACAAAAGAGTTGACATACTTAGGATATTTTTGAGCAAACCAAACAGAATCAACTGTAAAAATTGTGATTGTAAATTTATGTGACAAGAGCACAAATTTTGCTAATATAGATATTACAGATAGTGTTAAAAAAAGCTCAATTTATTAACATGTGGCTAGTGATTTTCACTTAGCTATGAAATGAATCAAATGCTTGTTTTTTGATGATTTCATTTGGTTCAAAATAGGGTTAGAAAGGTTTCATTTTTTCTCTTTTAAATTATGTACCTTCCATTCATAAATTGTATAACCCACATAAGAGGAAAGGGGCCAATTAACCAACATTTCTTCTTTTATTTTTATTTTCCAAGCTACTTATTTATATTTTCTGCAAATAAAATTAATCAAACTCACAAAAAAATACTTCCCAAATCTATGACAATAATAATAATTAACAGAGTGGCATGCTCTTTTCCTTCCTCTTTACCTTCTTCCCCTCTCCTAGTTTCCTGGTTTTTCTTAAAAAGAAGGTTATTTTTTAGCAAACCAAACAGAATCAACTCTCAAAATTATCATTGTAAATTGTTGTGCCAAGAGCATATATTCTACTAATATAGATATTAGAGATAATGTTAAAAAAAAAACTCAATTTACTAACATGTGGCTAGTGATTTTCACTTAGCTATGAAATGAATCAAACACTTGTTGTTTGATGATTTCATTTGGTTCAGAAGAGGGTTAACAGGGTTTCATTTGTTCTTCTTTCAATTATGCACCTTTCTTTCATAAATTATATAACCCACATAAGAGTAAAGAAGTCAATAAACCAACATTTCTTCTTTTCCTTCTATTTTCTTAGCTACTTATTTATCTTTACTGCAGATCGAATTAATAAAACTCGAAAACAAATTATTCCCAAATCTATGTAATTAATAATAATTAACAGAGTGACCTGTTGTTGTTCTTCCTCTTTACCTTCTTCCACTCTCCTATTTTCTCGGTGTTCATGTTGTTGCACATAAAAAGACATGTATATGTTATGAAAGGGTTCCTAAGGTTAGAATGCACGGTTAGGTATAGGGTAGTTATTATTCAGAGTGATAAGCCAACCCGGTCTGGCATAACGAAACATTTTTTACTCAAAGAAATAGAACGATTGTAAGGATTAGTAAATATCAGATGATGGAGGTGTTAATTTGTTGTATGAAATATTGAATTCACTCATAAGTCCAAAATTCAAATACAATGTCATATGGCCATATTCCAAGAAAAATAATTGAAAAGCTTATGAGCAGTTTATAACTTCTGAAAATCTACTTCATCACTATGCCATAAGAAATATTTATTAAGAGCATTTTGACACAGAGCTTCTCCATCTATATCAATTAAGCTATAACCTATGGAAGAAATTTCAAAACCTCAATAGCATAAAATTGAATACCAAGGGAGAAATACTGCATAAATAACACATTACCAAATAATCATCAAAGCAATGCTTCTTACTAAATTCCAGGGCTAAGAATGGAAGGAAATGAAATCATAGAAGCTTTTTCTAACACCTACTTTAGAAATTTTTTATAGAGCATATACATTTAACATTCACCCAACACATACAGAGAATACCACTATTTAATTGGTATATAAAATTGAATACCAAGGGAGAAATACTGCATAAATAACAGAATATCAAATAATCCTCAAAGCAACTATTCTTGATTTTCAGGGCTAAGAATGGAAGGAAATAAAATGGTAGAAGCTTTTTCTAACACCTACTTTAGACATTTTTTACAGAGCATATACATTTGGCATACATCCAACACACACAAATAATACCATTATTTAACTGGTATATTGAGTAATATAGAAATCTCAAATAAATTAACCAAACTATACACCCAAAGAAATGCATATCATCTGGAATATAGAAGAAAGCATGAAAAAAGGACTTAAAATAACAAACAATATTTCTAAAACCCAACCCATTATAAAACCCATACAACCAAATATTTCCAAAAAGAATTAAAGTGTTCAAAATAACATGATTTTAAGTGTTAAAAAAAAAAAATTGGCTGGTAGGAATAGAATTCCTACCAGGGGTTGCAGGAGAAAACTAGAGAGCCATACCTCACCAGACTTCATTATTACCCGCAAAAAAACACAAATTAACACAAATTAACAAAAACCTAGGAAAAATGTAGAGAAAATGCAAGAAAAATGCAGATAAATTCGAAAAAATGCAGAGAAATTGGAAAATTTGCAGAGAAAAACCAAATTTACCTGCAAAAATTAAAATTTTCTTACACCGTCCATGAACTTCCACAAACAAGCATAGGGGACGAAGCCATTGACAAATCTACGCAGCATTGAGTACTCAAGGAACAAAGTACAATAGTCATAGGAGTTGAACATGTCCACAACGGAGCGCAGGAAAAATAATATTGAAACTCTGACAACACAACAACCCATCCTAATAGCCATGATAACGGCGGTGGAGGTGCACCAGCACTGGTGCCACACTCAGTAGTGACCGAAAGAGCTATGTGCGCAACATACTGTCCCACACCGAAATGCATAGACCGAACAAGACATGGTATAAAATGGCATGAATAAAACACTAGTTATATAGGAGGCAGTGGTATTTATGGCCCTCACAAACCACAACCCACCTAGCGGTCATGACGACACATGTAGTACATGGACCCACTAGCTGACATGGCTAATTGCCATGGTGTCATAGGGGGTGCCCAACAACTAGTGACCCTCCCCTAAAAGGTTCACTAAAAAGAAAAAAACTATCATTTTTCTTTTCTGGGTTTCATGCTCTGGTTTTTAAGGCACTATATATTAGTTTCAATAATTTTTCTTTTCTGGGTTTCATGGTCTGGGTGTTCGGGCACTGTATCTCAATTTTTTTTGGAAATATTCATATGGTTTGATTGGGGCCGCATTTCAAGAATGAGATGCGAGCATTATTACTTTTTTGGGTGATCATGATTGAAGACCACTTTAAAGGTGTGGGTTGATGAATTTTGTAACATCACCCAAGGCATGAAAAAAGAGATGACTGACGACCAATTATTTCCTGAATTCGATCGTTGTTGTAGACTAGGGGATGGTATTAATAGATAGAGGTGGGTATTTATTTAAATCATATAGGTTTCTACATAAGTATATCAACCAATCGATTAGGAGAGGATGAGGACCATGAAGCCATTTCATTCACACTATTTACCTTCGTTGAGCCACCAAGTATAGGCTCGTCCATATGTAGATGGTTTGAATATGAATCAATAATATTGATCGTCATATGGTTGATGGAATGAGTATTGAATAAAGGGATTGTTGAATGGTGTATATTTGGGTATATTAAAGCTCCAGAGCTATTACAAACCCTTCCTCATTTAATGCTTCTTATATTGTGGTATTTTATATCTTATTAATTGACATCAAAGGCTTCTACCCAGAGAAGGTAAATGATGACATAATTGCATTCACTAATGAACGAGTTGGATCCATCATCATAGGAAAGGAAGCCATATTAAAATACCAATAACATTAGAATCCAAGGATGAATAAGACCATAAAACTGCATAAATTCACAAATTATTGGACTGGGTATTTGTAGAACAAAGCTAATATCCTTTCTACAAACAGGGGATTAACCCCTCACATTTATCTAGGTGTGAAGAAATGGATCACAGTATTTTATTTATTTATTGTGAATTTGAGGGCCATTACATAAATAATTTTGATGTCAACTGACCATATATAAATTGCATTAACATATCAAGAGACCATACAGTTGGTTATAGACAGTGAGAGAAGCCAAAGTTAGTGGCAACCAAAATAAGGCTAGATCTGTCTGCATCAGGCTCACATTGCAAATAAAGAGTGGATAAGGCTGAGAATCGAGCTTATATTTCACTTCCCAATACTACTATGGGTACATGTGACCTATGTATCAATGAAAATGCCACCAAAAAATTTATTCTAATAGTAGCAGCCACACAAGCGTTGGAAAAAATGAAAACGAATATGAGAAGCTCAAAAGAAACAAGGGAAATGATTTTCCCTCAATACACAGTTTACAAAGAGATATGCAGAAAAATTCCTTTAAACAATGACATCAGAGTTGTATAAAAATACACAAAGCCACACACACCAAGATATAAAATGAGATACCGTTCTATTTCATTCTTTTGCTTCTTCTACATCTAACAAATCATATAAAAAATACCATATTTTTAAATACAAAGTGGGGGAGTTTCAAATTCAATGCTTATTAAATGCTGGAATAGAGACATAAAAATAGAAATTGTCCTTCTGTTGTGTTAGACATTTCTTCATAAAAAAACACATAGACATTGTACGCCTAGATGTGAAACCCTTCAGGTTTCAGCTTTGAACACACATCGCATCTGCGCCCATTTCGCAAATCGTGTTTCAGCCGCAAATCACATTTCATCGATGTCAACATTTACCTACGTGCCATCCTCCTAATCTTGCGAAATGCGATATGTGACCACATCGCATCGAGGGGGGTTTATGCGGTGGCAAATGAAAGTGACAAGAGTTTGTTGCGAAGTGCGAAAAGTGAAATGCACAAAGGGTAAGGTCCATGAACTGTGATATCTTATGGTGTTCCACCAACATCACAGATCACAACATTTAAATTTTTACTGCGCATCACATCGCGGCTAGGTTTGGGACCATGGGAAAAATGGTAAGCTCTAAATCTTGCGAAGCACATTGTGCGACGTGCTTAACAGTGGGCAATGCAAAGAGGCAAAGGTAAAGGTAAAGTGGAAAAAACGAAGGTTAGTATGGTATATGTATTTATAAGCAGGGTCCCATCATATCACATCAGAAAGTTTGTAAGATTCAGCAATTGAGTTAAGAGGAAAGGCTATGAATTGAAAAATGTGCAGTGCAGTCAAGAATATAGGTGACATGGTGGGAGGGATTTAATACAGAGAGATGGGCGAACATCATTTATGAACATTACGAAGATTTCGAAGGTAAATAAGCTTGAGGATTTAAATGTTTTCCCATACAAATTTACTATGTATGGATCTTGTCCTTTCCTGCAAAAAAAAAAAATTAATTGATTGTATGGTTGTTGTCATTTTATTCAAGGCGGTGGTTGGGAGTAATTTCCAACACTCCGCCTTAATCAAAACTGCCACCATTGAACATTCCCAAACATTCTCTGAGATAAACAAAATTTTTCTATGCCAACATCTTTGTGAAGATGTCTGCAAGTTGTTCCTCTGACCTGCAATGATGTAACTCAATTTCACCATTGTTAACTAATTCTGTTATGAAATGATATTTAGTATTAATGTGCATTGTCCTCTTATGGAAAAAAAATCTTTGATAGTGAAATTGCTAAACGCTTATCACAGAAAATTGTTATTTCTCTGTCTTTTTCATGACATAAATCCTGCAACATCCTTCTCATCAAAACTGATTGACATACTGCTACTATTGTGGCGACATGCTCAAATTTTGTTGTTGACAATGAAACTATTAGCTACTTCTTGGAAGCCCATTAAATGGCTCTTGAACACAAATGAAAAACATTCCTAATGTGCTCTTTCTGTCATCAACAATTCCACCCCAATCATCCTAAAATCATCAGTTGCAGAGTATAGAACACCACACTCCTTCGTCACATTGACATACTTTAAAATTATTTTGGATTCTTGCCAATGTGTCTCCTTGGGTGTCTCCATGAACCTTGACACCAAACTAGCTGCATACGTTATATCATGCCTAGTTGCAATCAAGTACATTAGACTACCCATGATTCTATTGTATAATGTCGAATTGACATTGCTACTACAATCTTCCTTTCACAACTTCAACCCCATGACATTTGGATTTGTTGATCACTTTATGTTCTACATATTAAACCTCTCTAAAAAAAATTCAACATATTTTTCTTGAGAGATAAAAATTCCATTTTCTGTTTGCTTCACTTCTATGCCCAGAAAATATCTTAATAACCCCAAGTCAGTCATTTCAAACTCACTTTTCATGATTTTTTTGAAATCATCGATGAGAGAATCATCACTCCTGTAAAAATAAATCATCTACATACAAAACAAAAATAAGAATCTTACCATCGGTTTCTTTGATGTAAAGAGTAGGCTCACCATCACATTTGTTGAACTCATTTTCCATCAGGTAAGAATCTATCCTATTGTACTATGCATGTAGTGCTTTCTTTAACCCATAAATATCGTTCCGCAAATTACACACCTTATTTTCTTCGCCTTCTACGTCATAGCGAGGAGGTTGTTCAACATACACCTCCTCTTTCATCACTCCATTCAAGAATGTTGACTTCACGTTCATTTGATACACTTTCCATTTTTTTTGTGTTGCTATTGAGAACATTGTGCGCACTGTCTCCATCCTTGCGACTAGAGCAGAGGTTTCCACATAGTCTCTTCCATGTTTCTGCTTGTACCTTTGACAACTAGATTTTATTTATGCCTTTCTATATTGCCTTCAATGTTTCTCTTCGTCTTATAGACCCATTTCACTCTAATGACATATTTTCCTTGCGGAAGGTCCACTAACTCCCATGTGTCATTCTGTTCAATTTATCCTATTTCTTCATTCATTTCCTCAACCCATTTCTCTTCTTTGACTACATATTCAAAGTGTATTGTGTCATCTACATGAAAAAGTAATACATATAAAGAATTCACACCAGCATTTTTATCAACTTCTTCTTGCTCATAAATTTCACTTAAATTTGTAAATTTTGGTTTTCTTATACTTGCTGAAGATGAGCTTGGTGTTGATATTGAAGTAGATGTACTTGTAGATCCCTATGGTGTGCATGGAGAAGCACTTACTTGATTGTGAAATTTTGTCCTATTACTTGCTTGCAATGTGCTTTTTTGAGCTTGTGTGGGTGGAGGAGGAGTTACCGTTGAGGAATTACTTGCTACAGTAAACTATTCTTTGTCTTCATGTGAAATACATGTCTTCACATTGAATTTCTTCTCTAAAATTCCATCCCATGCTTCCTCTTCTATGAATTCAACATCTCGTTTGATTATTACCTTCTTGGCTAATGGATTGTAGATCTTTTATTCCTTGGATTCATCGTTGCATCCAAGAAATATGCATTTCTCCCCCTTGTTGTCCAAATTCTTTCTCAACTCATCTGAGACATGTGCATATGCCACACATTTGAAAACTCTCATGTGAGTGAAAAAATTATTTCTTCCAATCTATGCTTCTTGAGGAACTCTATTCATGACACTTTTGGTTGGGCATCTATTAATGATATATGTTGCACAAGCGACAACTTCAGCCCAATAATAATTTGGAAAATGCTTTGCCTTCAACATACTTGTTCCATTTCCATGATGTTCCTATTATTTATTTAGGAAACACCATTTTGCTAAGGTGTAGACCTTGTTGTAAACTACTTGTGAACTCCATGCTCCTTGCAAAAACGTAGGAAGTCATTTGAGATATATTCGCCACCTCTATTAATCCTCAACTCTTTTATGTAGTGTCCACTTTTCTTCTCAACAAGAGATTTGTTGTGGCGGAAGCAATCAAACACTTCACTTTTATGTTTTAGAAATTAAACCCATGTCCTCCTTATGTAGTCCTCTATGAATGTCAAAATGTAATGGCCACAACCAAATGATGGTTCTTGCATTGGTCCACATAAATTTGAGTTGAAAATATCCAACCGTGCTTTTGCCCTTATTGACCTTCTTATTGTAAATGATTCTCTTTGTTGTTTTTCCAATATGAAACCTTCACATAGGCTATAAGGTTTTCTTATGAGTGTAAATCCTTTCACCATAGCTTTCCTATGCAACAAATTCAAACCTCCGAAGTTGAGATGACCAAATATCAAATGCCATAACCAATTCTCATCTTTGAATTCTTCTTCAAATTTTTCTTGTTTGACAGCTGTTATAACACCTTCTTCCTCCAAGTCTGATCTTATATTGAGAGGAAACATTTTGTTGTTTGTCATATGAACTTTTGCAATGATATGTCTACTTGGAGGCTTATCCAATATTGTGTACACAACATCTTTAAAAAATACACTGTAGCCCTTTTGCATGAGTTGTCCAATGCTTATAAGGTTATGTTTAAAACCATGTACATAATAAACATCTAGCATGAATTTCTTCGCTCCCTTCTTTGATAGTATGTCTACTCTTCCTTTTCCCATGATATAGACCTTGCTATTAGTCCCCAATGTCACATTAGATTTTACACTTTCATCTAGATTGGAAAACATTTCTATGTTTCTAGTCATGTGGTTGCTACACCCTGAATCTAAGAACCATACATTTCCTTGTTTTCCTTCTGCAACATTACAAGCTAAAAGCAAGCTATGATGGCTCTGATTTTCCTTTGTGAAATTTACACTTGGCTTGCTACTTGTGTCATATTTCTTCTTTCTACACTCATTTGCATCATGACCATACTTCCTACAATAATGACATTGAATTTCAGATTTATCATACCACTGACCTTGTGCTTGATTCTTGCTTGAACCTTGACTTGGATTTTGATTGCTGCCCCTTTCACTTGAGCTTGAAGGGCTGCTTCTTCCACCTCTGTGTGGGCTTCTTCCTCTTCCTCAGTAATTTGATCTTCCTTGACCTTTACCTTGACCAAAATACTTGTGCCTTGAATGCATGCTCCAATGAGGAGTTTGTTGCTATGCTCAATCTGTGCTCATCAGACATCAGTGATGCATGAAGCTCCTCCACTGAAAAATATAAGAGATCATTTGTCTCTTCTAAGGCCACGACTATGGCATCGAACCTTGATGGCAGACTTCTCAAAAATTTCTCAAATATTCTCCTTTCCTCAAGTGTCTCACCATGAGACCTGATTTGGGTAACCAACCCAATCACATGTGTAAGTAATGAGTCTATATTCTCAGACTCTTTCATACATAATTTTTCAAAATATCTTCTCAACATTTTTAGTTCTTTTGCCTTCACCTTTTCCATGCCTTGGTAGGTTGTCTGGAGGATATCCCATGCTTTCTTGGACTTCGTTGCTACTACAACCCTTGGGAAAATTATTTCATGTACTACCAGTAAAATATAGAAGAGGGCTTTGGAGTCCTTATTCTTATTGTCCCTCAACAAATCTCTTTCTGCTTGTGTCAAAGAATTGTATGCTACTACATCTACTGGTTCTTGGAAACCATTCTCCACCATTTCCCAAATATCTTGTGAGTAGAACACGGTCTTCATTGTAATAGCCCAATAGCTGTAATTTTTTCCATTAAACTATGGTATTTGTGGATTAGTCAAGATTTTTCTTGCTAGTGCCATTTTCAGAGTGTAAATAAAACCTTCTCACTCCTGGAGAATATGCTTTTCAAAAAAAAAATTCAACTCTTCAGTAAAGAACACTTTCTTTCACTAAGATATTAAACTCGCTTTGATACCATGTTGGAAAAAAAAATGAATACGACAATCTCAAAAGAAACAGGGGAAATTCTTTTCCCTCAATCACTACAAAGAAAAAACCCTCTAGCGAAGGTTATAAAGGAGGTTTTTAGTGTTATAAAATTGGCCAAAATTATCAAAATAACATTTGCTACAACATCCGTTTTTGGTAACAGAGCTTTTAGCAGAATTTCAACACAAATAAAAAACCTAGGCAGACAAAGATTATTATGGATGTTATTTTCATCGATGCAACACTAAGGTTTCAATGCATTTGTACGTGTCATATAGACAGTCGGCCCAGGTAGTTGAAGGTGCATGCACTGGGCAGTAAAGGCATACAACGACACTAGGCGCACTGTAGGTGATACAACCCATGAAGACATTCTAATTCGTATTGGGATTTTTGCAGTGCCATATGTCGTATAAATGCACTGGTACATGGTCTTATATAAGCGCAATAGTGTGTAGTATCAAACAAATGCACCAATTGATATAATTCATATTAGTATTCGTGCGGTGCCTATAGGTCGTACAAATGCACAGATGTGTAGTCTCATAGAAATGCATCGGTGTGCAATATCACACAAACACATTGAGATTTACAATTGGTATTGGTATTTGTGTGGTGCTTGAAAGTCGTTGAAATGCACCAGTGCGCTGCATCATACAAACGCACCGGTGTACAATAACTGACAAGCATCGATGTTCATTTTGTATTTTTTAGAAACATCGACCTGTGACAGTGCAATTATTATGATTTTTTTAAATTCATTATTCATCAAAAGTAGACACATCTTATAACAATATTCATATTAATTAAATTTTTATTAATGCATTTGAATGTGATTCTTGGATTAATTTGTTATATCATATCATAATTATTGTGATTTTTTTAAAATGCATTATTCATCAAAAGACGACACATATCTTATAACAGTATTCATATCAATTAATTTTTTATTAGTCCATTTGAATGTGAATTTGGAAATTTTTTTTATATCATATCATCATATTTCACATCTCTTCATTACAATATTTAATCATCCATAAATGTATTCAGTGGTGTTACATTTCACACTGACAATGGACAATGCAATGGAATAAATTTAAACGTATATATATATATATATATATATATATATATATATATATATATATATGACAATCTTTGTCATACAAAATGGGATAGTTATTGGTATCCCTTTGTCTTTCAGTTGGGACACTATGTCCATTACATTAAAAAAAATGTCTGATTTCATAAACAAATATTTCAAAAAATACAATGCCTTGTTTTGATATCCAAACATAATGATCATCATTCTTCACCTGAAGTACCTTCACTGCTCAAGCTACTTCGATGACTAGGGTTATTCTCAGGAATGTTTTGTTCACAGTGTTGAATGTTTTCTTATTCTTCACCTTCAATCTACAAACATAAAAATAAACTATAATGTGTGTATATACATTCTCAAGAATAATGAAAATTGCAATATTAAATAATATACATCAATGTTAATAAAAAAGAAATGATGTACCATAGTAACAATTGACTCATGAACTAGACACATTCTTTCAAAACCATGTAGTGTGCCACTTTTCAAGATTTCATCTTTTGGCACAGTTCCATACTTTGTTTCCTGCAAGTTGTATACCCCATAAAAAATCATATATTTAATATAAATATTTTTTTGCTCTATTAATTATATATGAAGCTAAGTAAAACAAGATCGATAGATGCTTACAAATTCCATAGTTAATTTATGATATGCCAACATATACTCACACCCCATATTTAAACCAGTGTCAATCAATTCAATTGACGATTCTTCTTTGTATGTTAGCACGTGTTTAAAGAAATTAAATGATGATTTTCATAAAACAACTTAAAATATACAAAAATTAAATCTAGTTAAGTTGTTATAAGGAAGTAACAATTACTAACAAACTTAGATATCAACCATTTTCTTCCTTGTCGTCATGTTTGATGTGCTGAATGGGTTCCATTTTATTTTCTTTTCCACGGTAAAATACTTCAAAAACAATATTTAATGCTAAATTGTTTATTTATTGTAGCTAATGATAAAAAAATTCAATGATTACAATTACATTGAAGCACGTTGTTGTTGAGATGGCTCCTCCTACAATGAAATTTTTTCCATTTCTTTGACCATGTCCTTGTACACCTTTTTGGACATTCCTACCGACATATTTTTTATATCAACTTGTTCATCTTTTGAGATTTTCATAATCTTCCTAAAATTGTAACATGACAATAAACTATTTAATTTTTATATTGATATATGAAAAGTAAATATAACAACAATGATATTTATAAATGATATTTATTAATAATTCTAGAAAATCATTTAAAGGAATATTAATTTTTCATTCCTTCTTTTTTTTGTGTGTTTTTTCTATTGAAAGTCTGATATGTCTCATTGGCCAATTCTATAGACTCTCTTCCTGTAGTTAGATAAAATTTGGTTCTTGGAATCGTTGGATTTATTTTTGTATTGTAAGTGGAAAGAACGTCTATACATTCGTTCAACTAGATCCCTCAAACTTTTGTAAAAAAATTTCCCCCTTTCGTTAACCTCCAACACCACTCCAAATGAGTTAAGGAGAAATTCATTTTCATTTTCATGTACTCTTTTTTTTCTTTTCTTAGAAAAACATTCCTTTTATGAGTTTTTTGGTCCCTGTAGAACATAAAAAACATGTGAATTAATAGATTGTTTGAAACATGCTATCTAATAATTTTAAGTATATTATTAATGAAAATTTAAAAAAGAAACTCATATTGGATCGATATTGTTTTTTCATTCAACTGATTCATCCTTTTGCAATTTTTCCATCAAGTTTTTATGCCCTTCTGGTCCTAGATCAGAAATAATCTTATCGAGCTTCGTTATTTTGTGGCTCTGCATGATACATAGTAAACAATACATATTATTTAAACTTACATATAGTTCAAAAACAATATTTTTTGTAAATAATTTAAAAAGAACTTGGCTTGTTTTCTTTTATTTATGTGTTATCAATACTTTTGTTACTTGATCTCCTTTTATCCATTTCTTTATCAATATGAAACATGTACCATATCATTCATTCATATATTTTATAAATAAATTCTCAAATTTCTAAGTTAAAAATATATATATATATATCAAGTAACTGGTGCACTTTTCATGGTGTAAGCACTTTTTTCTGTGAGTGATGGTCTTATAAATGCACCGCCAAAACAGTATAAAACATCGTATGGTGGTCTATGTTAAAAAGGTACACCGGTGCGTTACATGTTAACCACCGCACTAATTAACAAAAACAAAATAATAAAAATCGTCTAGTGTTTGTTTCTATAGCATATGGGTGTCGTGAAGGGGGTGGTGCGGCCTATTCTTATAAACACCTCGCAAAAACAAGGGACCACCATACGATGCTCTCTATCAACTAAGAAACTTGGTGCGTTATATGTAACATGGTGCATGGATTAAAATAAAATTAAAAAAATTAAAAATAAAATTCCAAACAATATGTCAGCAGTGCAATTTTTCACATATGGTGCACAAATTTCAAATAAATGGTTTTAATTTTTTTATCATATAGTACATGTGTGGTGCGTTGGGATAAGATAGCACACCAGTGCGCTAGGTTACGCAGGGTGCACCAATTAAAAAAAATCTATTTTTTTTAAATTCGCACAAGGGCCGACATGGATTGGGATCCAACTATGCTAGTCGTCCCATGGGTTTGATTTCATAGGCCTATGTATATAGCAATACTGAAAAGCGCTAATTCTGAAATCAAGAAATAGGAAGAAGAAAGGCCAACAACAAAAATAATGAAGGGTTTAGGGTAAAATGGATTTTTTTTTGTTTCTAAAAATGAACAATAGATTGAAATTTTTTACGTACTCCATAAACAATACTGCAGAAAATGTAAAAAAACAATAAAATTTAATCATGACATCGTTTGAGATTCTATGTACAGTGTTTGAACCACTAGATGTTTGGAATTCTAATTTTCTGAATACTTTTGTTCGAAATTATTTTGCTGCTCCATAGTGCTCGTGTGCTCTCTTGCTCCAGGTATGTCTCCTGCAAATCTTTGGCTGAAAATTTTTGCAAAAATAGTGAAATAATGAAAAGTTTTTAGTATTTAAAGAATTGTTTTATGAAATTAGATTTTGCAAAATATTTTTCCATCCATTTTTCAATTTACCTTTTTTTTTACTTTAAAAAATAAAGTTGTATTTTCTTTATTTGTGGCTTTTCATCTCCGGTGCATCAATTAATAGCACCACATCGGTGTGTAATTTAATAACACGACTAATTTAATAACACGACACTGGTGCTTAGTAACTAAAACATCACTGGTGCAGTTATCTGTACATAAGAACTGATAACACTAAGTCCAATTTTAAGGCACCGAAATTACTTTTAAGTGTGTGCGCTAAAATTTATTATTGATTTCGCTCAAATGCAGGGATAAAATATCATAATTATACCAAATGGACAATTATTCAAAATCCAATTCATTCCATAATATTTCTCAAAGTCCATCATGGAGTTCTCCCTATCCATCTAGAGACGTAATATTTACTTCATATTTTATTTATATTTTCATTATCTAATTGAATTTATGTTTTTTATCCATGTCAATCAGCTTAATAAAATTTGTAATTTATACAAATTTTTAGGTTCATGCAGATTCAGAATCGATTTCAGATGCACAAAATAATCAAACAACTCCAAAACGTTTGAAGCTCTTATCAGAAGCAGCGTACCGCAAGGCGCATTTGGTAGATGAAAATCGATAGCCACTTCACCCTGCCAATTGTAATAATATTGCATATTCTAGCCACAATCCTAGGACAATGATGGTAATAATAATTGTTTCATATATTAATGTAATTATTTCAATGTCAAAAACATTAATCATGCATTTTCAACATTCTTACTAATTGATATCATATATTTTGTTCTAATTATGTTCAAATATATGTTTTGAAATTACTAGGATTCTAGTGATGATGAGCGACCTACCTACCATGTTTTGTTGCACCCCACGATAATGTTAAATCGAGAGAAGGTTGAATTAAGAGAAAAAATCGAAGAGGAATGATACCAAGAATGGTTGAATCAACCACTAATTCAATTCCTACTACGTCCAAATTCACCAATTAGGAATAACTATAGCAATAGTAGTTCTTCACAAGCTAGAAATGGAGGCAATAAAATAGAGGTTGGTATGGATGGATACTTAAGGGATATGACTATCATGGAGACAATATTGTTAGATGCATTCTGAAATGATGATCAGTTAGCGTATGATGCTCATATCGCTGACACCTTTTTCGAAATCCTTGAATTTTATTCCAACACCCCTCTATTTGGACCTGGCGGTGAGTCAAAGTCTACCCAGTTGGGGACAACAATGTTACTGTACAACTTGAAAGCAAAGTTCGGCTTGTCAAATGAATGTTTCTCATAAATTTAGAGGTAAGTTACCATAAATTCCCCCCTTATATACATTTTATAAACCTTAATAATTATATCGACATGAATGTACATTAAATATTTTCCATGATGATCACCAGCTATAGTTTATTCAAATTTAAGGTTCTTTCGAGTGATAATTTCTTGCCCGGTAGCTACGAAGAGGGAAAGAAATTGTTGAAAATGTTGGGTGTTGAGTACATATCATCGCATGCATGTCCAAATGATTGTATTCTATATAGAGGATAATACGCAAACAAATAGATATTCCAAATGTGGGCATGACAGGTATGATAAATAAAAAAAGAAGGGTAAATCACATGGTCCTCCTTTTAATATATTGAGGCACATTCCTATAATCCCAAGTATTCAAAGGCTCTTTCGTTGCAAATAAATAACTATGTTGCAGGGATGGCATGCCTTACATAGAAGTGAGTTGGGAGTTATGTGAATCCCAACTGATTCAATATCCATGAAGCATATAGAAGATACATGGCTCGAAAAATTCAAGGATGAAGTATGAATTCTATGACTCAGCATACCCATGGATGGAATCAACCCATATTCCTTCCAAAACACAAACTATTATGCTTGACCTGTATTATTGATCAATAAAAATATCCCCCCATGGTTGCCTATGAAGAATGAACATCTTATGTTGGCTCTCATAGTCCCTGTTAGAAGACAAGTGAAGAATATGAATGTCTACTTACAACCACTGGTAGATCAATTAAAGGAATTATGGGATGGGATAAATGTATACGATGTATCAACACCCATCTCAGCAGAGAGGAGTTTTATGTTGTATGACATATGTGCTTACATGACACATGATTATCTAGGCTTATGAGTTTTCTCTATTAAATTACATGTTTATTGATTTTTTGATATACGTAACAATATTATTTCGCATATTAGTTATTTAATTCGTTGTAATTGTTCCGATATTCATGATATTCTTTAACATGCCATGCATAAATTGTGTACAATAATCTCACAGGTCTTGTAACAAAATGGTATTTTGGATGTAAATGTTATGGACCTTCTCTGAACGCTAGATGGTCCAAGGACCTACGAAAGCCAATGTATGATTGCTCCAGGGTATTCCTCCCAGAAGAACACCCTTACAGAAGAGAAACATCCACTTTCAATGGTAAACGGGAGAGAACCCAAAGGCCTCCAATAAGAACACTAGTTGAATGGCTTAGAGCATATGAGAGAGAGAAGGAGAAGGCGTTCATAGAAATGTTTGATTCAAATGGGGAGCCTATGTTCGATGATCATAAATTTTTTGACACCTATTTCGAGAAATTTCCCATTGGGATGAAAAGGAAATCTATCTTTTATAACCACCCATATTGGGAGCATCTCAAGATTACCCACTTATTAGATCCCATTCATATATTTCAAAATGTTTCATCTTCTTTATGGAGGCACATATCATGGAAAGAAAGTGACAAAGTAATTGTTAGGAAAGAAATTCTTACTTCAAAAACTAAAAATAAACATTGGCCAAGGAAAATAGAAAGTACAAGATCAGAGGTAGGCACATGTCCCTCTAATTCATGGTATTTCAAAGAAGGTGATGTCCCATGGATTGTAAAAAATGATGATCTTTCTTTCGCAAAGGAAGTTATAATGGGTGTGAGGGTGCCATCTTCATATGAGTCTTCACTACGTCATTGCTTCACCATGGATGACCACTTTTCGGGGTTGAAATCGCATGACCATTTGAATCTTCTAAGAGTACGTATAATGTCAAAAGCATGATTTTATTATTTTTTATATTAATAAATTTTATCCTATGCGGGGATCATAAAGCATAACTAATTTTGTATATTATTGCACGTGTTTATAAATTTGCAGTGTCATTATCCTTTTTTCATGCATGGGTGTGTGAAACATGAATTCCCTCAAGACCTAGGACATTCCATATCTAAATTATCTGCATTTTTACATTGGGTCACGTCGAAGGAGATTCATGTGGTTAGCATTCCACGGTGGCATCAAGAGATACTTGAGATTGTTTGTATGTTTGAGAAGGAATTTTCGATGAGTTTCATGGACTTGCAAGTCCATCTTCTAATCCACCTAGTAGATGAGGTTGAATTAGTTGGGGTGGTTCCTTGTCATTGGATGTTCTTCTTATAGAGGTACATGAATAAATTGAAAGGTTTTTATCGACAAAGGGAAAAACCCGAGGGTTCTATGGTAGAGGGGTACATATCGTATCAGTATTTCTATTATTCCACTGAGTACATAAAGTATATTGACAATGGACAAGGTGTGATGATTTGGGATGATGAAAGGGATGAAGACAAAAGAGAAGGGGAGTTGTTCCAAATGAATGGAAAAAATTCATTGATAGAGAGTAAGTGACTTATAATTTTTCAAATTCATACAAAGTAAATATTTATGTTGAACTTCGATATAATGTGTACTATGTACTATATAATATTAGTTTTATTTCATCAATGAATGTAGAAATTGAATCAATCAATAAATTTGTTCTTTACAATTTTGAAGCGACACAACCGTGGGTCGCATTGTACAAACAAAAGAGGATGAAATGGGATAGTGATAGGAAAAAATTCAGACAGTTGAATGGTATAAGTCTGCCTTATCCCGATCATTTAAAAGAAAATATGCCAAAAATATGCCCCAGCATTTGGGTTGTTGACCAAGTCAGAGAGAAATAGGGTGCAAGAAGTCATTGCCCACGTGTTGAAGAGGATGTGCTAAACGTAGGGATTGGGTGCAGAAACTCGGTAATAATCTATTCAATTTATATGTACATTTCAAACTTAATAATGCACCTTTTAAATGTAATTACATCTATACTTCATATTTTAATTGTTGGGTTATTATAAGACACATGACACTATGATGTTTTAACTTTTTATAGGTGCATTTGTTTCTATCTATCTGGGCATATGGACACCATTTTCGTACAGAAAATATCTATGATGGACACATCACACAAGACTATGGAGTGGAAGTTGATTTCGATCAATCTAGTCGATCTAGCCACCATGATCAAAACCTAGTACGAGGGACATTAGGTTACGTCGGAAAGGTACAAGAGATCATTGAAGTGGATTTCTCTTCTTTCCAATGTGTTATTTTTAGGTGCAAGTGGTGGGACACCTTTAATTGGAATAATGTAAAGGAAGATCGCGATAGTAAGCTGATATGTATCAACTATAGAAAGATGTGGGATGAAGCTAAGGAGTCCTATGTTTTCCCCAAACACTATAGCCAGGTGTCTTTTTACCCAGATGTGTTGGATAGTGATTGGTGGTTGGTTTTGAGACATGACCCCAGATCAAAACATATTTTTTAGAACAATAGTGTTATCATGTCATGCGAGCTAGAAGATAACGAGCGTGACCATGAGAACCGAGAGTGATATGGTACATGTGTTATTTCATCAATATTTATACTTTTTAAGATGGGTTTTTATAAAGAGGAGGACTTAACCACCTTATAACTTATAAGTTGATTGTTTTTTTTTTCGAAACATTATAATATGTATTTTGAATTAATTGGTAATTTACATTGTGCTAATGTTAAAATCGATATTTCACTTGATAATTTGCAACTATGTTGATCTCAAAAACTATGGTGTATTGTATTCTTTTTTCTTGTATGTAAGATCATAAAAAAATAATGATAATTGTAAGGTATATGAATTTATTTTCATTATTTTCTAAACTCTATTATGTTACAAAAAACAATATTATTCTAGATTTATTATTTTACAATTATTTTAAATTTTACAAATTTACAAATTTTAAAAATTTTAATAAAATCATTTCACATTAATACAATTAAATTTTACAAATATTTTACATACAATTAGAATTATAATTATAATTATAATTTTACAATTTCACATACAATTACAATTACAATTTTAGAATTTTACATACAATTACAATGACAATTACAATTTTACAATTCACAGTAATACAATTAAAATTTTACAAATATTTTTCATATAATTAGAATTAGAATTACAATTACGCTTTCAGGTAAAATTACAATTACAATTTTACATATATACAATTACAACTAAAATTTCAATTACAATCATTTCACAATAAATTAAATATTACAATTACAATTAAAATTTTAAAAATATTTTACATACAATTACAATTACAAATACAATTACAATTTTAGAATTTTACGTACAATTAGAATTATAATTACAATTTCACAATTTTTCATATATACAATTACAATTAAAATTACAAATACAAATACAATTTAACAATTTTACATAAAATTAAAATTAAAATTTTAATTACAATCAAGACATAATATTTAATAAATATCATGATAATTTAATATTAAATTAATTAATAAACATCACAATCATGATAACAATCATAAAAACATCATATTCGACTAAAAAACACATTCAAATTTGCTAACATCATCATGATCATGATCATCTAACAAAACGCAATTAGCATTGCATAACATCATCACAACACAAACATCAAATGTACATCTCATGTCAAATAATTGTTGTCACATACACATCTATCTACAAGTTGCACATTAAATGAACATATCTAACATGACTTAACAGTATACACATCATGATGATTACCAACATGTGAATTAAGTACAATTGCAGCATGAGCATAAAATGCATCGACCATATATATATATATATATATATATATATATATATATATATATATATATATATAATGTAAAAAATATACAATTTTAATATAAATGTCATATATCAACTGGTGGTACATCATCAATAGCAGTACTAGTCGAGGTCTGCTCAGTCAATGGTGCATCCTCGACAAGCTTAGATACAAGTTGATCACCATGTGCATGTTGATCTAGTACTGATGCCTCATGCTGATCAGGATCAACTATCGGTTGCTCATCATGATAACTTGACATGGTTTATGGTCCAGCTTGCTCATGATCATGAGTGTTATTAGTGATGGACATTGGATAAACCAACGCTCCCCGTGTGTTTTGCGACATGGACTAACCACCTCTTGTGATCCTTATCTCCGGCGATATGATCGTTGACTAACACTTGTGGGTTTTGGTCTAACAGAAATCGTGATTCCCAACAAGTGGTATCAGAGCGTAGGTCACGAATTCGATCCACACCCGGCTTGTGTTGGGGAGGAGATTGTTGGACATTGGATAAAAAAACGCTCCTCGTGTGTTTCGCAACATGAAATAACCGCCTCTCATGGATCCTTATCTCCGGCGATATGATCGTTGACTAACAACTGTGGGTTTTGGTCTAACGGCAATCATGATTCCCAACAATTGGATGTTGTAGGCTGCTGACGCGACGTGGCCGATGGTCCAGCCTTATATCCATGATGACTGTTGGTTGATGTTGCAGGCTTCTCATCTCGCATGGTGCGAGGTGAACAATGATCACTACCATGATCGTGATCATCAAATAATGCATTGCTGCTCGCAGACTATCGATAACGTGTTGCGTCTCGACCATGTCTATAACATCAAAGGGCCCTCCTCAACCACGTAACTAACGTCATAGCTCCTACGACATGCCACATTAGGTTGTACATGTCAAGCGTCATGCCTCTCCACATATGTACTAGCTTACCATTGGCCTGTATATCTCTCATAGTGGCAGGCCTGACTCCCACCTCAACAAACAATGCACAGATTTGGTCACCCAACTCCATCCTCAATCTACTATCAAGCCTACTGCGCCTAGCAAAATGTAGTTTCCGTGCACCAGTAGGAGTAGGTATGTCCCCACCAGCCTCATGATCCTCGACATCTGGCATATCTTGATCGTCATTAGGATCCACACCTCGATCATTTGGTGGTGCTAGCATCTCATCGCCATCAAAATACCCAATGTCTGGAAAACATATATACATAAACAACAATAATTAGACAATTTCATTAACTAGTTTAATAAAAACAAGTTAAAGAAAATTTTAGAATAAATTTAAATAAAACAGTAATATTACCTCTATCATGTGGCGAATTTTCATTTGTGAAGAGGATGTTGGAATACCCTCTCCAATCTAAACCAACATAAGGATAGGGGATGATAATGAAGGTATGCTCGTCAAAAATGGCTAGCAAATCCAGTTCATCATGTGATGTCCTGACGGAAAACTCAATCTCACCCCTCTTAGGCATCATTTGTCCCCACATGTGTATCCGTGCATCCAACATCAGCCTACAAGGCTGCCGAAAAAAAGTAGGCCACGTCTCTGGAAACCTCTCAAAAATTCAAAAAAATATATTTGAAGCAAAAGAGAAGATGACCCTCCCTTGTGGATGAGCAAGATATCTATCTAAGGTTGTACAAAATTGTCGCAAAAAAATGGTAGACTGCCTGATAAGCCGTGGCTCCTATACTAAAGAATAAACATAATATAGAAGTGGGAAACTAATCCATTGGCCGTCACTGGTGTTGTGTGAAATGTTCGAAATTAAAGGTGAGAGGCACCTCACCTCTTTACAACCAAATGCAGAAATATGTAAGTGACCTCCAGAGACCTCAAATTTTGAAGGAGACAATATATCCACACTAATGTATCTCTAGGAGTACACCAATTGACTCCCTACTCCATAGCCCAATGGAACCTTTGTGAATGAGGGAAAATCCACCCCTCTTCTTGATAGCCCAGTAATGAAATAGATGTCCTCCTCAGTGGGTGTGTACCACTGGTTAGGACCAACCCGAAAAGCCTGTAGGTGTGTATTCCACCTGTGGATAAGATGTCACAAGACCAAACCATGGCCCTTTACAGAAGTAGCCTCCTCATAGAAATTTAGGAGGCCTACCTTCCTTAGGAGCCCTTGGGTAGCTGTTGTAATAGGGCGAGGGTACACATCTCTCTCCCTCTCTCGTGCCTCCCACAGGAGAACCATGTTATATTGGTCTGCTTGTTGTTGTTGTTGTTCCCTCTCTTCTCTCCTTTCACGTCTCTAAATGATTGGCATGTTAAATAAAAAAAATTATTAAATGAGACATGTATTTAGGAATATACATACATAAAATTTTGAAAAAAAAAACAGTCTGTGTGCCACAAAAAACACACATGCACCAGTAACAGTGCGTTTTTTTCTATCGCGCACCGGAGGCGGTGCACCAGAAAATTTTTAGCACACAAGAGGTAGCGCACCTGAAATGTTTAAGCTCACCACCCTCCTCACATTATTCCAAAGTTAACGGTGTGGTGTATAATAGCCTGCACCATTTATTATGGACCAGTGTCGGAGGGCGGTGAACTGACCAAACTATATGCCCCGAGGCATAGAGTTTTGTCAATGCACCACCCTCCTCACATCAGTACATATTCAATGGTGCGGTACTTTACCAGACCGCACGGTTGACCATGTCAAAATGCGGGAATGCAGTGTACTGATGAAAGTACCCACCATGGGGTGGATATTTTCGTCAACGCACCGCATTCCTACTATTCGACAGCGTCAACCGTGCGGCCGGGTAACCGACTGCACCGCACCTTTTTTTAATTTTAAAAAAATCATAGTGAACCTTTCAATACTGCCTAGAAACTGGTGTGGATACCATTAGCACCAGTTGCAGTGTTGTCTTTAATTTGACAGGAAGCACAACGAACCGATGCGAGCTGAACGGCTCGAGCGCACCGTGTGGGAAATTAAGAAAATTAAAAAAAAAGAAGGTTAATTTTAAGCTAATTTACAAATCTAATCCGCTAAAAGTTTTAATTATGGAAAAACAAGTAAAATACGTATACATTTGGTCGTTGAGGAGGCATATTGGCTATAGAATTTGCGAAACTAAATTTTCCCATTGTTTTGCAAAATTCCAAATGGGGATGGTTGGCAATACACAAGAGCAGTGCCTACAATGGGAGCACTGATGGCACGATGCCTCACACAAGGGAAAGTTGCACAATTCTTGAGAGCTACGGAGCACTCAAAAGTGAAAAAGTGTAGTTTTTTTACAGTAATTTGTTTTTATATTTAACCCTGTTCTAGTGTGCAGATTTTTATAGGCGAACTGGTGTAGTTTCTTAAGACTGCACTGGGATGTTTCAGTTTTTGCGTAGGATTTTAGGATGCATGGGTGCGGAATCTCTGTAAAGCACCGATGCACTACAGTAATAATATGTGATGGGCCGGTTTTTATGGAGCACATAGTTTCCCAGTGTGCCAATTTTTTGTGTGCACCAATGCTTTCTGTAATTGAATGCACCGGTGTGGTTTAGGATAATAAGCGCACCAGATGAAAAAAATCTGAAAAAACCTCAACCCGCCAACCTTCTCTAGTAACCTCCACTACAAACGGATGTCCGGGGTATTTTTATAAGGGGTTCCTCAAAAACAGCCGCTAGAGCATCTTTTCCTTGTACTAAATACACAGTTTACACAAAGATATGCAGAAAAATTCCTTTAAACAATGACAACACAGTTATATAAAAATACACACAGCCACACAAAACAAGATATAAAATGAGAGAAAATTATATTTCATCCTTTCGTTTCTTCTACATGTACCAAACCATATAAAAAAAAATTAAATATAGAGTAGCAGAGCTTGAAATACAATGCTAATTAAATGCTAGACCAGACAGGTGAACACAAAAATTGTCCTTTTGTCATGTTCACCATTTATTCATAAAAAAACATAGACATTGTACACCAAGACTTGAAACCCTTTAGGTTTCAAATTTGAACCCACATTGCATCCATGCCCATTTCACAAATCGTATTTTGGAAATTTCAACACGTACCTAGGCATTATCCTCCTAAGCTTGCGCAATGTGATATGCGATCGCATCGCATTGGCGGGGGTTTATGCAGTAGAAAATGAAAGCGGAGTTTGTTGTGAAGTGTGAAAAGTGAAATGCACAAAGGGTAAGGGCCACTAAATTCGATATGTTATGGGGTACCACCAACATCACACATCACAACATCTAAAGTTTTGCCTTGGTACCTTGCAAGGTTTGGGACCGTGGGAGAAAAACATAAGCTCTAAATCCTACGAAGTGTGATGTGCGACGGACTTAACAGTGGTTGATGTGAAGAGGCAAAGGTAAAGGTGAAGCGGAAAAAATAAAGGGTCATATGGTATATATATAAAAAGGTGGTTCCACCATATCGCATCGCAAAGTTTGTAGGATTCGGAAAATGAGTTAAGAGGAAAGGCTATGACTTGCGAAATGCAAAGTGCAGTCAAGAATATAGGTGACATGGCGGGAATGATTTAATACAGAGAGATGGGTAGACATCATTTCTGAACATTGCGGAGATTGCATAGCTAAATAAGCTTGAGGATTTAGATGTTTTCCCATACAAATTTACTATCCATGCAGCTTGTCCTTCCCTAAAAAAAAAATTTAACTGATGGAATGGCTACTGCTAGTTTATTCTAGGCAGTGGTTGAGAGTAATTCCAAAAATAGGCACTGAGGAATGAAGTTGTTTCAATCACACGGGAGCTAAGCCTTCGAAGGGTTTGAAGGGTGAAAAAATTATTGTTGAGGGGCCACATTCTCACAGTTGTGCTGTAGAGTCATACATTTCAACGCCTGCATAGCCAAGGAACCATTTGAGTTTTTTGTGCTCAAGCATGGAGGGTTTTTCATAACCAAGGAATATGGCAGGTCTATGCGGATAATTAGTGGAAGCAAGGGATCTTAGATTTTGTTTTGACATCTACATTGGATGGAAACTTTGTGGTTCCTAGAGAAATAGGTTCTCTAAAATCCTTTTTTGTCAAAGTGTGAATGACATGGAGCGCTAAATAAAAGCACAACCCTAAATTTTTAACAATGACAACTTTTGATCAACAATTCACCATGATATTGTATGAAAATATGAATAGTGGTATGGGTTTTAGACCTAATATCGATATAGTAATGGGTATAGCCTCGACATATAGTAGTATGGTGGTCAATGCATGAGATCGTAGGCTATAAAATCATTAGAATTCATAGTCCATCTTGATTTTTCATTGATTGGGCTTAGAAAACTATTACTGGGAAAAAGGTTTGAAGTTGAGAAAGCCACCAAAATTGGGTGTGATTTCAAATTTGTTAAGCAGGGATGTGAAACAGATTGGGCCATGGGAAGAATATGAGGATTCAAAATAACTAAATTTGCATGAACCCTAAGCATATTAGTGCATTTCAAGCCAATGGTTGATGCCATTAGAGCAGAATAAACTTTCTCAAAGACCATAATTTTTTATAGTAATATTTTAGCATCACATAAATAATTGAAGGTGAACATGTTTTTTTTTTAGAATATTTATCGGAAAATAGAGTCTACGGGATTGGCTATCATTGTGGATATCGTGTTTCCTTCATAAATTAAAGGTGGGGTGAAATGATTCAGAATTATTTTCAATAAATTTTGTTAAATGTTATAGGTTCCATAAAAATAAGCGAGCTATAAGGGGATTTTTTTATTAATAATAATAATAATAATAAAAGGAAAACAAAAGGGAGAGAAAAGAGAAAAGAATGAAATTAAGGTGTGTTAGGGAATCATGTTTCCTTTCAAAATTGCAAGTGTGATTGTGTTTTTCTTAAGGGATATCAGTATTGTTTTATATTCCCTTTCTTTTCTATGTGAAGATGGGGTCATCATAAAGAGAATTTGGACAACACACAGAAATTTTTTTATGAGCTAGTGAGAATATATGGTCCTTTATGCAACAATACTCCCTTAGGCCAAAATTATGGTCAAAGTAGCAGAATATTTTTGAAAAGATTCAATGTCATTTTGTAGCAGAAGCACCCAAGGGAAGTGATAGAAGGACATGGAAGAGGGGCTAAACTCTTCACACTTGTATCCGAGCTACAACCAATGAAGTCAATCATATACCTTTGTAAGTTCGAGGATTTAGACGCATGTTTGTCCTAGGTGGGGAAAAAAATTGGAAGAAACTCAGTTGGGTTGTCAAGCCTTCCATGCTTGTATTAATACAACCCAAAATTTGGGAGCATATTTGTGAAGATGTGAGGCTCACAATTGCTTCTTGTCTCAGTAGGGTCATAGCTCTAAAATCACCAATACTTCCCTACAATAATGATCTCATGACGTATATGTTTATACTACAGTTGATAGTAGAAGCCCTTCGGGGGTCAAGTGACATCATACTTCCTATATTTCAAAATCGGTGAAATTTTTTAAAACTAAAAATAGAGTTTATTTTTGGCACCTCTATGTTGAATTTGGAATGTGGCAACTTGATATTTTAGTTACTACAAATTTTGTACACCAACATTAGATCAACTCATCAAGACTGTGTCAAAAAAACCATGCAAAATATTGTGTCTCTATTCTTAGAAGGAGATGTTGACATGTGCGAGATACTAAGATCCAAATTGTTGACCATTTTGAAGAAGGAACTAAAGGCAACATGAACTACCTATGATCTAGTACATACGTTGGTCAGGAAAAACATAAAATTTCTCGGAAGAGTGATGACTAGGAAGGAGATGAGAAGTATTGATGGAGGAAGAAAGAAACAAATATGCAACAAGAATGAACTAAGGAGAAGAGGACTATGCTTTATCTAAAAGGGAGCTTGAGCCCTTAACCATTCATGTCTAGGAAATAAGGAGGAAACAAGGGAAAAAAAGGTTAGAGAAATTTTTAGATCATGTGGATTCATCCATAGTTGGGTTCATCAGTTTTCAGGAGAGAACCTATAAAGGATCCAAGTATTCAAGTACATATGGTGAGAAACAACACCATTTTTTCTAGAGAAACTTGCAGGAAAATCCTATGATAATCAGTCATATTGAAAAAGTACATGGGGAAATGAAGGAGGTAATTCCTACGGACGAGGTGGTACTTGAGTCCATAGATATCCAGGGAAACATCCATAAAGTGGATGGGAAATCAAGTGTAGATAAAATTCCACCAATTCATCCATGTTTGACAATGAGAGAGGGTGGAAAATAAATTGTCCCCACATGTGGAGAAGGCAAGGAAGAATACATTCAAGAGGAATAAAATCAGAAGCTAAGGGTAATAAACCAACATTATGAGAATTATCATGTTGGGAAGCATGAAATTTATAGTATGCAGGATGAGCCATTTTTGGAGAGTGAGTCAAAGGTTCAATCTAAAGCTATGATACTTGATAATTCGGTGGAGACAGATACAAGAATATTCAATAGGGAACCAAAATCACCACTAGATAACTTTCAGGGAAAGATAATGCATTTCAAGAGACATCTTATGATGTTGAAGCAGAGGGTCTCGACGGCCCGAGACGTTATCTTACAAGAGAACAAGAAATTTGAGGAGCTGATATGGATATGTGCTAAGTCAACGACCAATTTTTTTAGTGTATAGGAATGTCTCAAGTCCCTCAAAAGCCAGCAAGAGGAATACAATTTCGATTTCAAGCGCAACCCTCTACAAGAGTACATAGATAGATATTGCATCACTACCAAGCAATATTTATACATTGATGAGACCAAGGCAGGGTTCTCCATATGGATAACATTTGTTGAAAAAGTGGAGCAACATGAGATTAACAACACGAAACATCAACATAATAGACTTATCCCATGTGCAAGTAGTCATGTACTAGATCCTTTCCTCGAGATTGCTTGGAGATAGATTATGAGTTGGAATTCTATTGATGGCTTGATTCCTAGGAGGATACTCATAACCAAGGGCATATTGTAGTTTGGGCCCATTAGCACAAGCACTGATGGAGGACTGAGATGGTACCCTAACCCACAAGTCTCAAGACTTAGGTGGAATTGGGATCTCGGAGAATCTAGTGGGGGTAGGATTGGGGAGGGGATTGTTTGGGATTCATATGAAACTTTCAAGGGAATAATTGGTCGTAGGATTATATGGGATCCTGGTATCAATGTACAAATTCTTATATGATGGATAAGAGTGGATTTATTGAGGGCAAGAAATCTTTGGGTGGGAAGATTTATAATATTCCTTTTTTTTGGATATGGTCAAAATTGACAGAACCTGTCCATGGTATTTACTATGGTATTCTCCCATGGTATCTGCCCCTGGTATATTCTTTTTTTTTTCATGGAAGTAGAAAAATAAGGCTTCTATATATTCCATCAACCCTATAAAAGGGGATAACAGCTAAGAATTGGGATCATCCGAATTTTTTCAATATTATTTTTTTTTGTTGAGAAGTTGACTTGGCCAATTATACTTAGGTCTCGGCATAAAACCCCGCTGTGAAATGTATAGTGGATCCAGTTATGATTTACAAAGGTGCTTCAATATCTTAGATTAATTTTTAACAAGCACTCGTGCATGCCATCTACAGGGGCTCCATTATTATTTGTATGGGCATGTATCCTTTTTTTCAATTATTTATATAGATAAGAGGTTGCATTATCAAGCCCCTCTGGTCTTCATTTCCTTTGCTAGAAAAAAATTTGATTAGAACACTCAAGTGGGCATGATCCATTGATAATTTTGTTTTGGTAGAGAATTCTGAAATATTATTGTGTAGATGTTAGAGTTTGGGGTGGTACACCATATTTAATGTAACCACAGATTCAATCACTTTTTCTACTTTATAATGTCCCACAAAAGTTTTAAAATTTAACCAGCATAGAACCATCTTAACTCCATACCTATCATGCTCCGAGAGGGATCAAATATCTAGAGGTGCAAACCTCTTTTTTGAGTGAAAAACTTGAGCAAATGTTTGCACATCGAAATATTTGATCCCTCTGGGGGCTTGATAGATCCAGATTTAAGATGGATCTAGGTTGGTTTTTCACTTATTTAGAAATATATTCTTGAACCCACTTTGTATCAGAGTTGCGCAAGGTTTCAGGAAAGGCAGAAATTAAGTCATTTGTATTTGATGGTATTTTGCCCAAAGCATAAATTAAATCATTCCAATTTGGTGGTAAGAGTGATTCTCATTTGTATTTGATGGTCCTTTTCCCAAGGCGTAAATTAAATCATTTTAATTTGGTGGTAAGATTGATTCATTACACATGATTACATCCATGGAATCGAAGTAGATGAAAAGGTAAAAACAAAAAGGTTGAAAAAAATAAAATGAAGTAGCAAACCAAATCAAACTTAAAAATATATCAAAGTTAGTAATGTGAAATCCTTTCACACAAATATTATTTTCCACTAAGCACAGCTCTAGAAATCCTTTCTCAAAAATATTATTTCACTCTTCACATTGTCACATAGATGCCTGCTTAGAAATGCAAACCTCTAGGTTCCAAATTTATTAAATTTAATAATATTAACATTATAATATATTACTTGATGGGACTCTTGTCCCTCAGCGCCTCCCGAGGCGGTTCTTCTGGGTAGGCCAACTGGCCTCCCACACTTGCATTAACATCGGCATTCAAGATGCCAACCCACACCACCTTAATTCCTCTCTCTAGAAACGTCGGTGCAACTTGCCTTTCACTTGTCTTACCTCAGCTCTTGGTATGGCTCGGAGGCATTTGCATGGTGTTTGTCCCGCTCACTCTACTACTGTGTTTCACCGGGCTAGTTTTCCGTCTGCCTACGCGAAGCCTAGCGAGCGAACACAGACGGGGCGGAGGTGTGAATTGTTATGTTGTTTGGAAACAATTCCATATTTCCATTTCTCGCACAGTCAATATTGCTTCTCAAATTTGTTCCACAGTTCTTTCGATCTACCACACTCTCTGATCCTTTTCCCATCTCATTTGCCTTCTCCCTCCGCCATGCCTCGGCTTCGCCATCACATGCGGAGCCGCAGAGGCTCCAGCTGTGGCAGGATTTAGTGTTCTCCCTCGTCTCCCGCCTCTGCTTCCTCTTCTGATGATTTTCCTAGTCTCCACTCCCCGAATTCTCGTGGTTGCAGGGGCAGAACTCATGGCCCTCTCTCTACGTCTCCCTCTACGTGTCATCCATCCCCTTCCATCCTCCCCCCAGCTCCTCCAATCCACCCCTCTGCAACCCCCTCCATTCCTTACCAGCTCTCTTCCCCCTCTCTTCATTACCTTTGATTGCCTATTTGAACGTTCGGTCCTTATAGCTCATGTCATGGTCACGGTATGTGAATATTCTTCATGTTTGGTGCCTTCTCAGTCTGCTATGCCTGGCCCCTCTGTCGCTCTCCACAGTCCCACTATTCCTTGCTCCCCCCCTACAGAATGCGTTATGGATTCCCGGGCCCATTCAAACTTGGTCCCAAGCGTCTCTATGCAAGACCTGAATATGGATGTAATGGACACAGACAAGATGCCTTCTTTAGTCGATGACGGGAGATGCAGCGATGAGTTCGGCTATAGAATTATTGAAGAACCGCCATCATCAATAGATGCACAGTAAGCTGAAGATGCTCCAAAGGTTTTTTTTTTTGCAGGTGCATAGTCTTTATGATATATCTGGTTTTCCATCTTTCTATCCCTCTGCTTGCAGAGTGGCACGCTACTTTTTTGAAATTTTTGATAAACAGTTTGAATGTAACGTCGGTTTCCCTTTCGAGGGCAGCGATTTTAAATCTAAATGGACTGGTTTCCCCTCTATGGGCAGTCCAAACTATGAATTTTCATGCCGTCAGGCCCTGTGCTCAGGCTTCCATAGCTGAGACAGTGGCATCCCTGTACTTTTATGTTAAATATTAATAGATTTAGTATTACTTAGAAAAAGAAAAAAAAAACATTATAATATATTAAGATGAATATTTAATAATATTAATATTATCCTGATGATGAACTACAGTTGGTAGTTAGAAACGTTTCAGGTGATTTCCCAGAAGATTTATAATTATAATGAATATTAATTAATAATAATATTAGCATTAATATTTGAATATTAATATTAGGGTATTTGGCCCTTAGGGTTCACATAAATAAAACATATTTTCTGAGTGTTCTTAAGTATAATGATGAGTATGAAGTAAATATAAAAATAGGCTTTATTTTTTACCATAACTTGGTATTTGGCCAAGCCATAGGCTTCACCTAAATAAAACCTCATTTTTTACTTTTCTTAAATAAAAAAGTTTTATGAAGTAAATATAAAAGGAGATTTTATCTATTTATCATACATCTAGTCTATTTATATTTTTATTTATTTACCATACCTCTAGAGTAAGTATAAAAGGAGGTTTTATTTATTCAACATAACTTGAGTTTATTTGTATTTTTATTTATTTACCATATCTCTGGAGTAAGTATAAAAAGAGGTTTTATTTATTATCTACCATACCTCTCGTTTATTTTTATTTTTATTTATTTACCATACCTCTTTTTCGAGTGTTCTTAAATATACTCTGGCATTTCAAACATTAAATAAAAATATATTTCTTACTTTACATTCCTCACCTTACATCTACACATGTGTCTTAAACTCAGATTACATCTACCCATACCCTATATTTCCTTATACTCACATTATATCTACACATATACCCTATAGTGACAGCGGAATTATATAAATAACTTTACAAATACAATGGTTTAGCACTTCCATTAATAATAATAATTTATAATATATAATCATTCCATATTTATATTAAAAAGAGGATAAAAGAAAAATCAAATCTTGATAACTTTTTAGGAAACAATCTTGCGTTATTAAAAATATATATATATTTACTAATGATTCAATGGATTTTTTTGAGTATGTTTAAAAAAAATGATTTTTTCTATATACTAACTATTTCAGGTAATTTTGAGGATTCAAATATTATATATATGTATTATAACTTTATTCTAATTTATAAAGTTATGCATATAACATGTGGTTAAATATTGAGTAAAAAATTAGATAGTTTATTATTAAAATCAGTAATTGTTTTGGTGAAAACTCAAATTTCGCTCTCAAATTTAGATTTTTCCATATACATCCAAGTTATATTATAATTTTTCTTTAAAATTTTATTTTTCCACATATACATTTAAGTATTATTATATCGATTTAGCACCTAGATGTTTATATAGAGATATCTCCTTATTCAAGGAACTCTACAGCATAAAAATAAAAATTGTTGGAAAATTAATGACAAGAATCTGCAAAGAAGGACAAGTTTTGGTCAGAGTACATTTTACCCATTCCCCAATATATTAAATTATTAAAGTGAAATATAAATTTAATTCATGGTTATTGAAAGCATATGGGCAATCATTTTTTTTGCAAATATTATTTACTTTACACTAACTCTGTAAAGTTCAGAAATCAAACTCTGTAAAGTTCAGAAATTCAAGTTTATAAATTCATGTTTGCCCATCCTTTGTATTAAATTTTAGCTGTCATGAATTAAATGTCTTAGATATATACATATTTTGATTTTACATGTAAGTGTAGAGGAAGGTATGTCTGTCATGAATTAAATGTTATATATATATATATATATATATATATATATATATATATATATATATATATTGATTTTACATGTAAGTGTAGAGGAAGGTATGATGTAAATCTGTCATGAATTAAATGTCTTTGATATATATGTTTTTATTTTACAGGTAAGTTTGTAGAGGAATGTATGTGTGGAAAGACAAGAAGAAAAGAAGGAGAAAATTGTGGAGCCATTTTTGGTCAGTGCGTGAAAACAACAGGTTTACTGTGTGTTACTCAGCAACCCACGGTGAATGTAAATAAGAGTAAGAAAAATTATTTAACTGGTGAAGGAGCCACAACCTCCATATGAATGTGTATGTTGAGTTTTTTAATTATATCTAAGGTGTTGTTAGTTTTGATTTGATTGTGAAAATTTCAGGTATGAGTTTTACCGCAACACTTTGTTTTAGTCTGTTCACAGTGAGTAAAATTGTTTGATTTAGTTGCTTCATTATTGTTGCAGCATGTCAATATGTTTTAATCTCCACCACTTTGTATTGGAAAGAGGACTCTCATGATTTGTTTTCAGGAACTGAATCCTCTCTTAAAAAAATTTAACATTGTATCATAGTGGGTTTAAACCTTCAGTACCACACATGTTTTAAATAAGGAGTTAAAATCACTTCTAAAAAATTTTTGTAGCTTATTCTCTAGTAGTGAGAAAGTTTTTACACAATGAGAAAAATTTTACATAGTAAGAAATTTTTTTTACACAGTGAAAATGGCAGCAACAAGCACAAGCTTTACTAATCCACAAATACCACACTTTAATGGAAAAAATTATGACTATTGGGATATAAACATGAAGCCTTTGTTTTCTTCTCAATACATTTAGGAGTTGGTGGAGAATGGTTTCCAAGAACCAACACATGCAGCATTGGTAACATACAATGCATTGACACAAGTAGAAAAATATGTGTTGAGAGATAACAGCAAGAAGGACTTCAAAGCCCTCTTCTATATTTTTCAGACAGTTCATGAAATTATCTTCCCAAGGATTGCAGCAGCAACAAAGTCGAAAAAATCATGGAATACCCTCCAGACAGCCTACCAGGGCATGGAAAAGGTGAAGACAACAAAATTTCAAATGCTGAGAAGAGATTTTGAGACGATCTGTATGAAAGAGTCTGAGAATGTAGACTCACTTTTTACACATGTAATTGGGTTGGTTACCCAAATCAAGTTTCATGGTGAGAAATGTGAGGAAACAAGAATAGTTGAGAAAATTCTCAGAATTATGGTAGCAAGGTTTGATGCCATAGTTGTGGCCATAGAAGAGACAAAGGATCTCTCACAATTTTCAGTGGATGACATTCATGCATCACTCGATTCTCATGAACATAGATTGAACAGACGAAGGAACTCATAATTGGAGCATGCATTCAAGATACAAGCTTCATTTGGTTAACGTAGAGATCAAGGAAGATCAAATTAAAGAGGAAGAGGAAGAATCCCACACAGAGGTGGAATAAGCAGCCCTTCAATCTTAAGTGGAAGGGGAAAAAATAAAAATGGAAGTCGAGGCCCAGGCCAAAATCAACCACAACGTTAGAGTTATGATAAATCTCAAGTTCAATGTAATTATTGTAAAAAGTATGATCATTATGCAAATGAGTGTAGAAAGAAGCTTTATGACATAAGAAACAAGCCAAGTGCAAATTTCATAAAGGAAAATCATAACCATGATAGCATGTTCTTAGCTTGTAATGTAGCACAAGGAAAAAAAGGAGATATATGGTTCTTAGATTCAGGGTGTAGTAACCACATGACCAAAAACATAGAAATATTTTCCAATCTAGATGAAAGTGTAAACTCTGAAGTGACATTCGGGGCTGATGGCAAAGTCTCTCTCATGGGAAAAAGAAGAGTATAAATTTTAACAAATAAGGGAGAAAATAATTTGATGTTAGATGTTTAGTTTGTTCCTGGTTTGAAACATAACCTCATAATCATTGGACAACTCATGCGAAAGGGACAAAATGTATTTTTCAAGAATGATGTGTGCACAATCTTGGATAAGCCTCCAAGTACACAGCTAATTTCAAAAGTTAATATGAAAAATAATAGAAATTTTCCTCTCAATCTAATATCATATTTGAAGGAATAATGCTTTCAAGCACATTATCAATGAATTCACAAATGGATGAAAGAAATGTAGTAGTTTTCACACAAGAAAACTTTCAAGCAGAAATCAAATATGAGAATTGGCTATGGCATTTGAGATTTTGTCATCTCAACTTTGGAGGCTTGAATTTTTTGCATAAGAAAGGCATGCTAAAGGAATTGACACTCATAGAAAAACTGGACAGCCTATGTGAAATATGCATCTTGGGCAAAAAACACACAGAATCATTTCCTGCAGGAAAGTCTCTGAGGGAAAAAGCACCTTTGGAATTTCTCCACTCTGATTTATGTGGACCAATGAAAACACCGTCAATTGGTGGCAACCATTACATTTTGACCTGCATAGTTGAGTACACGAGGAAGACATGTGTCTACTTCTTAAAACATAAAATTGAAGTGTTTGAGCATTTCCGCCACTACAAATTTCTTGTTGAGAAGCAAAGTGGATACTACATCAAAGTGTTGAGGACTGACAGAGGTGGCGAATACATCACAAATGACTTCCTACATTTTTGCAAGGAGCATTGAATTCACAAGTAGTTTACAACAAGGTATACGCCTCAAAAAAATGGTTTCACGGAAAGAAATAACAGGACCATCATGGAAATGGCAAGGAGTATGTTGAAGGCAAAGCATTTTCCAAATGATTATTGGGTTGAAGGTGTCACTTGTGTAGCGTATATTATTAATAGACGTCCAACCAAAAGTGTCATGAATAGAGTTCCTGAAGAGGCATGGAGTGGAAGAAAGCAATATGTCACTCACATGAGAGCGTTTTTGTGTTTGTTGTATGCACATGTCCCAGATGAGTTGAGGAAGAAGTTAGAAAACCAGGGGGGAAAATGTATATTTGTTGGATAGAGTGATAAATCAAAGGCATACAAGCTCTACAATCCATCAACCAAGAAGGTAATAATCAACAGAGAGGTTAAGCTCATAGAAGAGGAAGCATGGGATGGAAGTTTAGAGAATATACTCAATGTGAAGACACACATTTCACTTGAAGATAAAGAGGAATTGACCGCAACAAGTAATTCCTTAACGGTGACTCATCCTTCACCTACATAAGCTCAACAAAGCAGTCAACAAGTGACACCGCAAACAAATAATAGGACACCATTGCGCAACCAAGCAACTTCTTCTCGAAGCACACCACAAATATCCACAACTCCATCTACTTCAAGAAAAACAGCAAGTGACATCTTCCCCAAGCATAAGAAGGCCAAAATTCAGAAATTTAAATGAAATTTATGAGCAAGATGAAGCTGACAATATTGTTGGTCTGAATTCTTTAATTTCATTGTTTTGTCATGTAGATGACCCAATACATTTTGGGGATGCAGTCAAAGAAGAGAAATGGGTTGTGGAAATGGATGAATAAATAGGAGCAATAGAAATAATGACACATGGGCGTTAGTGGACCTTCCGCAAGGTAAATAAGTCATTGGAGTGAAGTGGGTCTATAAGGCAAAGAACAACATTTAAGGGAAGATGAAAAGGCATAAATCAAGGCTACATGTCGAAGGTTACAAACAGTAGCATGGAAGAGGCTATGCAGAAAAATTTTCGCCAATCGTGAGGATGGAGACAGTGTGTACAATGTTGTCGATTTCCATGCAACATAAATGGAAAGTGTATCAAATGGACGTAAAATCAATGTTCTTGAATGGAGTGTTGCAAGAGGAGATATATGTTGGGCAACCTCCTGGTTATGAGATAGACGGCCAAGAAGATAAGGTGTTTAGGTTAATAAAATCTCTTTATGTGTTGAAGCAACCACCACGTTCATGGTATAATAGGATAGAAGCTTACATGGACAATGGGTGTGAAAAATGTGGCAGTGAACCTACTTTCTACATCAAAGAATGTGATGGCAAGCCTCTTATTGTCATTTTTCATGCAGATGATTTGATTTTTATAGGGAGTGATGATTTCCTCATCGTTGATTTCAAAGCATTCATGAATAGTGAGTTTGAAATGACTGACTTGGGGTTGTTGAGATATGTTTTGGACATAGAAGTGAAAAAAAATAGAAAATGGAATTTTTATATCTTAAGAAAAGTATGTTGCGAATATTTTAGAGAGGTTTAATATGCAGAATAACAAGCCATCGCCAACTCCAACTATCATGGGCTTGAGGTTGAGCAAGGAAGATTGCAGCAGTAATGTCAATCCAACATTATACAAAAGCATATTGGACAACCTAATGTATTTGATTGCACCTAGGTCTGATATAATTTATGGTTTCAAGATTCATGGAGACACCCAAGGAGACACATTGGCAACTAATGAAAATAATTTTAGGCTATGTCAATGTGACAAAGGTGTATGGCGTTTTGTACTCAGCAAATGATGATTTTAGGTTGGTTGGTTACACTGATAGTGATTGGGAAGGAAACGTTGATGACATAAAGATCACATCAGGATATGTTTCTCATTTGGGTTTGGGTGCCATTTCATGGGCTTCTGAAAAGTAGTCAATAGTGTCATTGTCAACATTAGAAGTTGAATATGTCGTTACAACAAGAACATCATGTCAATAAATTTGGATGAGAAGGATGTTGCGGGATTTATGTCATGAAGAAGATGGAGCAGCCACTATTTTCTGTGATAACAGTTCAACCATCGCACTATCAAATAATATTTTTTTCACAAGAGGAAAAATCACATCGATGCTACATATCATTTCATAAGAGAATTAGTTAGCAATGGTGAGATTATATTTCAGCATTGCAGGTCAGAAGAACAATTAGCAAACATCTTCACAAAGCCATTGGCACTTGAAAATTTTGTTTATTAAAGATATTGTTTGGGAGTGGTGAATGGGCGCACTTGTGATTAAGGGGGAGTGATGGAAAATTAATCAAAACCACCAGGTTTAATTTTCAAACAACCATACCACAATAATTTTTTTGGAGGTTGTGGATTGATCTTTCAGAGAAGGACAAGTTTGAGGAGAGTACATTTTACCCATTCCGCAACAAACTAAATTATTAAATTTAGATAAAAATTTAATTCATGGTTATTAAAAGCGTATGGACAACCATTTATTCTGCAAAACACTCATCTTTTGTATTTTAAATGTCTTAGATATATATGCTTTGATTTTACATGTAATGTGGCCTATGTAAGTCTAGATAGGAAAGAAGGCAAGAAGGAGAAAATAGTGGAGCCATTTTACAATAGGTTTTACTGTGTGTTACTCCACAAACCATGGTGAATGTAAATATGAATGTAAATCTAAGTAAAAACAAGTGTTTTACTAGTGGAAGAGATGCAGCCTCCATATGAATGTCTATGTTGTGTTTTTGAATTATATCTAAGATATTGTTAAGTTGCTATTTTGTTTTGAAAATTTATAGCAACACTATGTTTTACTCTGTTCACCTTGACTAAAATTGTTTGATTTATTTGCTCCATTATAGTTTCCCAAGTCAATATGTTTTAATCTCTTTCACTTTGTATTGAAAAGATATTCTCATAATTTTTTTTCGCAACTGTGTGTGTTGAGGGAAAATAATTTCCCCTTTCTCGTATTTTTTTAATAAAAACCCCAGCAAAAAATGTATTATTATATCGAGTTAGCACCTAAATGTTTATATAAAGAAATCTCCTTATTCAACCAGTGGTTTTTTTGGCGCTATTTACTCTCCATTATAAAAACAAAAACCCTCCTAGCCAAACATTACTTAACAAGTTGCTGCTTTACTTTGCATCCCCTCAATTTGTACTCAGATGCCATTAATTCTATGCTATTTGGTCCCCCTTATCTTCTTTGGCTGGTAAAAAATTACATTCAAGTCGATGGTTATTTAGAAAAATTCCCCCATATCTAGTTAAATCCATTGTATTTACTACTGAAATCTAATAAACTGTGAAAAAAATGGACTCCAAAACTACGTTTTCCATTATTTTCAAGTTGATATGCTTGAAATTTGACAGTCTGTCATGAGTGATTTGAACAATATTAAACACTATGCAAGAAAATTTACCGTAAGGAGCATCTACACACATATGTGTATTAGTCAACTTTGTGATGAGTGATTTGAATTAAGATATTAAACAACATGCAAGAAAATCTAGTGTAAGGAGCATCTAGACCCATATGTGAGAATAAAATTTGAAATTGGACCTCCCTTTTTTTTCTTGTAGGAGTTGAATGCTGGGTACAAATAAGATACCCATGTCATGTGGGTGGGTATGGTTCATTTAGGTTGTCTGCCATGAATTTTTGGGTGAGCGGATTAACGAAAAACTAGAAGGAAAAAGGAGAAAACTCTGTGTGAGGAAGTGTTTTGTAACAATTGTTTTGGTTAATGAATAGAATTTTTTTCATAGTGTTGAAACTCTGTCTCCAGTGAAGAAAAAATTTTATTAATTTCTCTGTGTTAAGAGGAGAACATTCTTCTCTCTATTATGTTCTGGAATTCTCAGAAATTCCATCATGGTATCAGAGCTAGTCCAGACTCTGTAAAGGTGTCAAAGAAGCTGAAGGAAGGATTTCTTGTTTCGGCAGCTTCTCCAACAGAGTGAAGACTCAGTCAAAATAATCCAAGGTATTTCTAAATACATTTTTTTGTGTTACTGTTGAAGACATTCAGTTATTATAAAAACATAGTCAAGTGTTTTGAAGCATAGTTAGAGTGCAAGAATGGCTGGAGCCAGCACTAGCATGAGTATAGGTAATACTCAGCTCCCACAATTTAATGGGAAAAACTATGACTATTGCGCAATAACTATGAGAGCCCTGTTTTCTTTCCAAGACTTATGGGAACTTGTTGAGGATGGTTTTGAAGAACCAGTGGATGAAAATGAGTTTAATGATTTAACTCAGGCAGAGAAGGAATTGTTGAAGAGAAATAAGAAGAAGGATTCTAGAGCCCTCTAATTTTTGTATCAAGTAGTGCATGAGAGTGTGTTTCCAAGGATAGCAGCAGCTAAGAGATCCAAAGAAGCATGGAGAACTCTCAAGACAACCTATCAAGGCATGGAGAAAGTGAAGACAACAAAACTACAATTTCTTAGGAGAGATTTTGAGACTCTCTGCATGAAGGAGTCAGATAACATTGACTCATTCTTCACACATGTGATTGGAATGGTCACAAAGATAAGGTCTCATGGAGAGACTATTGAAGAAAGGAGGATTGTGGAGAAACTATTAAGGAGCCTACCCTCAAGGTTTGATGTGATTTTCACCACCATAGAAGAGACAAAGGATCTCACAAACTTTTCAGTTGATAAGTTGCATGCATCACTGATGACACATGAGCAGAGATTATATTGAAATGAAAACTCATCTTTGGAGCATACCTTTAAGACCCAGATGTCCTTTGGAAGAGGAAGAGGTCAAGGCAGAGGAAACAAGAGAGGAAGAGGCAGAAGCCAAAATAGAGGTGGAAGAAACATTCCAACAAATTCTCAAGGAAGGGGCAACAATCCAAATCAGAACCAAGGCTAAGGCAACAACAAACAAAGTGGTCAGAAACATGCTCAAGAAAAAAGGTATGGTAAGTCCAATGTCCAAAAAATATGGGCATTATGCAAATGAATGTAGGAAGAAGCAGAATGATATGGCAGATAGAACTAGTGTGAATTAAATAGCATTGGGTCCAAATAGAAAAAGGAGAAAAATGAAAACACTTCATGACCCAGTGTGTGCTTCTGCTTTTATTGTGATAATAGCATTGGTTCCAAATAGAAAAGTTCCCTTAAATACTTGAACTATGAAGAGCTCTACTATGATTATCTTAATGTTGTTTGCAGCACCATTATGTGAGGCTGCTCGGATTTTCAGCTTCAAGTCATTCTCTCTCAATTCCAATTCTCAGGTTAAAGCTACTCCTGCAATTAGTTATCAGTTAGTCGAGGAAGGGGGTCCTGAGATGCCAGTTCTGAAGCTGAATGACTCTTTGAGCAGAAGAGAAAATATTGAAAAGCAACCTGGGTTAGAGGGTAACTTCCACTTCAAGCCCAATGTTTCTGCAAATTCGAGGACTTTAGGTGAGCGTTCTGATGAACTTCTTCAAGAAATCCTTCCTTCTCTAAAATTTAATGTTTCTCAACATGGAGTGGAGAAATCTATTCCGCCCTTTGAACCATTAGGTCACAGCCCCGGAATTGGTCACGATAATCCACCTGGATTGATGCACTGAATGGAAAAATCTGCAGAATTCATGGAAACCTTTTCTAATATTCTGAAAGGAAATCTGTAGTTCACTTCTGTAATAGGCCATGGTATTGCTTGTCAAATATGCATGCGATGGATAACTTGTATTGTCTCTATACTATTCAAATCATTGTGTAGTTAATTGTTCAAATCCGAATATGTTGTAAGATATGCAGGTTAGATATATAAAATAGAGATCTTTCCTTGTTTTATTTATTTTATCAGTAGCAATGTTTCAATGTCTACTTGGACATATAGGGTCATCCCTATCTAGAAAATGGCGTTGCAACCAATACGCATGCCTTAGAATAATTTAAATTTAGAGTAATAAACGAAGATAATCCTTCATGGGTGAAATTATACTAATCTAAAATCGCTACGATAGTTTTAAAAAATATGTTTAAATATGAATAAGATACAACTATATATCCAAAAATATTCTTATATAAACATAAATTACATGCATTTCCCAATAGGTTATTTTCAAAGCATATTTATGTTCAAAAGAAGCTCTGTTGACTTGTTGAACTATGCTCCATCTATAATGTACCAAAAACTTCAAACAAATTTACTCACACTAGAAGAGAATAAAACATAGTGGTTGCCTTAAAAACCACAAGTGGAATTTTCAGAACCATATAGCCATAAAATCAAAGTTTAAATTATAATTTCAAAACAAAGGAAATACATTTATATAGAGGTTTCAACTCCTTCACTAGTAAAATAAAAACTTTACGAGGTTTATATTTATAATGAGTTGTTTTATATTTATGATGAGTTGCCCAATATCAGGCTATTAATTTTTATTGAGATTTACATTTACCACTAGTTGTGGAATAACACACAGTAAAACCTGTAACAACAATTTTTACTAAGATTTACGTTTACCACAAGTTGTGAATAACAGTTAGTAAAACCTGTAACAAACTATTTTAGGGGCCCACCAAAATTTTCTCGAGGATTTTCTCCCAAGACGTGACAAACTATGTTCCAAACAATCTTTCTAACAAATTATTTCATGAGAGACAATATTTAAAACACAGGATGGAAGAACATGATTTTCTGAACTTTGCACACTTTAAATAACAATAGTTGAGTAGATTTCTACCAACCATTCACAAATTTGACTTTTGATTATCAAAATCCTACAAAAAATTTTATTTGAGGTATGGTTGTTGTCAGTCTATTTAAAGCTATGGTTGAGATTAATTTTCCAACACTCCCTTTTAATCGGAACTACGCTATGGTTGAGATTAATTTTCCAACACTCCCTTTTAATCAGAACTACCGCCATTGACCATTCCCAAACAATCTCTGGAATAAAAAAATTCCACATGACAATGGCTTTGTGAAGATGTTTGTAAATTGTTCTTCTGATCTACATTGTTGTAACACAATCTCAACACAAGCTCACCGTTGTTAACTAATTCTCTTAGAAAGATATATTTAGAGTTAATGTACTTTGTCCTCTTCTGAAAAAAGAGAATTATTTGATAGTGCAATTGCTAAACTGTTGTCACAAAAAATATTTTTTCTTCAATATTGTTCATGACATAAATCCCTAATATTATTTTCGTTCAAACTACTTGACAGGTTGTTGTTGTTGTGGTGACATATTCAGTTTTTATTGTCGAAAATGACACTAGTGGCTACTTCTTGGAAGCCCATGAAATGGCTCCCAAACCCAAATGAAAAACATATCCTAACGTGCTTTTTTTTTCATCAACACTTCTTGCTAGTCACTATCAATGTAACCAACCAACCTAAAATCATCTGTTGTGGTGTACAAAATACCATACTCATTTGTCCCATTGACATAATTTAAAATATATGTTTCTGCTTGCCAATGTGTCTCTTTGGGTGCCTCCATGAACCTTGACACCAAACTCACTGCATACATTATGTCAGGCCTATTTGCACTCAAATACATTAAGACACATACCATACATTTGTATAATGTTGGATTGACATTGTTGTTGCAATATTATTTGCTCAACTTTAACCCTATGATAGTGGATTTGGTTGAGGCTTATTGTTCTGCATATTAAACCTATTTAAAAATTTTGCAACATACTTTGCTTGGAAGATAAAATAATTATTTTATGTTTGCTTCACTTTTATGCCCAAAAAATATCTTTACAACCCTAAGTCCATTATTTCAAACTCTCTTTTCATGAATTCTTTGAAATTTACGATGAGGAAATAATCACTCCCAGTAAAAATCAAATCATCTACATATAAAACAACAATAAGAATCTTACCATCACTCTCTTTTATGTAGAGTATGCTCAGCATCACATTTTTCGAACCCACGGTCCATGAAGTAAGCATCTATCCTACTATAACAAGCACACGGTGTTTACTTCATCCCATAAAGAGATTTCCTCAACCTATCCACCTTGTCTTTTTGGCCTTCTATCTCAGAACTAGGTGGTTGTGCAACATATAGCTCCTCTTTCAGCACTCCATTCAAGAACATTGATTTTACGTCCATTTGATACACTTTCCATTTATGTTGTATTGCAATTGAAAACATTGTATGTATTATCTCCATCCTTGTGACTACTGTAAATGTCTCTGCATAATATATTCCATGTCGCTGCTTATATCATTTGACAACTAGCTTTGCTTTATGCATTTTAATCTTGCCTTCAATATTCCTCTTGGTCTTATAGACCCACTTCACTCCAATAACTTCTTTTCCTTGCGGAAGATCCAATAACTCCCATGTATCAGTATTTACTGTTGCTTCTATTTATTTATCCATATCCACAACCAAATTTTCTTCTTTTACTACATATTTAAAATGAATTGGGTCATCTACATGAAAAAATAATGCAAATAATAAATTCAAACTAGTGCTACTCTCAACTTCATTCTTCTCATATATTTCACTTAAAATCTTGAATTTGTGTGCTCTTATCCTTGGGAAAGATGGGATTGACATGTCACTTAGTGTTGCGCTTGAGGTAGATGGAGTTGCATATCTTTGTGATGTGCTTTGAGAGGCGCTTTCTTGACTTTGCGACGATGTCGTATTATTTGTTTTTTGTGTCACATTTTCACTGCTTTGTTTAACTTGTGTAGGTGTAGGAGGAGCCATCGTTGAAGAATTACTTGTTGTGGTTAATTCCTCTTTTCCTTCATTTGGTTTACATGTTTTCACATTGACTGTCTTCTCTAAACTTCCATCCCATGCTTCCTCTTTTATGAAATGAACATATCTGATGATTATGACTTTCTTGGTTGATGTCTTGTAGATCTTGTATGCCTTGGATTCATAATTGTATCCAACAAATATAAATTACTCCCCCTTGATCTCCAACTTCTTCCTCAACTCATCTGGAACATGTGCGTATGCCACACATCTAAATACTCTCGTGTGAGTGAAATTATGATTTCTTCCACTTCATGCCCCTTCAGGAACTATGTTCTTGATGCTCTTGGTTAGGCACTTATTAATGATATCTGTTGCACACTCAACAACTTCCACCCAATAATAATTTGGCACATGCTTTGCCTTCAACATACTCCTTGCCATTTATGTAATGGTCCTCTTCTTCCTTTTTGTGACACTATTTTTCTGAGGTGTATACCTTGTTGTAAATTATTTGTGAATTCCATGCTCCCTACAAAAACGTAGGAACTCATTTGAAATGTATTTTGAACCTTGTGAAAATTTCAAAATGTTACTAATGCAGAAATATATTGTTAGATCTCGTTAGACTTCTCCTAACTTAAAAAGTTATTATATTGAAATCTTTAGATTAACGTCGAAGTAAACACATAATATATTTTCACCGATTCAGATCTAAAAAATAAAAAGTACATGCATACATAGACAAAGCAACACAATATTTTCTATACAATAGTCCCTAGAAAAACCCAATGCAAGAAAACCGGTCTTCTGGCTACTGGAGGGTTTATATTATTAATATTTTTCTGAATACAGCAAATCTGGGTAACACACTAGTAAATCCAATAGAGAAAAATATAGATCTGCAACTAACCTATTTTTTTGAAGCAAAAAAATTGACTGATCCACACCCCCAAACGAGATTTACAAGAATCAGCCAGACCTTGGCCCTAGGCACCCTAGCGCTACTCCTAAATCCCTTGCGTCAATATTTTTGCTAGCCTGGAGATGGTTGCATAACCACAGAAAGGGTGACACATACCCTACATTGTCCCTGAGAAACTTTGCATAACCCAGTTAGGTCCCCGGCTGACCAACGCTGCCCTAGAAGGGACTGTGTAGCACCTGCGTAGTTGAAGCTTCCCCTGTGTTGCGTAACTAATGCCCTCTCTATTTTTGCTGCCTATCGAAGCTACCCTCTGCCTCTTGGTGATTCTAGGCACTAGGATTAGACCATCCCATTTTCCTACACTCCCCTCACTACAGCTGAAACACTTCTGGGCTCTACCTTTGTGTGTCTTCTCCAAATGACCCCAAGCCTTTGATTTATAATTTTCTCAATAGGAAACCAACAACCATGATAAAATATTGAATAAATGGCTATGATTAAAAGAAATCTTCATCCATGTGACTTAAGATAATTTCATCACATGTTTTAATTAATTACCTTTAATAATTTAATTTTCCTAAGTTAGACTTAGGGTCCTTAATTAAAATTATTAATTAATTAATTATCTCCCAAACTAGATGAAATTTCCCAAATCACTTTCTGAGTATTGGAGGTCTCATCTACTCTAGTCCCTCCACAAATTTTTGGATCTAGAGCACATCTAATGCTACCCCACCACACAAGAAAACTCAACGCTCCCTCTTAGTGAGGAATGTTCTCTAGTACAAACTATGCTTCACCCTTAAGCTCTGCACTGATCTCTGGTGTGTGTCTCTACACTAATGTTGGACCTTCTTCCCTTCATCGCTATGTTTCTACTGCCATTCTGTATTAATTCCCATGACGCTGCCACCATCATTGCTACATCTATACTGCAACTCCCTCTCAATCTGTTGCATCTGTGCTACCATATGTTGCACTGCATCTTCAGTTTTTGAGAGAAACAACTGAATCGCCTACCTAATATTTGAAAGACAAATTAGTTGGGTTGCATCCTCGTCACTAAAGCTTCATCGATTGCTGATATGTGTTGACATCTGGAGGATGATGCACAACTACAACTCAGCTCTACGTAAGAAGACTCCATCTGCACTGTCGAAGTCACATCAACCCCTTGTGTTGAAATCTCTCACATTTATGTTGTGTTGCATTGTCCTCCTGAACCCTCAACACTCCTGAATCTCTGCTCTATGTTGTTGAAGTCAAATCAGCCCCTACACTGCTAGTGCGATGCTGTTGTTGCATATGGACTACGCTGCTCCTTCCAACATTCAGATCCACCTCTGCTTCATCCATTTTTATTTGCACCAACTACTCCACTTTTCCTGCTACTCATGGTTGCATCGTCTTCTTACCCAACATCCGCCACAAAAACCTTGGAAGTAGAAGCTTCCTTGTCCTTCTTCATCTATGGAAAATTTCTGGGGAAATGTCCTAGTTTTCCACGCTGGAAAATTTTGATCTTGGAAAGATCCTGCTTCTTCTTCTCTTTCTTCCTCTTTGATTCCAAGGTTGCATCTTCGTCATCATCCTTCTTCATTTTACTGGATCACATGCTGTACTTCTTCTTGGTGGTTCCGTGGAGTTCTTCTTGATGCATGATTTCCCACAAGTTGTCCCAGTTGGGAAGGTCTGCTCTACCCAAGACACTTTGGACAAAGGTTTCCCACTCTTCTGAGACCACATTGAGTGCATTCCTTGACATCACATCATCCTCCACCTTTGCACACGTGGAAGTCGATTGATCCTTGATCGACTGTAATATGAAGACAAAGTGCTCCATCTCTCCACCCTTGGCCATCATGCATGACAATATTTGAGTCTCCATAAACATCTTCCTCTGGATGGAATTCCCCTCATATAAGGTTGTTAAGGCCTTCCACATCTCATTAGTTGTTTTATTCTTAGTTATGTGAAGAACAACATGGTCCTTAAATCTATCCATTATGAGATGCTTGGAATGTGACGCAGCTTCCTCGTGCTTCTTTAGGAGATCTGCATTGATCAGCGTGGCCAACACTCATTTTTTATGGTCTCTTAGATGATATGCCTCCAAGACTACTAGGATTCTGACCTTCTGGGCTGAAAATTTAATCAGGCCATCCAACCTATCCTGATCACATAGTCTGTGAGGTGCCATCTTCTCAGAAAATATGTTGGAGATCCTCCTCTCTACGGTAGATATCTGGATCTAGTGTCCTTGGCAAAACAGGCACCCTCTGATCCCTATGACAACTTATTTCCTCTCATGGAAATCTGCCAAATAAATCAACGAAAAAAAACTCCTCGATCCACTAATCAATTTGTAGGTTTCTTTGGCTAGAAACCTTCTCAGAAACTAATCTCCTCCCGCTCTTTATCACTAGTGCTTAGGCTAAATTCTGAAAACATCATAAATTTAACCCCACTAGCACCTTTTGAAGTTTTGGAGCTCTGTTTAGATATACGTCACCTTGGATGGCATTTGCGTGAGCATATAGTCCCGGTGTTTCCTCTACACAGTAAGTACGTGCATACATCATAAGACTGAGTCACCCTAGACTCTGCATGAATCTGCTCCCTCTGAAACTCCGTCGTCTCTTCATATCTGGATTTCTGTTGTTGCTGCTGGTTCTCCCTCTGCTACTTTATGCAACAATATTCCTCAGTCCTCTGCTAGTGACTCTACTAGATCTGTAATCCCTCTGATACCATGTGAAAATTTCTGAATGTTACTAATGCATAAATCTACTGATAGATCTGGTTATACTTATCCTACATAAAAAAATTATTAATATTCAAATATTCAAATTAACATCGAAGTAAACACATAACAAACTTTCACTGATTCAGATCTAAATAGAAAAAGTACATGCACACATAGACAAAATGACACAAGATTTCCGAGACAATAGTCCCCAAAAAAACCGAATGCGGGAAAACTTCTCTTCTAGCTGCTGGAGCATTTGTATTATTAAGAGTTTTATTAATACAACAAATCTAGGTGTCACACTGGTAAACCTGACAGAGAAAAATATAGATCTGTAGCTAATCTATTTTTCTGAAGCCAAAACATTGACTAATCTACACCCTCAAATGAGATTTACAAGGCTCACCCAGATTTTGGTCCTAGAAACCCTAGCGCTACCCCTAAAGCGCTTACGTCAACCTCTGTATCCTCTACATGCCTCTATGCTGGCCTGGAGAGTGATGCGTAACCCCACAATGGGTGACGTAGATGTTACACTGCCCCTAAGGGTCTCTGTGTAACCTAGCTGGGTCCCCATCTAACCAGCATTACCCGAGAAGGAATTGTGTAGCACCTATTTAGTTGAAGCTACCCCTGCACTATGCAGCTCCTGCCCTCTCTGGTGCTGTTGATTCCACTTCTATGCGCTACCTCTGGAAGGTGCTCTCTACCTATCACTAATTCTAGGCACTACGATCAGACCATCCCCTTTTCCTAAACTCTCCTCTCTACTATTGAAACACTTCTGGAAATTCTTAGCAAACCACACCCTAGAATTCCACCTTACCATCAATGCTTTGCCTCTATGTGTCTTCTTGAAATGACTCCAAGCCTTTCCTATACTTTTTTCATTGGGAAACCAAAAACCATGATCAAATTTTGAATCAACGGCTAATATTAAAAGAAATAGTAATATATGTGAATTAAGATAATTTCATCACATGTTTTAATTAATTACCTTTAATAATTTAATTTTCCTAAGTTAGACTTAGGGTCCTTAATTAAAGTTATTGATTAATTAATTATCTCCCAAACCGGATGAAAATTACCAAATCCCTTTCTAGGTATTGGGGATCTGATGTACTGTACTCCCTCCACAAATTTTGGGAGCAATATCACATCTGATGTTACCCCATCACACAAGAAAAATCAACACACCTTTGTCAGTCCTCAAGACTTTGATGTAGTGTCCACTTTGCTTCTCAACAAGAGCTTTGTATTGGTGGAAGCGCTCAAGCACTTCATTTTTGTGTTTTATGAGGTAGACCCATGTCTTTCTTGTGTAATCATCTATGAAGGTCAGAATATAATAACTTCCCCCAATTAATGGCGTTTTCATTGCTTTACATAGATCTGAATGGACAATCTCCAAGGGTGCCTTTGTGCTTATTGAATTTCCTTCTAGAAATGTCTCTCTATGTTGTTTTCTGAGGATGCATCCTTCACATAGGTTGTCCAATTTTTCTATGAGTTGCAATCCCCTCACCATGCCTTTCCTATGCAACAAATTCAAACCTCCAAAATTGAGATGGCCAAATCTCATATGCCATAACAAATTTTTATCTTTAATTTATTCTTCAAAGTTTTCTTTTGTGACACCTGCTACATTTCTTTCATCCTCTTGTGAATTAATTGATGGTTGTGTTTGAGCACCTTCTTCCTTCAATTCTGATTTTAACTTGAGAGGAAACATTCTATTGTTTGTCGTGTCAACTTTTGAAATCAATTGTCTGCTTGGAGACCTATGGAAAATTGTACATTCATCATTTTAAAAAAGACATAGTGGCCCTTTTGCATGAGTGTTCCAGTTCTTATGAGTTTATGCTTCAAACTAGGGATAAAACAAACATCTGAAATATACATCTTTTGCCCCTTCTTTGTGAGAATGTCAACTATTCCTTTTCCCATGACAGAGAATTTGATATCAGTCCCTAATGTCACTTCATCTTTCACACTTTCATCCAAATTGGAAAACATTTCTATGTTGCTAGTCATATCGTTTCCATACCCTAAATAAAAAACCATGCATCCCCTTTTTTTTCTTGTGCTACATTACATGTTAAAAACTTGGCATCATGGTTTTTATTTTCCTTTGTGAAATTTTCACTTGATTAGTTACTTATGTCATATTTCTTCTTTCTACATTCATTTTCATAATGACCTTACTTCCTATAACAATGACATTGAACTTGAGATTTATCATACCTATGACATTGTGCTTGATTGTGGATTGGGCCTTGACTTGGATTTTGATTGTTGCCCCTTCCACTCTAGCTTCAAGGGCTGCTTCTTCCACTTCTTTGTGGGCTTCTGCCTCTTCCTCTATAACTTGATATTCCTCGACCTCTACCCTGGCCATTTCAAACTTGTGTCATGAAATCTGTTTGGTCAATTTAGTGTGTCCTAAATTGCTGCATTTAATTTGTCAATCCGGGAATCGTAAGCTGATGAAGTGCGGCGCACTATATGTGCAAGATAACCTCTTTCTTAACTTTTTGTCGTTTTTGGTATTTCTAAGGTGAAATGGAAATTCTAAAATGAAAAACAAGTTTGGTTATATTTGTTCAAGGAAGTGATATCCCCTATAATGATTTACCAATCTTGAAACTTTAAAAGCGAATTGAAATTACAATGACAAGACTTGAAAGAAAGTAAAAGTGTACTGCTTAAATGAAAAAGTGCTGCTAATCTAATGAATCAAAACAGGAAACTAGTGATCATGAAAACCAAACTATTCTTGCTGCCAGCTGAACACAAAAGAAACTACGCTTATGGAAATTCAAAATTGCAATAAAATAAATCTAAATCAGATTACATCAATTCATTTTCTGACCCTTCATCATTAGACCAGCTATGACTTGCGGAAGTAATCATAAACAACTTGTGTAACTGATATTTAATTCGCAGAAAGTAAACTAATACTAAACCATATACACATGATTCAATCCCTCGCCATCAGTCCAGCTGTGGCTTTCGGAGGCAACTGAAGATGTCATACATGATTTAATATATCTAAATTTGCAGAAAAGAAACTAATACTAAACTACACATTTCATAATGCAGTCCCTCACCATCAGTCCAGTTGTGGCTTTCGGAGGCAACTGAAGACGCTATGAGCAGCTTAATATATCTAAATTTGCAGAAAAGAAACTAATACTAAACTACACATTTCATAATGCAGTCCCTCACCATCAGTCCAGCTGTGGATTTCGGAGGCAACTGAAGACGCTATGAGCAGCTTAATATATCTAAATTTGCAGAAAAGAAACTAATACTAAACTACACATTTCATAATGCAGTCCCTCACCATCAGTCCAGCTGTGGCTTTCGGAGGCAACTGAAGACGCTATGAGCAGCTTAATATATCTAAATTTAACTACTGAATC